>CM060306.1:95177116-95249616 GCA_030674185.1 Monoplex corrugatus | reverse complement strand
AAAATTTAGATTACAGCAACTCCTTTTTGATTTTACGTTGCCATTTATGATGCTGTGACCTGCGATACACAGGATTTTTTTTTAAGTGTGTGTGTGGGGGGGGGGGGGGGAGGGAGTCGGCAGTATTTCTGGTAATTCTACACATTGGAATGTGTAGCCTAGTGGATGAAACACCTGCTTAGAATGCCAGTAACCTGGGTTTGATTCTTCTCAGTCGGACAGGGATTTTCTCCCTCTCACCCTCCACTAGACCTTCAGTGGTGGCCTGGGTGCTAGTCTTTGGACGAGATACCTTGAGCCCTGAGCAGTATGCACCTAACGCACGTTAATAATCCCATGGCAAGAAAAGAATTGTCCCTGGCAAAATATTTCCGAAGTTAATGCACATTTTTAGTAGCAAAAATACATGTGTATAAAGAGGAAAAGTGGGCAGCGCTGTGTATTTGGCAACATGCTTTCCCCAGGATAGCGGCCGGTTGTGAGAAAAACTTAATCGAATCCATTCCAATCCGTTCCGATCCTATCTATATGGAGTGTCAGTCATGTGCTGTGCTTGAATAGTGAAAGTTTGAAGATACTTGTTGTCCTTATCTAAACACGGAATAAGCAGATGTTTGGGAATGCAGAAGATTACATGGGTTTTGAACTAGTTCTGGCATATATGTCATAATAGTTTGATATATATCTGTATCAATGTGGTGCGTACACACACACACACACACACACACACACACACACACACACACGCACACACACACATACACACACGCACACACGCACGCGCGCGCGCACGCACACAGGTTTAAAAGCAATTAATGAAAATACGTTAATGAAAGAAAACACACTAAAAGACACACAGACACGCACCGTGGGAGAGAAAGGGGAGGGGTAAGTAAGAGAGAGAGAAAGAGACAGAGAGAGAGAGAGAGAGGTGGGGGGAGAGGAGTTGATAGTTAAATACTTCACGTTACGTGATCAAATGTTGAAATCATAATATACTTTATATGGCATGGTCAAAATTTGAAATGATTACACTACTATATGCTAAAGTCAAATTTAGGAACCATTTTTTTTTTTTTTTTTTTTTTTTGTGGCGTGGTCGATGTTTGGAATCATTGCCATAAAACAAATAAAGTAGACTTTTTATCGCACATGGGAGATACTCATCTTATTGGTCCCATCCCTGAAAGTGTTTTGCTGTTGTTGTTCTTGTTTTTGTTGCTGTTGCTGTTGTTGGTTTTATTTTCTTTTTCTTCTTCTTTTTTTTAAATCTGTTCAGGTAAAGAGGAATTCAGTATGGCTTGACCATTAACGGCAGTTGATCCGATTCGGATGGGTCTGTTGTTGTACGATTCCGATCCATTACGTATGTCATTGCCTTCAAATAGTGTTCTTGTGCAATAACAACGGGCCAAAGAATGCTTGGCTGACCTGATCTGCCCTTTGTGTGAATGCTCTCGTCCCCTTGGGAAGTTCAGAATAGCAGTCTCCTTTGTCATGATTATTGCATTTTTCCGTCTCTCGTTGTTTTTCTGGGTGGATGTGGGAGGTGCCGAGTGTTGATTATTGTCTATGTACTGAAAAATGATCCTTTTCATATCCCGTGTTTAGAAAAAGGTGATATTCCTTTGAAGCAATGTGATTTTTTCGCTGGATGATTTCCTGTTTTCTGTGAGCGAGCGAATGATCTGAAAGTGAGGAGTATGCCTGTGTTGTTTCTATTCATTGATCATCCCTTTTGATGCGGGATGATCAGTCAGGGTCCCCCTTTCCCCCCGTCTCTTCTCTGTGTTGTGTTGTACTCTGTGTGTGTGTGTGTGTGTGTGTGTGTGTGTGTGTGTGTGTGTGTGTGTGTGTGTGTGTGTGTGTGTGTGTGTGTGTGTGTGTGTGTGTGTGTGTGTCCTTCTTGAACGTTTTTGTGAGCAGGTATGCAGGAACGTTCGTTTGCAATGCTTGTGAATTTTTGGCATACATGAATATGTACATGCGTATGTTTTGTGGTTTTACATATTTATGTACACTCCCATTTTACAAATAGATGCATGTTGAGGCTTAGATGGTATGGTGTAGAACTCCATCCAGACTTCCAATCTGACTGCACGAGTTTGAAGCTGGGTCAGATACCTTTGTGTGTGCCGCTTCCAATCCACCTATCTATGAGTAGGTAGTTCATCTTGTTCAAGTCTGCTGGGGAAGATAAAGCAGCAAGGGAGAGGGAATGTGACCCACCTTCACATACCTGACCTGAGAGTTGAGAGGTCTCAACCGCATTACTCCGTGTGACCCATCTTGGGGTTTGGGATTGTGTGTCACTCCTCATGTCCACTATCAGGAGATCTATAATCTTTTGTATCAGACTTAAGGCTGTTTGGAGACAGGAGTTTGTTCAAGAGGGATTCATCGCACTTGGACAGTTCCACGTGCGTTCCATCTAAATGTACCAGCATTCAGCTGGCAAATCTTCTTAAGCCTGATTAAAACCTTGTTCTGGCTAGGTTTTGCAATAGAGAAGAGAATGGCATTTTGTAATACTGACACCAACAGAATGTTTGGAGAATTAAGACGGTGAAGAGAATGGCATTTTGTAATACTGACACCAACAGAATGTTTGGAGAATTAAGACGGTGAAGAGAATGGCATTTTGAAATACTGAAACCAACAGAATGTTTGGAGAATTAAGATGGAGAAGATAATGACATTTTGAAATACTGACACAACAGAATGTTTCAAGCATTAAGATGGAGAAGAGAATGACATTTTGACATTCTGACACCAACAGAATGTTTGGAGCATTAAGATGGAGAAGAAAATAGTATTTTGAAATTCTGACACCAACAGAATGTTTGGAGCATTAAGATGGAGAAGAAAATAGTATTTTGAAATTCTGATACCAACAGAATGTTTGGAGCATTAAGATGGAGAAGAGAATGGCATTTTGAAATACTGACACCAACAGAATGTTTGGAGAATTAAGATGGAGAAGATAATGACATTTTGAAATACTGACACCAACAGAATGTTTCAAGCATTAAGATGGAGAAGAGAATGACATTTTGACATTCTGACATCAACAGAATGTTTGGAGCATTAAGATGGAGAAGAAAATAGTATTTTGACACCAACAGAATGTTTGGAGCAATATTAAGATGGGGGAGAGAATGGCGGTTAGAAATATTGACACTAACAGAATGTTTGGACCATTAACTCTTTGACTCCCGCACCCTATCCACCAACTGCAAAAAAAATAATAACTTTTTGGCTCCCTCACCCTGTCCACCAGCTTCCTGCAGGGTGAGAATCAAAAGGTTAAGTGTTTGCTTTGCTAGCATAGCTGATAATGCAGGATATTGATGAAGAAGGTGGTTGTGTTGTATCGTTGGATGGTTTTAAACTCTAGACATGAAAGCTTGAGTCCACACCTTTATGAGAAGAGCCCCCAAGTATATGTAAAACTGTGGTCCAACTGAGGCTCGAACCCACGGCCCGTCCGTTATCGGGATAGCGGTCTAAGCCGCTAAGCTAACGAGGCCTCAGAACATAGGACTCATCCGGGAGCCTGTTTTTAATATCAGTCAGTGCAGTGTGGGAAGATTTATAATTCTCTGTAGCGGTCTCTATGGATCTTTAGAGACACATGTGCTACCATCGTTACCTCGTTTCTCATTGTGGTGTGAACACACCGACGCTTTATGGCGTCCCTGCAGTCTGAGTCTGGACAAGATAGGCGATAGTCATCGCAACACGGTGTGTGTGTGTGTGTGTGTGTGTGTGTGTGTGTGTGTGTGTGTGTTCTCTCTGTCTGTCTGTGTGTTTGTCTCTGTGTCTGTCTCTGTCTCGGTGTCTCTCTCTCTCTGTTTCTTCTCTCTTCTCTCTCCTCTCTCTCTCTTCTCTCTCTCTCTCTCTCTCTCTCTCTCTCTGTGTGTTTTGGCGTGCCTGTATGTTGTGTTTCCGTGCATGCGTGCATAGTGTGTGTACCAAAGGGATCATCGTGTAGCGGTGACTGTCACATCATCAAGCCATGCCCATCATCGCTGTTTTTACACCACAGTGAGAAATGATGTGACAGTGATGGTTGCACGCGTGGTCATTGAGCTACAGAGGTTGTACACAGGAGTATCAACCATTTCCACACATTTTCTTATTCTGTACAAATATTTGCCTGCATGCACATTCCTGTGCACACGCATATGCATAAATGTACATGCACCAGATCATGTATAGCCACATTTCTAAAATCTGAAATGTGTCACGAATTTTCACTCAGAACCGATCCTATTGAAAGACAGTATCGAAAGTGAAAATGATATGATAAAATATACTGGTTTCAGTGAAAAGGGAGTTTATTGTGCTGCACATGTTAACTTTAACATCAAACATGACACAGATGTGAACTTTTTATTTTATCTACAATAGCTGCAGAGTATCATTTAAGAAAAACATAAAGGAAACAAAACTAAACATGGATGTGCACGCGATACTCTTACCGCATTGAAAACAAATCATTTCGTACCAAAAGAAGCAAGGTTGTAGTATGATACACCTCCAGAAATCTTGTTATATATGGGAAGAGAAATTGGGAGCGAACGTTTCCATGGAAAAAGTTTTCTGAAAAGTCATAAAATACAAAAATGTAAATGAACATGGTTTTAAATACGCATTGTGCATAGAATTCTGGAAAGTAACGTCATTCTTGAAAAAAAAATGGGATTATAAATAATCTTTTGCTGTGATGTCTGTCTGGAAACCAAGAACAGCATTGATCGTATAGTTTTAAAGTGTTTACATGCACAAAAAAAAAAAATCTGGGTGAGGATAGAATTGTTGAGGTCAAAATGCATCGTTTGTGTAAGTCATTAGATTATCTGAAAATGTAATATATCTACATATACACACATATCTATATATCTGTCTGTGTGTATATCTATATATGTGTGTGTGCGTGTGTATGTGTATGCGCGCGCGCACGCACAAACACACACACACACACACACACACACACAATATATATAATATATATATATATATATAGTGTGCATGTGTGTTTATATATAGATATAGATAATATACATACATACATACATACATACATACATACATACATACATACATACATACATACATACATACATACATACATACATACATACATACAATACGCATGTGCCCACGCGCGTCTGATACCAGTGGACTTACTGTACAGAGGTTATCATTCATGTTGCTGTGTCCCAGTTCACGGACCTGGACTGTAGGGACCACGTAGAGCGTTGGTCTTTTCACACCACAGTGTGAAATGAGGTGACAGACTCTGCACATGCACAGGACTATGAACCATTTCCACACTGCAGTAATTGATTAACCCTTTTGTTCCTTCCCCCTTTCAGCCAGTTTCCTGAAAAGGATTAGTGACTGATTAACCCTTTTGTTCCTTCCCCCTTTCAGCCAGTTTCCTGAAAAGGATTAGTGACTGATTAACCCTTTTGTTCCTTCCCCCTTTCAGCCAGTTTCCTGAAAAGGATTAGTGACTGATTAACCCTTTTGTTCCTTCACCCGTTCAGCCAGTTTCCTGAAAAGGGTTAACAGATTTATCACTGATCCACGGAATGAAAAATCTTATATAAACAGGTTTGAGACTACACCGAGTTTTTCTTTTTTTTTTTCGGGAAGTAATGTTCAAGTTTTACTAGATCAGGATTATTCGTTCTTATTTTAGACTAACAGCGTATTCTGGGGTAATTTCCAATCAAGATCTGGCACCAAATCTTGACATTTAAAATCAAAGCGCACTCACGCACCGGGCACACGCATACAATCGACAAAAACTACATTACAATATTTAATATTAAAATATTGCTTGTATTAATCATTTTGGTGATGTTGGGGTTTCATAGGTCCCATTCTCTCTCCCCACATCAAGACCCTTTGCCAGCGTATAGTGTTTCGTGTAGGCTCAAAAAGATTGCCAGGTAACCGCTGGCAGATACGGTTAAGCGCATATAGGAATTATCCGAGTTCGATGTATCCCTCTTGAACAAGCTCCAGACTTTATACATATGTCTTGGCATCAAGCAGGCGTATAGCCAGAGACTTGCTGTAACGGGCAGTGTGTGTATATATACCGAAGAGATTAGCGTACGAACTGCAGTAACCATGGCTCATTTTGCTCTGCCCAGGTCCTGGACCTGGACCTGGACTGTAGCAGATACTACAAAAAACAAAAACAATACTGTTTTCACACTACAGTGAGAAAAGAGACGACGATGTCTGTACGTCTGCCTCGCGAGGTCCATGGAGACCGCTCCTAACAGGATTATAAACCGTTTCCACAAAATGGCAGAAATCAAACGATGAACAGAATTACAGCTGTGTAAGGGTGTCAATTATTTTTGATAGTTCAGTTATTAACATGTTTGCGATTACGTCACTGAGTTATTGAACAATTTTCAAGAGGAAATGATGATCAAAGAACAGCATAATTGTTGGAATCTTTGGAATCATATGTCATTTTCACGCAACAAGGGTATATATCCTATTTCTGAAGTTATTTCCGTACATTCTGGCATCACACAGACCTGGGTGAGAAAGAGCTCTCAGACAATGAGTGTACGCAATGATTCATACACACCATCACCTGATCATGGAATAAGACATGTGTCTGTAAATGCGTGCAATAATTCATAAACACCCTCATCATGCAATAAGACCTGATTTCAGGGACCAACCTGGCAGGTATAGTATGACCATGAATAAACCATGCACCTAAAACGGTTGGTTCTGTTGCCACTCTATTCGGATCCATCAGGTGGGCCAATGTATTCAAATGGTGTTCTTGCGCAATAACAGGAAGCCAGAGAATGCTTGGCTGACCTGATCTGCCCGTTTGTTATTGTTCCCGTCCTGTGGGAAGTTCAGGCCCGCCATCTCCTTTGTCGTGATTATTGTTCATTTGCGTGCTGAAAAAAGATTGTCTTTTGGTTCCCTACCACTATTTTTTTAAAGAAAAAAGTGGATGATAGCGAAATATACCCTTGTTTTGTATGTGTTTTGTGGTGTGGTGTGTGTGTGTGTGTGTGTGTGTGTGCGCATGTGTGTGTGCGTGTGTGTGTGTTCGTTCGTTCGTTCGTCCTTTGATTTAACGTCTTTTCACTATAAGTGATATTAGACGGGGGAGGGGGGAATAATAAAATGAATAAACAAAATAAAATGTAGAACGATAGTTGGACGGGTTTGATTGGGGCAGAGGGAAGTCAGAGTAAAAAGACATTAGTAGGTGGGAGAACAGAAAAATGGAACGTGTGTGTGTGGTGTGTGTGTGTGTGTGTGTGTGTGTGTTGTGTGTGTGTGTGTGTGTGTGTGTTGTGTGTGTGTGTGTTGGGTGTGTGTGTGTGTATGAAGGCAATTCAGTGTCAGTATTCTGCAGATGTAATGTTTCTTCCCCCCCCCCCCCTCTTTATTTTTTTTAAGCAGTTTGCGTCATGCGTACATACGCTTCGGTGTGCAGAATTATAATGAAGTGAGGTTAGTAGAGCCTAAAATGCCAAATGTTAAAGTGGACGTTATTTAACTAGATATGGTGAGGCCCTGGCTGTGCAGGTGAAGTTACTTTGGCTCGATTTTGTGGATCCATAATGTGCGAATGATGTAGTAGAATAATGCACGTACGTGAAGAATTTGTGTTCATCTGTTTACTTGTTCATGTATTTATTGCTGTGTAAGTGCATGCTTGTGTTTGTGTGTGTGTTATGCATTTATGTGTGTGTGTTATGCATTTATGTGTGTGTTTGTGTGTGTGTCTGTGTCTGTGCGTGTGTCTGTGTCTGTCTGTCTGTCTGTGTCTGTCTGACAGTTTCTCTCTCTCTCACTCATTTTCTCTCTCTCTCTCTCTCTCTCTCTCTCTTTCTCTCTCTCTCTCTATCTGTGTTTTTGTGTGTGTCTGTGTCTATGTGTGTGTCTGTGTGTATGTGTGGTGTGTGTCTGTGTGTGTGTGTGTGTATGTGTGTGTCTGTGTGTGTGTGTGTGTGTAGGGTGGGGGGCTGTGTCTGTGTCAGCTGAAAGAGATACTGTTTGAATGGCTTGTTGGTTTTCATTCACAATGGAGATGACACGGCACTGCATGACCTCTTTGTGGATAATATAGATTGTTTCTGCGCGAAAAATAGCCAGGGAATCAAAGGGATCTATTGATTTGACCTTTCATTTCATAGCGTTTCCCCGCTCTTTTTTCTATTTTTTTAATTCCTTGATTATCCAGTGCTCTCTCTCTCTCTTTCTCTCTCTCTCTCTCTCTCTCTCTCTCTCTCTCTCTTTCTCTCTCTCTCTATCCTCTCTCTTTCTCTCCCCTATCTACCATTGTCTCTCCTTCCCTCCCATCCTTCCCCCTCTCTCTCTCTTTTCTCTTTCTGTCTGTCTGTCTCTCTTCCTCTCTCTGTATCTCTCTTTCTCTTTCTGTCTGTCTGTTCTGTCTCTCTGTCTCCCTCCCTCTTCCCCTCTCTGTCTCTGTCTGTCTGTCTGTCTCTCTCTCTTCTCTCTCTCTCTCTCTCTCTCTCTCTCTTCTGTTTTTAGCCTTGGCAGATATGCAATTAGTAATAAATATTAATTTATTTGTTTCTTATCTCTCTCTCTCTCTCTCTCTCTCTCTCCCTCACACACACACACACACACACACACACACACACACACCATAAACACACACTCTCTCTCTTTCTCTCTCTCTCTCACTCTCTCACTCTCTCTCTCACTCTCTCTCTCTCTCTCAAATACACACACACACACACACACACACACACACACACACACACACCGCACGTGCACAATCACCCACACACGCAGTTATACACACGCACAATTACACACAAATGCACACACTCGGACACACGCACACACACAAAACAGCCGACGTCACATACAGTTCACATACACACACACAAACATACACATATAGACACACACGAGTGCGCGTGCGCACACACCACACACACACACACCACACACACACACAGACGCACACTTGTGCACAGGCCCACACACTCATGCACTCTTGACTTTTCGCCTGTATACCAGAATTAATAATACGAGAATGTGTTCGTGACAGGTGTTGCACCAGAGGCCATTATGAAAATAGTTGTGATTCAGTCTCTGTTTAGATGTTTCCTATTAAATCTTTTTTCTTTTCTGGTTTGTTGTTGTTGTTAATGTTGTGTTGTTGTGGTGGTGTGGTGGTGGTGGTTTATTCCATGAATATTTCATATCTCTTCCCATCACTTGGCATTTACAGCACTGTTGTATAAAGCAGTTGTTGACAAAAATAGAAAGTGACGATCCTTCTGTGTTGTTGAAATTTTTTTTCTCATGTTCTTTTTCTTCCTGTTCTTTTTCTTCCTGTCATGTGTATGTATGTATGTCTTTCTATCTCTCTGTCCCTGTCTTCATTTCCCTCTCTTTCTCTCTGTCTGTCTCTATCTCTGTCTCTCTCTGTCTCGCTCCGTCTGTCTGTCTGTCTCTGTCTGTCTGTCTCTTTCTCTCTCTCTCTCTCTCTCTCTCTCTCTCTCTCTCTCTCTCTGTGCGCGCGCGCGCGTGTGTGTGTGTTTGTCATCAGCCCCTCCACTCGTGTCCCCCATGCCAGAACTGTGCAAAAACGAATGTTTCTTTATCTGCTTGCCTTGACAGCAGTTCAGAGGGAGATCTTGACGCAAGAATCCTAGCAACCCTTACCAGACCAGTCACGATGCATTAGACAGATCACAGTGGGCTGTTCCCCTCTTTGCTGTTCTAGCCCCCCAGTGGTTTTCGTGATTTGAATTCTTTGGTTTTCCCCAGCCTCAAAGGCTTTCGGTTTATTTCATTTCGTCCAGCTCCCTGTGTGTAGCGAAATGAATCTAAAGCAGAGGTCAGATAATTTGATCGGTGAAATGCTCTGACACCAGGGTCAGATAAAGCAGCTAGCGGGGAATGTGTGTGGGTGAAGGAGGGGACGGTTTAGACTGAGGCAGGCACGTAGCCATGTCATGGTGATTTTGTTGTATAGGGGGTGACCATTGTCAGGGCGTTTGTGGTTCGTTTTGTGCCTTGATAGTTTTGATTTAAAACTGTTTGCTATTGTGTTCTTTGTTGTTGTCATTTTTTGGGGTTTGTTTCTGTTTCTGTATGTCTGTCTATGTCTGCATCTGGCTCTGTTTTTCTTTATTTTCAGTCTCTCTCTCTCTCTCTGTCTCTCTGTCTCTGTCTGCCTCTGTCTCTGTCTGTTTCTGTGTGTGTTCGTTCGTTCTTTGATTTAACGTCTTTTCACTATAAGTGTGTGTGTGTGTGTGTGCGTAGTGTGTGTGCGTGGTGTGTGTGTATGTGTATCTGTGCGTGTGTATGTGTGTGTATGTGTGCATGTATGTGTGTGTGCGTATGTGTGTGTGTGTGTGTATGTGTGTACAAGTGTGTGTGTATGTGATTATGTGTGTTTATATGTGTATTTGTGTGTGTATGCGTGTGTGTGTGTGTGTGTGTGTGTGCATATGTATGTGTGTGTGTGTGTAATCAACCTTCACCTCATAGCCTAACTATTCCATTCTCTGTGTCTGCTGTGGTCAGAGTTATACAGGGACCATTTCCCTTTGACTGCGTGCCTTCATTGTAGTTCAGAGGGAGATCTTGACACAAGGAATCCTGGCAACCCTTACCAGACCAGTCACGATGCATTAGACAGATCACAGTGAGCTGTTCCCCTCTTTGCTGTTCTAGCCCCCCAGTGGTTTTCGTGATTTGAATTCTTTGGTTTTCCCCAGCCTCAAAGGCTTTCGGTTTATTTCATTTCGTCCAGCTCCCTGTGTGTAGCGAAATGAATCTAAAGCAGAGGTCAGGTAATTTGATCGGTGAAATACTTGTGCATGAGATGGACAGCTAGCAGAATTTAGTGTGGTTTTGGGGAAGGGGTTTGAGGTTGGGACCAAGCAATGCCTGTGGGATTGTAAGGATGTTTTTTATGGTATAGATGGATGTTGGGGAAGAAGACGCTTTTGGTCCAATCTTAACTTTGATGTTTAAGGTCAAAATCTATTTCTCTTTTATATTCTTTGTTGTTGTAGTTTCCTTCTTATTGTAAAATTACTTAGGTCTTTGCTCAGGTCTTTCATGCTCCTTCCATCTGTTTCTGCTTCTCTCTCCTCTCTCTCTCTCTCTCTCTCTCCCTCTCTCTCTCTCTCTCTCTCTTCCTCCCTTTCCCTGCCTATCTCTTTCTCTCCTCCCTCCCTCTCCTCCCTCCCTCTCTCCCCCTCTGAATCCGTCTCTCTTTCTGTCTCTCTCCCTCCATCCCTCCCTTTCTCTCTCTCACTCTCTCTCCTCCCTCTCTCTCTCTGTGTCAAGATCCCTTTCTGCCCCTTCTCTTCCTCCCTCCCTCTCTCTCCCCTCTCCCCCTCCCTTCCTCTCTCTATCTCCCTCTAGCTCTCTCCATACCTCCCTCACTTTCTCACTCTCCTTCTCTCTCTCCTCCCTCCCTCCCTCTCTCTCTCTCTTTCTTTTTTTCTGTCGGGATCAGTAGTCAAGTGAGTAAATGTTGGATTTCCAGTCAGAAGATCCAGGGTTCAATCCACCTAGACCTAGATTTTTCTGACCTTCAATGTTAAGATGTGTGCAGACCTGCCAATGCTTAAGTTGTCTTTTTGTGTAATCACATGCCAAATATTGAATATGCTATGGAAACATGGAAACACTGAACACGCAAGCAATGGCAAGTTTGAAAATTGGACTGTAGCTTAAATATTCTGCCACGTGAAAATATAACATCAGTATCATTACCACCAACGCCATCTCTTTCTCAGTCTCTCTCCCTGTCTCTCTCTTCTGTCTCCTCCCTCCCTCTCTCTCTCATTCATTGGTCTCTTCTCTGTCTCAATCTCTCTTTCTCTCTCTCTCTCTCTCTCTCTCTTTCTTCTCTCTCTCTCTCTCTCCCTCTCTCCCTCCCCATCAGTTTTGCCTTTGTATTTCAGAATAAATATTTGAAAATATGTTGCTTTTCAGTTCATTAAAACTTTTCCTTTCTCTCTCTCTCTCTCCCCCTATCTCCCCCTCTTTCTCTTTCTTCCTCTCCCCCTTCCCCCCTCTCTCTGTGCCTCTCCCTCTCTCTCTTGTCTCGTGTATGTATGTGTGTGTGTGTGAGAGAGAGAGAGAGAGTGTGTGTGTGTGTGTGTGTGTGTGTGTGTGTGTGTGTGTGTGTGTGTGTGTGTGTGTGTGTGTGTGTGTGTGTGCAAGCGCTCGTGCGTGTATACATAATTGTGTAATCACGCCTTCCCATCATAGACCGATTGTTCCTGCATGCTAGAATAGTGCACAGATCAAATTTCCTTTGACTGCCGATGTCGGTGATAGTTCAGAGGGAGGTCTTGACGCAACAAATCTGAACGACCCTCACCAAGACCGGTCACGATGCATTAGACAGATTACTGTGGGCTGTTGCCCTCTTTGCTTGGTATTCTGGTTTGTTTTTCCCCCCAGTGGTTTTCATGATTTGAATTCTTTGGTTTCCGCCAGCCTCAAAAGTTTTCGCTTTATTAGATTTTGTGCAGGTCTCTGTGTCTACTGGACTGATTCTAAGCAGGGGTCAGCTCATTTGATTGGTGAAGTGTTTGTGCACCAGGATCTGACAAACAGCCAGCGGAATTGTGTTGAGTTTGGGAGGGGGGGGGGGGCAGGAGATGGGGCTGGAAGTTGAGATAAAGGATAAAGGCGGGCGTGTAGTTATATAATGGCGCCTCTGTTGTATACGGGGTGGCCATTTCGAAAACGTTTGTTGTTCACTCATTGCTTTGATGTTTTGATGTAACTTTTGTGTGTTTCGTGTTCTTGTGTGTTGTTGGAATTACTTCTCTCTGTCTCTCTCTCTCTCTCTCTCTCTCTCTCTCTCTCTCTCTCTCTCTCTCTCTCTCTCTCTTCTCTCTCTCTCTCTCTCTCTCTTCACACACACACAAATACACACACACACACACACACACACACACACACACACACAAAACACACACACACACACACACATAACCCACAGATGGCAATTTGTATATGAATTTCTTGCCTTGACACGTATAGCTCTTTACGGATGTACCATTAATGTGGCCAGACGCACAATTCATCTGTGTGCTTAGACATGATCCTGTGTAACAGTGACAAATTTTCGTGTGATCCTGTGCAAAACGTTTGCTCAAACTCATTTACAGCCCATGCTATAACTGTGGGTTTGATTGCTAACATAAGGATAGGGATCAGTTTATTTCAAGATAATCAGTAAAAGAATGAAATCCCCTCATGCAAAATAACAGCAAATGACACAATTTTGAATCAGGATGATAAATTTACATATCTGGGAACGGTCATCTCACCAGAATGCAGATGCACATCAGAAACAGCCAGCAGAATCAGCCAAGCCAAAACAGCATTCAAGAAGATGAAAAGCGTTCTTACCAACAAATGCCTATCAGTTAACATTAGGAAGAGAGTTCTTGAATGTGATATGGAACCGATACTGTTGTACGGCTGTGAGGCGTGGACAGTCAACAAGCAAAGCGAGAACATGATTGATGCAGCAGAAATGTGGTTTCTAAGAAGAATGTTGAGAGTTCCACGGACAGCAAAGAAAACAAACGAGACAGTCTTGATGGAAGCAGACACAAGAAGATCGTTGATAAAGAAAGCTGGGAAAAGACAAACAACATTTATAGATCATTTTAAGAGGAAAGGGGAATTAGAGCACCTGGTCAAAACAGGAAAGCTGGAGGGAAAGAGAACACCAAGTAGGCCCTGGGAGAAAATGTTGGACGGACTTGCAGGGTGACTGAGGACTGAGAGGGTGGAATGTACTTGCAGCGACATAGGATAGATTCTATGGAGGGCCATGATAGCCAACGCCATGCGGCAGGACACATGATGATCATAATGTTTTAAGGTTGCAGTTTGCAGAGAGTAATAAAAAAAAAACAATTGTATCAGCCAAAAACCACTCAGTCAGTAATTGTCTCTTCACAAGTTAATTCATTCAGTCCATCAAACCAGCCCCCACTCTCAACACCTCCTTTCCTGATTATCTTCCAGTCCTTGCTTTCACTGGACTGAAATAATCAATCATTCAGACAATCGCTCAGTTATCAGTCTGTTCCTTTCCCCCATCTCTTTGGTCCCATGCCTTTTAGTGTCATGAAAGCCTTGTAATTGGCAAGTCTGTTTGAACACAATTGTCGTTACTTCACTAACAGAAGAAGGAGTGCATTCAGCTGTCAAGTGCTTTGCGGAGAGTGGCACATTTACTTGCCACTCCTCTCTTCAGACTGACAACAGCTTGGGGTCTGAATTTGAGCAGAAGAGATTAGTTGCAAAGAGGTTCTTTTCTTTCACAAATTCCATAGCATCAGACAAAGTGCATGGAAATTTACACTGACGTGACTCAAACATTCACCACAACACTAACAAACATATGCATACCAGAGCAAAACATGTACATTTTAAGATTTTCAAGATAAACAAACTTGGCAAAGTACAGTGGTTTGTAAATCGTTTTTAACTGTAGAGACGAGTTTTAATATACATCTGAACGTGCCTGTGTCACCAGAGGCCTGGTTCATATACAATAAGTAAAGCTCCCAGCTGTTCAGGTTCCTTATAGCACATTAGCAGGCATTTTTAATTTTATGTTAAGTTGGGAGCTGCTACGTTATTTTGATGAGTTTCCTAGGATATTACAGATAACCTAAATTTGCTTCAATAACAGCTTGATTCAAAATAGATAACAGTCTGTAGAACTCATCAGTTAGATATAAAACTTCAAGACCACACAGCGCACTGGGTTTATAGGCAGGTTACGGCTTATGTCATAAAGATTTTGGACCTTTTTTTCATTCCTGATCAGTTTTGGGAAAGGCCAAGAGCAACTAGGGAGAGATGTGGAACCCACTCCCATGAAATGTCCGGAAAATAGAAAATTCTCTACTACCTCACTCTTCTGCGACCTAGCTTAGAGTAATATGTGTGTATCTTTACATGTCACGACCAGTTCCAAAGTGTACCTTCCTTGATGCCATATCTTTCATTCAACAAACGTTTATGTCAATTATGGATGCTGTCTTCGCTTACACACGCACATGCATGTGTGTGTTTGCGCGTGCGTGAACGTGCATATGCATTTCTGAATTTTGATATGTATGAACATTGGGAAGACCACATCGATGGCCAGCCACATCACCCTCATTACTACAATATCTCTGTCCATGAACCGAATGTAGGAACTGTTCAGCCATTCGTTTACCTACAATCCATTGTTAACAATGAAGAGTCCGAGCCAGAAATTCTCACAAGGGCAGCAGATACATAACAGCGCTGTCCATGCTGAAACCTGTATGGAAGGACAAGAAAATCTCTATAAAATACAAGGTCAAGGTCTTACGTGCACGGTATATTCCATGTTCTTGTATACATGGGAGACATGGACTCTCTCCGTGGATTTGGAAAGACGAATCTAGGCCATGGAAGTGATATGTTATTGCAAAATACTAAACATCAGATACACAGATCAATGAACAAGTGCACCAAGTCATCAAGCAGCACACTGGACCATATAAAGATCTGACATCAGTTAAGAAAACAAAACACTGTTGGTACGGCCATGTGATAGGATCCAGTGGCCTGGCTAAATCGGTCCTTCAGGGAATTGTTGAGGCAGGGAGATGGAAATGAAGTCAGAAGGAAAAATAAAACAACGATGCACTGACAATCATTTGCAGAGACTCAGGCTTAATAGATAGAGAAACCACTTGACAGACCTGGATGAATCTGGTGAACAGTGCTTTGCTGCAGCGTCCCAATGACTTCACGAAGTTGAAGAAAAAAGGATGAGATGATGTTGTATGAACATATGTACTTTTCATATAATAAATGTTACAATTGTTGTTCGTGATGTCGATATCATGTGGTATTTGCGTTTCTTCTATTGTGCGCTGATCATTTAACGTGTAGCCCAGTTTGTTTCGTGTATACATAACATGGATCACTTGCTTCTCTTTCTCTGCAAAAAGACCCAGCGTCCCTGTGTCCATTTTATTTTTTGTTCTTTACTTTGGTATCTCGTTTCTCGCCTCGCGTGGAAGCTACTCAAAGCACTGTGTGGGCGTCAGTAATGGAGTGGCATGATTGGGATGGATTAGAGGGATGGAGAAGGTTGAGAATATAAGTTGGCATGTCTCTGTTTCTGATGTTTTGCACCCAGAGCGTGATGAAATTAAGTTGGCCATCGTTCCCACATTGAACAACTCGAGACAGTTTGATCCTCTGGGGGATGGGAGTCTTTTTTTTTACCTCGAACGTTTTCTTTAGAAAAAACATGTTGGGCTTAGAGGTTTGGTTTGGGGTACTTTGAGGCTAGTTTCAATAACGATAAGTTTATGATGTGTCTGCAAGCACATGTGTGTTTGTCCGAGCGTATGTATGTGCGCGCGCGTGTGTGTATTTGTGGGTGTGGGGGCGTGTGTATGTGGTGTTCATGTTATTTTGGTTCGAGGGCTGTAGCATTAAAGTTTGTATGATATATGCGTGAGCTTTGCTTCCTTTAATTCTTTTTATAATTTAATGAATGTTTGAATGAACGACGAGATTTGATTTAGACGTAAAAGTGTTTAGCTCCATATAAGTGTAAGTAGTAGTTGTAGTAGTAGTAGTAGCTGCAGTAGTAGTAGTAGTAGCAGCAGCAGCAGCAGCAGTAGTAGTAGTAGTAGTAGCAGCAGCAGCAGCAGTAGTAGTAGCAGCAGCAGCAGCAGTAACAGCAGTAGTAGTAGTAGTAGTTGTTGTTGTAGTAGAAGTGGTGGTGGTGATGGTGGTATTATTATAATTGTTATTGTTATTATTATCATTATCGTTAATATTACTATTGTTGTTGTTGTTGTTATTCTTGCTGTTATAATTACTATTAATGTATCTCTTTTTCTCTGTTGTTTCAGTAATGACATTGCTCTTTATAGTAAACAGCACCACAGCCAAATCTGGCCTTACTGTCAAAGGTACAAATGGCACTAGTAGCATTGCGATAATTATTTCCTCCTGTTGTGTGTTTGTTGGATGACCTGGTGTATTGGCAAAAAGTCATGTCAGTTGTTTGTGACTGGAATTTCTGTTACTCAGTTCAGGTCAAAGTTTATCTGGTTGCTGTGGGCGCCATCACTTGCCTGAATGCAATTCGCAGGTCTCTGTTAGGGTTAGTGATGGAAAATGGGGGCGGGGTTAGGGGGTTAATTATGGGGCTGGAGAGGGATGAGGATGCAGGTTGACTAATTTTCTACACTGGATGTGATGTAATTAACTTGCCCTACTCCTCATTTCCATGCATTTTAATGGCTCCGGAAAGGTGAATGTTTATATTCTCGTTGTTGTTTGTTTGTTTGTAGGTGTGTGTTTTTTATACTCGTTTGTTTTTCGTCGTTGTTTTGAGGAAAGTTGTTTTGTTGTTGTTTGTTTTTTGTAGTTGTTGTTTTGTTGGGTGTTTTTCGTTGTTGTTGGTGTTTGTTTCTTTTAGCTTTCAGGATGGGTAATTGCTTTTGTTCTTAGGTCATTGTCTTTTAGTTAATAGGTGTGTTGGGGTAGGATATTGAACTTCATAGATGTCAGACATGGGTGAGATTGATTGATTGTGATTAGCTTATGGTGAGAAAAAGAGGAAAGGAAAGGAGAGAGAAAAAGAGGAAAGGAAAGGAGAGAGAGAGAGAGCAAATCACAAGACTGTATGGGCATCAATTATAAAGCAAAGGGAGGGTGGTGTAGGAAAGATAGGGACGGCATGAAGAAGGAAGGAAGGAAGGAGGGACAGGTTGACATGTCCGTGTTTCTGACATGTTTGCATGATGTCATTCACTTGCCCTGCTCTCCTGTCCCCGTGTTTAACAGCTCCAGAGAGTTTGGGTTTTTTGTGGTTTGTGGTGGGGGTTATGTCTCTTATCCTCAGTTTTCCTGTGGAAAATCAATTCTAGAGAAGAATTGGTGTCGGGTAATTTGGGAAAGATGTTGATTATGATTAAGCTGTGTGTGGGGTGGGGGAGTGGGTGTTGGGGGTGTGTGTGTATGTGCATGTGTGTGTGTTGGATGTGTGTGTGTGTGTGTGTGCGCGCACGAGCGCGCGTGCGCGTGTGTGTATTGGTTGATGTGTGGGTATGTGTGCACGTGTGTGTGTTGTCTGTTGTCTGTATGTCTAAGTGTAGGCGTGCGTCTGTGTGTGTCTGTGTTTGGGCGTTTTGTGGTGTGTGTGTGTGTGTGTGTGCGCGGGTGTGTGTGTGTGTGTGTGTCTGTGTATGTGTTTGTGTATGTGTGTGTGTTTTGTGATGTGTGCGTGTGTATGTGTATTTGTTCAATGTGTGTGTGGTGTGTGTGTGTGTGGTGTGTGTGTGTGTGTGTGTGTGTGTGTGTTGTGTGTGTAAAACCTTGCGTGTCAGTGGTAATCGATTGACAGGGAGGGAGTGGTGTGGGTGAAACGGGATGGGAAGAGATAGCAGTTGATATGTCTGTGTTTCTGACGTGATGTTCATCCTGAATATGATGTAATTAACTCGCCCTGCTCCGAACTGTCCGTGTGCTTAACAGCCCGAGAAAGTTTGGAGTGTTTCTTGTATATAGGATCCCACTCCCCCCCCCCCCCCCCCCCCCCCACACCTTTCTCAGATTCGTTCTGTAAATCACGCTTAACGGAAGGAAATAATTTCGTGTGATGTATTTCTGTTACTGTGGATTGATTAACGTCAATTTAAAGTGTGTATGTATGAAGAAGACCTTAGGCTAGGTAGGATCTCCAGACCTAGCCAGCTCATGGGTTTTATGTGCAGATTTAAAGATATGAACTATGATCATTCTGGATCTTGTCCATCACATGGCACTTGTGACATTATTAGTGCATATGGAATTCATTCCGAGCGTGGAGACGTCATCTTGAGAAACTGAAACAGAAACTGTGTGAAGGCAAAGTATGTCGTATATGGGAATTAGTGTTAGAATGACAGGAAATGGTGGGATGGTGTTTCCGTCGAAGATGTTTTCCTGTGAAATACAATGTTACACACACCACACACACACACACACACACACACACACACACCACACACACACACACCACACACACACACACACGTCATGGGTTGGAAGGTGATGTGATGAAGAAAAGGTGAGAATGTAAATAGGTATATCCTTCTTTTAGACATGTTTTCCACCCCATGGAGTTGGGCGGGTGAGTGGGGGGGGGGGGGGTCATTAACTAGCCTCGTGTACATGCGTTGAACAGCTCAAAAGTTTGGCGTTCTTGTTGTGGTTTTTGGTTGGAGTCTTTTTTTTTTTTCTTTCTTATCCCAACCACTTACTTAACAACATTAGGTTGAGGAGGGAGGGGGGGGGGTTGGAGATGGTGGTTAGCTGGGACAGAAACTAACTCTCTCTGTCTCTGTCTGTCTCTCTCTCTCTCTCTCTCTTCTTTCTCTCTCTCTCTCTCTCTCTTCTCTCTCTCTCTCTCTCTCTTTTCTCTCTCTCTCTCTCTCTCTGCTCTTTGTGTGTGTGTGTGTGTGTGTGTGTGTGTTGTGTGTGTAGCATTGTATTTCACAGGAAAACATCTTCGACGGAAGGACAGAGAAGTGTGATGGTAAGATGGGGTGGAGGGGGCGAGGGTGGGGGATGAAGGAAGAAATGTGCTGCTGGAAGGGATGAGGGGGGGTTGAAGGAACGAAGACCTGGTTGATATGCCCATGTTTCTGATTGTTTTCCAACCCAGATGTAATATTATGCACTTGCTATGCGTCTTTTGTCCATTGTCTTCTAAAGACAGATAGACAGACAGACAGAAAAGTGGACGTGGGTGTCTTTGTGTGTGTGTGTGTGTGTGTGTGTGTGTGTGTGTGTGTGTGTGTGTGTGTGTGTGTGTGTGTGTGTGTGTGTGTTCTGCTTTTTCCAGCATCGCCAGAAAGTGTGGACTTCTCTTTCTCTCTCTCTCTTCTCTCTCTCTCTCTCTCTCTCTCTCTCTCTCTCTCTCTCTCTCTCTCTCTCTTTCGATGTGAGTGATTTTTTTCCTAAGTCCAGCTCTCTTTAAAAATATTGGAGGACAGATTAAAATAGGGGAAATTTGAGCAGTGATTGATCGCAATTAGTAGTTGAGGGAAGAAGGGAAGAAATAGACCTTTACCTTTACTGTGTTCCTGACTGGTTGTCAGATGGTGATGTTGACTTGCTTTGGTTTACGTTTCCGCGTGTTAAACAGCTCCAGATAGTTTGGGCTTTTTTCTTTTAGTTTGAGAATCTTTTCTTGTTATTCCCGTAGTTTTCTGGGCGTGTCAGTTTTCCTAGCTGAAAATGGAAACTGACTCTCCTCAAAACTAGGGCAGGGAAAGAACGAGGGAGAGGAGATGACCACCAACCTCATAATGCTGGCTCCGAGAAAAGTTGAGGTCTCTACCACCTCACTTCCCTGTGATCTCAAGATTATCGTTAAGCCTTAACCTTGGCCGGTTTCTCTTTTTAAAAAAATGTGTAGAAAGAGAATTTGGTGTCATGCAGGTCGACGATCTATCAGTTATTTTCAATCTGAGAAGTGTGTGTGTGTGTGTGTGTGCGTGGAAAATCAATTCTAGAGAAGAATTGGTGTCGGGTAATTTGGGAAAGATGTTGATTATGATTAAGCTGTGTGTGGGGTGGGGGAGGGGGGTGTTGGGTGTGTGTGTTGGATGTGTGTGTGTTGGATGTGTGTGTGTATGTGTGTGTGTTGGATGTGTGTGTGCTTGTGTGTGTGTGTATGTGTGTGTGTGTGTGTGTGTGGCGCGCGCGCGCGCGTGCGTGGTGGTCTTTGATTTGATGTCTATTCACAAAATGATTTTAGATGAATGTGTGTGTGTGTGTGTGTGCGCGCGCGCCGTGCGTATGTGTACGTGTGCATGCAATTCTATATGGACGTCACGTGATGGAATAATGGAGAGAGGGGTAATGGGGATGACGGGATGGGTGAAAGAGGGAAGGGAAGAGACAGAGGTTGACATTCCCATGTTTCTGACAGGTTTTCCACTCAAAAGGATGATATGATTCAGTTGCCTTTTTCCTCTTGTCCCTGTGTTTAACACCTCCAAAAAAATTAGCTCTTATTCTTTAAAAACGAAAGTTAGGAAGGGTGATGATGTGGTGTAGTGTAAACGAAAAGGGATTGATTGTGAACCGCAGAAAGAAAGAAAGAGAGATTGTGTGTGTGTGTGTGTGTGTGTGTGTGTGTGTGTGTGTGTGTGTGTGTGTGTGTGTGTGTGTGTGTGTTGTGTGTGTGTGTGAGTGTGTGTGTGTTTGTGTATGTGTTTGTGTATGTGTGTGTCTGTGTGTGTCTGTGTTTTTGTGTGTGTGTATGCACGTGTGATTGTGTGTGCGCACACGCGTGTGTGTGTGTGCCTTTGTTTCTGAGACAGTGGCATTCAGTTCCAGTTCAAGTTAAGACAGTATACTTTTCCTTCAGAATTTATATAATGAACTCACAGCCCTGTGTGGGTGTTGGGGATTCGCGGATGCAGAGGAGATTGGGAGGGGTATGTGGGGTGGAAGGGGGGGGGGTGAAGGGGCAAGTAGGAAATAAAAATGGACATGTCCGTGTTTCTGAGATGTTTTCCAACCACAGGCTGATGTCATTCTCTTGCCATGATCCTCCCGCCCCCGTGTTTAACAGCTCCAAAAACGTTTGGGCTTTTTGTGGCTAGGAGTCTTTTTGCTTTTCTTTATCCCCAGCTGTCCCGAACCCTGTCCATCCACATGCTGCATTGTCAACGGTGCTAACAAAGCAAAAAGTGAACCTTTTGACTCCCTCACCCTATCCAGCAGCTTCCTGCAGGAATCTGATGGATAGGGTGAGGGAGTCAAAGGTTAAGTTTTTTTTTTTTCTGTTGGTGAATAGTGTGCGGGAGTCAAAGGGATAAAAATCAAGTTTAGGAAAGGATTTGGTGTGGGGGTAATTTGAAGAGATATTGATTAGGGTCAGCCTGGAGTGTGTGTGTGTGTGTGTGTGTGTGTGTGTGTGTGTGTGTGTGTGTGTGTGTGTGTGTGTGTGTGTGTGTTGGACTGCCAAGGAAGGGTAATGGATAGGGGGATATGGTGGGGGTAAAGGAGGAAATGATGGGATTTGATAGGGGTATTGGAAGTCATAAAAATTGACATTTCCGTGTTTCTGGCAGTATTTTCCACTCTGGATGTGATGGAATTAACTTTGCCCAGTTTCGCCTGTCTCTGTTTTCAACACTTCCAGAAAGTTTGCGCTGTTTTTAGAGGATGAGAACCTTTTTTCAATATCTCTTTTGTTAATGAAAAAGAGAATATTTTATATCAATGGGAGAGCGGTCTGCGTCTGCTCGTTTCTCTGTAGAAAAAAATGTCAGCCAGACAGATGAATGGGACTTTACAAGTTTGGATCAAATGTGTGGATGGTTGAGGAATCATGAATGCGTAAAGTTTGGGAGTCATGGTGCCAAGGTCACGGTCACACAAACTCCCCAAAAATTATGCTTTTTGGGAGAAAAGTGTAAACAGAACTTTCTCAGTAACTGGCAATGTCTGAAATCTGTATTTGACTGTTATGACATCTGCCGTTGTCTTGGTTTCACGTCAAATTGTGTCGCAATTGATGCTCAAGTCACAATGGCCTTGAAAGTATGAAATTTGGATTTTCTTGTGGGAAGCAAAATTTCAATGTATAAAAAGGAGACTGGAAATATGGTTTGACTATCTTGTGGGTTTTTCTTTTTCTAACTTGCAGTTCAAGAATCTGATTAGGTACAGGATGCAATGTGATGTAGTTTTGGGAAGGATTGATTGTGATTGGCTTGTGTGTGTGTGTGTGTGTGTGTGTGTGTGTGTGTGTGTGTGTGTGTGTGTGTGTGAGTGTGGTGTGGCGTGAGTTTTAGCTTATTGGCCAAAACCAAACACACACAAGCCATAATTAGTGTGTGTGTTGTGTGTGTGTGCGTGCGCGCGCGGAGTAATTGAGTGTGTGTGTGTTGTGTGTGTGTGTGTGTGTGTGTGTGTGTGTGTGTGTTAGCCATATTGGCCAAAAACAAACAAACGAACACAAACACATTGTTTTTCATTTTTTCCATATGTTTATGAGTGGGTTTGTGTACCAAAGGTACGTTCTAGACTTTTTTTTTAGTACGGTGAACATCACGTGAGCTTTCTGAATGCAACTTACAGGTCCAGTTGGGGGCTTCAAAGATGTAGGGACACACAGGGTGTTTGGGAAAGTAGGTGGGTGTGTGAGTGGTGGACTGACAGGAACGCTTTGATCAGGGAACTTGGTGTGTGTCTAAGTGGTTGATTTACGGAGGGTGTGATTGAGAAAGTGTGGCTGCGTGTATGAGTGGTGGATTAATGGAGTGAGATGTTGGAACTGTGTAAATAATGAATTGACCGAGGGAATGTTTGGGAGAATGTGTTGTGGTGTGTGTGTGGGAGAGAGAGAGAGGAGAGAGGAGAGAGGAGAGAGAGAGAGAGGGAGAGAGAGAGAGAGAGAAGAAACAATGTTCTGGCAAAAAAGCATACAGTTACGACTAGATATTATTTGTCCTTACAAAGTGAATTCTTTTCTTTCTTGTCAAATCATTGCAATCATGAACTACAGCTACATTTCTTACAAGAAAATACATTGTTGAAATAGCATTTGGTGTATAAAATTATAGTAAGACTGTCTACATAACGAAAGATTAGCCCATTCAGTGGTGCCTATGACTGAATTTTATGTTACCAAAGTTAGGTTGTAGAATCTGGAATGCAGATACGTACTTTACTCAGCATTATTAGACTGACCTTTTCCTCAGCCTATCAGTCGCCAAGCAAACAATCTTTCAGTTTCATTTTTCTCTCTCCCCCATATACACCGATACCGTAAATCGCCTTGTCATGGAAAACCAAAATGATCATGACATAAGCCATAAAGCCTGCGCATAAACCGATGTGCTGGTAAGACGTTGAGGTATTTAAGTAATGTCTTGAAGTATCTAACCCTACGGTTTCTACAGATTATTGTTTATGCTTGTATCAGTCTGTTATTAAAAAACAACATTAAAGATATGTCATGTTTTGCTGGAAACTGTGTGTTTCCCATATGCAGCCATAGTCCCCCTGTATGTTACCCATATGCTGTCAGTCCCCTGTATGTTACCCACATGCTGTCAGTCCCCTGTATGTTATCCACATGTTGTCAGTCCCCGTAAGTTATCCATATGTTGTCAGTCCTCTGTATGTTACCCACATGCTGTCAGTCCCATGTATGTTACCCACATGCTGTCAGTCCCCTGTATGTTACCCACATGCTTCCAAGTCCCCTGTATGTTACCACATGTTGTCAGTCCCCTGTATGTTATCCACATGCTGTCAGTCCCCTGTATGTTACCCACATGTTGTCAGTCCCCTTATGTTACCCACATGCTGTCAGTCCCCTGTATGTTACCCACATGCTGTCAGTCTCCTGTATGTTACCCACATGTTGTCAGTCCCCTGTATGTTACCCACATGTTGTCAGTCCCCTGTATGTTACCCACAAGTTGTCAGTCTCCTGTATGTTACCCACATGTTGTCAGTCCCCTGTATGTTACCCACATGCCATCAAGTCCCCTGTATGTTATCCACATGTTGTCAGTCCCCTGTATGTTATCACATGTTGTCAGTCCCCTGTATGTTACCCACATACTGTCAGTCCCCTGTATGTTACCCACATGCTGTCAGTCCCCTGTATGTTACCCACATGCTGTCAGTCTCCTGTATGTTACCCACATGTTGTCAGTCCCCTGTATGTTACCCACATGCTGTCAGTCCCCTGTATGTTACCCACATGCTTCCAAAGTCCCCTGTATGTATCCACATGCTGTCAGTCCCTGTATGTTACCCACATGCTGTCAGTCCCCTGTATGTTACCCACATGCTGTCAGTCCCCTATTTGTTACCCACATGCCCAAAGTCCCCTGTATGTTAACCACATGCTGTCAGTAACCCTGTATGTTACCCACATGCTGTCAGTCTCCTGTATGTTACCCACATGCTGTCAGTCCCCTGTATGTTACCCATATGCTGTCAGTTCCCTGTATGTTACCCACATGCTGTCAAATCCCCTGTATGTTACCCACATACTGTCAGTCCCCTTTTATGTTATCCACATGCTGTCAGTCCCCTGTATGTTACCCACATGCCAGCAAGTCCCCTGTATGTTACCCACATGCTGTCAGTCCCCTGTATGTTACCCACATGCTTCCAAAGTCCCCTGTATGTTACTCACATGCTGTCAGTCCCCTGTATGTTACTCACATGCTGTCAGTCCCTGTATGTTACCCACATGCTGTCAGTCCCCTGTATGTTACCCACATGCTGTCAGTCCCCTTATTGTTACCCACATGCACCAAAGTCCCTGTATGTTAACCACATGCTGTCAGTCCCCTGTATGTTACCCACATGCTGTCAGTCTCCTGTATGTTACCCACATGCTGTCAGTCCCACCTGTATGTTACCCATATGCTGTCAGTTCCCTGTATGTTACCCACATGCTGTCAAAACCCCTGTATGTTACCCACATACTGTCAGTCCCCTTTATGTTATCCACATGCTGTCAGTCCCCTGTATGTTACCCACATGCCAGCAAAGTCCCCTGTATGTTATCCACATGCTGTCAGTCCCCTGTATGTTACCCACATGCCAGCAAAGTCCCCTGTATGTTATCCACATGCTGTCAGTCCCATGTATGTTACCCACATGATTCCAAAGTCCTCTGTATGTTACCCACATGTTGTCAGTCCCCTGTATATTACCCACATGTTGTCAGTCCCCTGTATGTTACCCACATGCTGTCAGTCCCCTGTATGTTACCCACATACTTCCAAAGGGCCCCTGTATGTTACCCACATGCTGTCAGTCCCCTGTATGTTACCCACATGTTGTCAGTCCCCTGTATGTTACCCACATGCTGTCAGTCCCCTGTATGTTACCCACATGCTGTCAGTCCCCTGTATGTTATCCACATGTTGTCAGTCCCCGTAAGTTACCCACATGTTGTCAGTCCCCTGTATGTTACCCACATGCTGTCAGTCCCCTGTATGTTACCACATGTTGTCAGTCCCCTATATGTTACCCACATGCTGTCAGTCTCCTGTATGTTACCCACATGTTGTCAGTCCCCTGTATGTTACCCACATGTTGTCAGTCCCCTGTATGTTACCCACATGTTGTCAGTCCCCTGTATGTTACCCACATGTTGTCAGTCCCCTGTATGTTACGCACATACTGTCAGTCCCCTGTATGTTACCCACATACTGTCAATCCCCTGTATGTTACCCACATGTTGTCAGTCCCCTGTATGTTACCCACATACTGTCAGTCCCCTGTATGTTACCCATATGCTGTCAATCCCCTGTATGTTACCCACATGTTGTCAGTCCCCTGTATGTTACCCACATGCTGTCAGTCCCCTGTATGTTACACACATACTGTCAGTCCCCTGTATGTTACGCACATACTGTCAGTCCCCTGTATGTTACCCACATACTGTCAGTCCCCTGTATGTTACCCACATTTGTCAGTCCCCTGTATGTTACCCACATGCCATCAAAGTCCCCTGTATGTTACCCACATGCCATCAAAGTCCCCTGTATGTTACCCACATGCCATCAAAGTATGTTACCCACATGCCATCAAAGTCCCCTGTATGTTACTCACATGCCATCAAAGTCCCCTGTATGTTACCCACATGCCATCAAAGTTCCCTGTATGTTACCCACATGCCATCAAAGTCCCCTGTATGTTACCCACATGCCATCAAAGTCCCATGTATGTTACCCACATGCCATCAAAGTCCCCTGTTTGTTACCCACATGCCATCAAAGTTCCCTGTATGTTACCCACATGCCATCAAAGTCCCCTGTATGTTACCCACATGCCATCAAAGTCCCCTGTATGTTACCCACATGCCATCAAAGTCTCCTGTGTGTTACCCACATGCCATCAAAGTCTCCTGTGTGTTACCCACATGCCATCAATGTCCCCTGTATGTTACCCACTTGCCATCAAAGTCCCCTGCATGTTACCCACATGCCATCAAAGTCTCCTGTGTGTTACCCACATGCCATCAATGTCCCCTGTATGTTACCCACATACTGTCAAAGTCCCAGGTACCAGTGTATCACGCAGACTTTTTCCCCCACCCCTTTCTACAGGGCGTCATCCTGTACCCTCTCCACGCATCGTCAAAAAGACATTTCAACCCCTCTTGAGATATTCGCCAGTATGGCAACTGGAAGGCTGCAGTCAGGATTCGTTTGGTCCTGGATTATTTGATCACAGTGGATACAAATCATCAGGTTTTGTGGGCGTCTATTTGGAGTAACTGGAATGGAGGTGATGGGGGAAGTGGAGTGGGAGGATAGTGACGAAGGTACAGAGAAGGAGGAACGGTTTACGTGTCTGTGTGTCTGACATGTTGTCTATGCTGGATGTGATGTAATTAAGTCCCTCTGCTCCTCCTGTCCCCGTGTTTAACAGCTCCACAAAGTTTGGGTCTTTTTTTGGATGAAAGTCTTTTTGTTTGTTTGTTTGTTTTTAACTCCCAACTGTCCCTAAGAACAAGTTTGCGGATAGAATTTGGCGTGAGATAGCTTGGGGAGATATCGATTATGTGGTTTGCTCTCTCTCTCTCTCTCTCTCTCTCTCTCTCTCTCTCTCTCTCTCTCTCTCTCTATTATCTATCTATCTATCTATTTGTCTATCCATCTAGCTAGCTAGCTGGCTAGCTAGCTCTCTCTCTCTCTCTCACTCTCTCTCTCTTCTATCTATCTATCTATCTATCTATCTATTTGTCTATCCATTTAGCTAGCTAGCTGGCTAGCTAGCTCTCTCTCTCTCACTCTGTCTCTGTGTGTCTGTTCTCTCTCTCTCTCTCTCTCTTCTCCTCTCTCTCTCTCTCTCTCTCTGTCTATCTCACTCTGTGTCTCTGTCTCACTCTGTCTCTGTCTCACTCTGTCTCTGTCTCTCTCTCTCTCTATCTGTCTGTCTGTCTGTCTAGTCTAGTCTATGTATACATTGTGTGTGCGTTTGTGTGGGAGTGTGTCTGTGTGTGAGAGAAGTGACAGAGAGGGGCAGATTGGGGGAGTGGGATGGGTGAAAGAGGACCAGAAGAGCTAGGGGTTGATACGTCAATGGTTCTGACATGTTTTCCACGCTGGATGGAATGTGATTAACTCGCCCTGATCCTGACCGCATCTTTAACAGCTGGGAAACTTTGGGCACTTTCGGTTTGGGAAGGTGGGGGGGGGGGGAGTGAGGGATGGATTTTTTTTTCTTAGTCCCAACTTCTTTTTAGAATAAAAAGTTAGTTAGAGAGTGTTTGGTGTGGGGTTGGTGGAAAACGGATTGATTACGGTCAGCCTGGTGTGTAGTGTGTGTGTGTGTGTGTGTGTGTGTGTGTGTGTGTGTGTGTGTGAGTTTGACAGAGAGAGAGAGTGTGTGTGTCTGTGTGTGTGTGTCAGAGAGAGAGAAGAGAGACAGTGTGTGTGTGTGTGTGTGTGTGTTTGTTTGTCTGTTTGTTTGTTTGTTTGTTCGTGTGTGTGAGTTTGGAAAAAAAGAGAGAGAGTGTGTGTGTGTGTGTCAGAGAGAGAGTGTGTGTGTGTGTGTTTGTTTGTTTGTGTGTTTGTGTGTGTGTGTGTTTGACAGAGAGAGAGTGTGTGTGTGTCTGTGTGTGTGTCAGAGAGAGAGAGTGTGTGTGTGTGTGTGTATGTGTGTTTGTTTGTTTGTTTGTTCGTGTGTGTGTGTGAGTTTGAGAAAGACAGAGAGAGAGAAAGAAAGAGAGAGTGTGTGTGTGTGTATGTCAGAGAGTGTGTGTGTGTGTTGTGTGTGTGTGTGTGTGTGTGTGTGTGTGTGTGTGTGTGTGTGTGTGTGTGCGTGTGTGTGTGTGTGTGTGTATAAAACGTACATTACTTTGTGGATAGCAGCGATGCAGTGTGACAAGAGAGTGACAAAGATGAGCAGTGGGGGTAGGCAGAAGTAGTGGGCATGAAGCAGGAAGAGGGGAGGGGAGGGGGAGGGGAGGGGATGTACAGAATGACATGTCCGTGCGTCTGACATCTTTGTCACCCTGAGACTGATTCCATTCACCAGCCCTGCTTCTCTGTCCCCCTATGCCAATGTTCCACAGATCTAGAAAGTTTAGGATTGTTGTTGCTGTTATGTTGTTGTTGTTGTTGTTATGTTGTTGTTTGTTTGCTGTTCGAAAAGTCGTTGTTTATATATCAACTTTCCCTGAAGAAATCCGTTTGTGAAGAGAATTGTGGCCTGCCTGGACTCTGTGTGTGTGTGTGTGTGTGTGTGTGTGTGTGTGTGTGTGTGTGTGTGTGTGGTGTGTTATGTGTGTGTATGTTGTATGTGTGTGTGTGTATGTATGTGTGTGTGTGTGTGTGTGTGTGTATGTATGTATGTGTGTGTGTGTGTTGTGTGTGTGTGTGTATGTAGTGTGTTTGTGTGTGTGTGTGTGTATTTGGTGTGATGTGTGTGTGTGTGTGAGAAGGTGTATGCATAGGTGTGTGTTTAAATGGGCGAATATTTGTGCTTAATATATTTGTACATGTTCGTATGCGAATCTTCGATATATGTGCAAATGTGGTATGCGTGTGCTTGTCTGTGTGATTTTGTGAGTGAGTGTGTGTGTGTGTGTGTGTGTGTGTGTGTGTGTGTGTGTGTGTGTGTATGTTTCTTTTTGTGTGTGTGCGTAGGAATGCATGCGTGCGTAAGGGGTGTGTGGTGTGCGTGCGTGCGTGCGTGCGTCGTGCGTGCATGTGTGTGTTTTTCTACTTTTTAGAGCCATTGTCCCTCGTCGTTGCGTGGCCAGTTGACTTGTGGAAGTAGAAATCTTAGTTAGATGCATTGTTGTTGCTTCTTGAACATTGTGTCTGTTTTCATCATAGCCGTGAGGGTTGACATGTATGCCTCTGTCTCTGTCATGCTTTTGGTAAGCGCATATGGCTCCTATGAGATGACACTTTACAATTAGTTACAACGGTAATAATAATGATAATTAATTTTATTATTGTTATTATTATTATTGTTATTATTATTATTATCATTATTATTCTTATTGGTACTATTATTGATTCTCTCTCTCTCTCTCTCTCTCTCTCTCTCTCTCTCTCTCTCTCTCTCTCTCTTTCTCGCGCGCTCGCTCTGTGGATGTGTGTGTTTGTGTGTGTGTTGTGTGTGTGTTGGTGTGTGTGTGTGTGTGTGTGTGTGTGTGTGTGTGTGTGTGTGTGTGTGTGTGTGTGTGTGAGTGAGTGTGTGTGTGTGTGTGAAGTGGGGTAGTCTGAGGTTGGAGAAGGGCTGTGGAGGGAAGCTGACATGTCCGTGTTTCTGCCTTCCTTCCAAGTTGGATGTAATGTAATTAATCAATTCGCCTGTTCCCAATAGTCCAAGTGTTTAACAGCTTGAAAACGTTAGGGTTGGTTTTTTTACGGGACACGAGTCATTTTTTTCTCATCCCAAACTCCCTGATAAAGAAAAACATTGAAACTCGGAAAACATTTTATTATTTAGGGACAGTAGCATTAGGTCCCGGTGGGCGTGTTACAGCTAGTCTCTGCTACTCTACACATACAGTGTAAACATACAAACATTAAAAAGATAAACAAGAAAAAAGTCAGTTGAGAGAGGGAGAGAGAGAGAGAGAGAGAGAAAATGATTTGGTGTGGAGTAGACTGGGGAGATACTGAGTGTAATTAACTTGGCACGGGTGTGGGTGTGTGTGTGTGCGCGCGCGTGGGTGTGTGTGTGTGTGTTGTATGTATGTTGTGTGGTGTGTGTATGTGTGTGTGTACGTACGTATAGGTATGTGTGTGCGCGTGCGGGCGCGTGAACCGCAAATTATTAGTCTGTGTGGACGTCAGTGGTGAAACGGCAGGGAGAGGTGAGCTGGAAACGCTGGAATGGTGGTCGATGAGTGGGGGGAGCGGGGGTGCAGATGGAAAGGGTGATGCTGCAAACTGGCATGTTCCTATTTTTTGACATGTATTCCATGCTGCATGTGATGTGATTAACTACGCTTGCTCCTCGCTGCTGGCGCGTCTTTACACTTCCAAAAAGTTTGACTTAAAAATAAACAGGGAGAAAAATTGAATTAAATGAACACTCATCCTACCCTTGAAAGCTGCGACTGGGAATCTTGTCTGGGGGAGAATGAGGGGGTAATGATGAAGATTTTCAGACTTGCGTCATGTGTGTGTGTGTGTGTGTGTGTGTGTGTGTGTGTGTGTGTGTGTGTGTGTGTGTGTGTGTGTGTGTTTTCTTTCTCTCCACATGTCTGTTTGTCAATCACTTTCTCTCTCTCTTTCTCTCTCTCTCTCTCTCTCTCTCTCTCTCTCTCCCCTCTCTCTCCCCCTCTCATCTCCCTCTATCTATCTATCTGTCTGTCTGTCTGTGTAGATAGATAGATAGATAGATAGATAGATAGATAGATAGATAGATATATAGATAGGTAGATAGACAGATAGATAGATAGATAGATAGATATCTCACTTTTGTAAATGAAAACCATATTCATTGTTAAATTTGATAGTCTTTGTTTATACTGCAGTGACGTACCGGACTGTATACTGCATTAAAATACTGACATGCAACCGCTTCCCCTGCTTTTTGCTGTTGTTTAAAACCAATTAGTTGTAGCAGTATCACTATTGTTGTTGTTATTATTATTGTCATCATCGTCTTCTTCGTCATCATTGATAATGATAATATTATCATTGCTATTATTCTTATCTTCTTATTGTTGTTGTTGTTTTTGTTATTATTGTTGTTGTTCTTGTTAGTATTATGTGTAAATGTCCAGTTGATGTTGATCAGGTTTGTGCCTTAGCTTAAGTTTTAGTTTCAATTTCATTTTGTCAAGACGACGCCTCCGCGCTCGGAACGAATTCCATATGCACTAACGTCACAGGTGCCATGTGTATGGTGATCATGGCACAAACCTTAAAAGCCTGCACATAAACCCATGAGCTGGCCGGGTCCTGAGGCCCTACCTAGCCTCTATTTTACCTACGCCCCTACTGAGGCCCTACCTAGCCTCTATTTTACCTACGCCCCTACTGAGGCCCTATCTAGCCTCTATTTTACCTTAGTCTGAACATACCAGCCATGTCCATCCAGCTACAAATGGACACTGTCCTTTCTTTGAGGTCAAGCACGGCGAGGGTAAAAGCAGTGAATGAGAGAAGGATGGGCATTGTCTTGCTGTTGGACCCTAGCAGAGTTGAGGCATCTAATTTAACATCTCGCTTCCAAACGACCATTCAGATTATGGGAAAGTCTTTACCTTTATTTATTTACTTTATATAGCTATGTTCGTTGTTTTGGGTGTTGTTTTTTTTAAATACACAGATACACATGTCATTTACATGTAACCAAGATTATTCCAGTTATAGGCCGATACAATACCAATATAAAATGTAGACTAGGTAAAACATAGGCCAGGAAGGGCCTCAGGACCTGGCCAGCTCATAGGTTTATGTGCAGGCTTGAGGCTTGTGCCATGATCACCATACACATGGCACCTGTGACGTTAGTGTACATGGAATTCGTTCCAAGGGCGGAGACGTCATCTTGAGAAACTGAAACTGAAACTGAAACTTTACCTTACTGTCCCCATTGCGAGTGTTTTAAGTGTTTAGTATGTTTCCAGTAATAAGCAGGCTGCCTGGCTCTGTTGGACCGTAGACTCCTGATCTGATGTGTCCAGTTCAATCGCAGCGCATAACGCAGAACACTGGTCTGGTTGCTGACTGTCTTAATGCTCTGGCACTTCTTGTGGTAGTGTCAACTCCGTGTCTTTTTTGGTCCCCGTTCTCATCCCCTCCCCCCCCCCCCCTACCCCATTCATTTTCAGAGGTTACGCAGTGAAACTCAAAAAGTGTGCTAGATATTAACTGGCAGGTTTGGGTGGAGCGCATATGGAAATGTCCGAGTGTGATAAACCCCACTTGAAAAACCTACATACTTCCAATAAATGAGCCAGGCAGTGTTTCATTTTTATTTGGATCAACCATTTAACTCCTGCGCCCTATCCACCAACTGCAAAAACTTAACTCTTTGACTCCCTCACCCTATCGGCCAGCTTCCTGCAGGAAGCTAGCAGATAGGGTGAGGGAGTCAAAGGTTAATCTTTTTTGCTTTGCTAGTTTGATTAACAATGCAGGATTCTGATGGACAGGGTGCGGGACTCAAACGGTTAAAGCTCTGATGGCGACAATGATATTCACGTTTATGGGGATTTTTTTTTTCTGATCCATGCCAGACACCTTGATCATACTGTCAGCTTAAAGTGAGATATCATTATATTGCGATTGTGTTTCAAAGATGATATATTGGTGCTGTATTGTGCTGCATCATTCTTCTGTACTGTGTTATGTTTATCATGATACTTATGATATTTACTGGTACTGTATTGTACTGTATCGTATTTTTTATTGTTTCATGATGATCATTTCAGTTCTGATGTACGTATATTGGTACTCTCTTTTGCTGTATCATATTTTGTACTGTTGATCATGTGAACTATGATATGTCTTGGTACTGTATTGTACTGTATCACGTTTTTGTACCGTTGTGTTGATCATGTGAGTTATGATATATATTGGTACTGTATTGTACTGTATCACGTTTTTGTGCTGTTATGTTGATCATGTGAGCAATGATATATCTTGATACTGTATTGTACTGTATCATGTTTTGTACTGTTATGTTGATCATGTCAGTTCTGATATGTATTGGTACTGTATTGTACTGTATCATGTTTTGTACTGTTATGTTGATCATGTCAGTTCTGATATGTATTGGTACTGTATTGTACTGTATCATGTTTTGTACTGTTATGTTGATCATGTCAGTTCTGATATGTATTGGTACTGTATTGTACTGTATCATATTTTGTACTGTTATGTTGATCATGTCAGTTCTGATATGTATTGGTACTGTATTGTACTGTATCATACTTCTGTACCGTGTTATGTTGATCATGTCACTTATGATACTTACTGGTACCGTATTGTACTGTATCATATTTTGTACTGTTATGTTGATCATGTCAGTTCTGATATGTATTGGTACTGTATTGTACTGTAGCATATTTTGTACTGTTATGTTGATCATGTCAGTTATGATACATATTGATACTGTATTGTACTGTATCATGTTTTGTACTGTTATGTTGATCATGTCAGTTCTGATATGTATTGGTACTGTATTGTACTGTATCATATTTTGTACTGTTATGTTGATCATGTGAGTTATGATACATATTGGTACTGTATAGTGCTGTATCATGTTTTTGTGCTGTTATGTTGATCATGTCAGTTATGATATACACTGGTACTGTATTGTACTGTATCATACTTCTATACCGTGTTATGTTGATCATGTCACTTATGATACTTACTGGTACCGTATTGTACTATATCATATTTTGTACTGTTATGTTGATCATGTCAGTTCTGATATGTATTGGTACTGTATTGTACTGTAGCATATTTTGTACTGTTATGTTGATCATGTCAGTTATGATACATATTGATACTGTATTGTACTGTATCATATTTTGTACTGTTATGTTGATCATGTCAGTTCTGATATGTATTGGTACTGTATTGTACTGTATCATATTTTGTACTGTTATGTTGATCATGTCAGTTATGATACATATTGATACTGTATTGTACTGTATCATGTTTTGTACTGTTATGTTGATCATGTCAGTTCTGATATGTATTGGTACTGTATTGTACTGTATCATATTTTGTACTGTTATGTTGATCATGTGAGTTATGATACATATTGGTACTGTATAGTGCTGTATCATGTTTTTGTGCTGTTATGTTGATCATGTCAGTTATGATATACACTGGTACTGTATTGTACTGTATCATACTTCTGTACCGTGTTATGTTGATCATGTCACTTATGATACTTACTGGTACGTATTGTACTGTATCATATTTTTGTACTGTTATGTTGATCATGTCAGTTCTGATATGTATTGGTACTGTATTGTACTGTAGCATATTTTGTACTGTTATGTTGATCATGTCAGTTATGATACATATTGATACTGTATTGTACTGTATCATATTTTGTACTGTTATGTTGATCATGTCAGTTCTGATATGTATTGGTACTGTATTGTACTGTATCATATTTTGTACTGTTATGTTGATCATGTCAGTTATGATACATATTGATACTGTATTGTACTGTATCATGTTTTGTACTGTTATGTTGATCATGTCAGTTCTGATATGTATTGGTACTGTATTGTACTGTATCATATTTTGTACTGTTATGTTGATCATGTAGTTTGATACTGTATTGGTACTGTATTGTCTGTATCATGTATTTTGTGCTGTTATGTTGATCATGTCAGTTCTGATAATATTGGTACTGTATTGTCTGTATCATGTTTTGTGACTGTTATGTTGATCATGTCAGTTCTGATATGTATTGGTACTGTATTGTACTGTATCATTTTGTACTGTTATGTTGATCATGTCATTCTGATATTTTATGGATACCGTATTGTACTGTATCATGTTTTTGTGCTGTTATGTTGATCATGTCAGTTATGATTTTCACTGGTACTGTATTGTACTGTATCATACTTCTTTTACCTGTTGTTGATCATGTCACTTATGATATTATGGTACGTATTGTACTGTATCATATTTTGTACTGTTATGTTGATCATGTCAGTTATGATATGTATTGGTACTGTATTGTACTGTAGCATATTTATTTTACTGTTGATCATGTCAGTTATGATATATATTGGCGCTGTATTGTACTACATTATATTATGTACCATTATGTTGATCATGTCAGCGGCTTTCTATGTTTGTGTGTGTGTCTCTGTGCCTGTCTCTCTGTCTGTCTGTGTTTGTCTCTGTGTGTGTGTGTGTGTGTGTGTGTGTGTGTGTGTGTTGTGTGTGTGTGTGTGTGTGTGTGTGCTCCTCTCTTTAGAAAAGCAGACAATGCATTAAGTAGTGTCATACGTAATGTATTTATCATGAAATATGACTGTACTTTGATGCTCTGACGGACAGCTTGGGGCTATTTGTTATGGAAAGCAACCCTCTCTCCAAATAAATATGTATCCACTATGCTTATCCGTTATCTTTGAAAATGATCTCTCTCTCTCTTTCTCTCTCTCTTTCTCTCTCTCTCTCTCTCTTTCTCTCTCTCTCTCTCTCTTCTCTCTCTTTCACTCACACACACACACACACTCCCTCTCTCTCTCTCTCTGTTTCTCTCTCTCTCTCAGTCACTCATGCACACACACACACACTCTCTCTCTCTTTCTCTTGCATACATACACACACTCACACACACACACAAACACACAAACTCTCTTGTCTCTGTCTCTCTCTTTCTCTCTGTCTCACACACATATACGCAGAGACACACTCTCTCCCTCTCTCTCTCTCTCACTCATACACACAACACACTCTCTCTCTCTCTCACACACACACACACTCACTCTCTCTCACATACACACACACTCACTCTCTCTCTCTCTCTCTCTCTCTCTCACACACACACACACACACTCAGTCTTTTTGTTGTTGTTGCTATTGTTTTGTTATTGTTAAGTTCTGTGCAGAATTGAATAGGTTAACAATAGCAAGTTAGAAAAAAAAAAAACTTTAGTAGCTTTTAGACAATAACCAAGATCATCAACTGTTGGAAAATAATTATTTCTCTCTCTCTCTCTCTCTCTCTCTCTCTCTCTCTCTCTCCTCTCTCTCTCCTCTCTCTCTCTCCTCTCTCTCTCTCTCTCTCTCTTCCTCCCTGCCTCCCTCTCCCCTCCCTTCCTCCTCTTTCTCTTTTTCAGTTACAAACTACAGGTTGTTGTTAATTGCCCATTTTTCTTTAGAGATGACTTTTATGGTGTTGCATCGATTAAATTCGTTCTTACGATGTCGTATGTTCCTGTACAACTTGTCTGCATCCATTACATGTTGGTGACCTTGATGGCATTCATTAAAAAAATCTCTCTCTCTCTCTGACCTCTCTCTCTCTCTCTCTCTCCTCTCTCTCTCTCTCTCGCTCTCTCTCTCTCTCCGATTTGATGTTCTTTATCTTTTACAGTGTTTATCATAGATCCTTCTTATGTAAGTTTGGATATTAAAACATGTTTGTGTATTCCATACCTCGTAAATGTACATTATGATCGTGCTCTCTCTCTCTCTCTCTCTCTCTCTCTCTCTCTCTCTGATTCGATGTTCTTTATCTTTTATAGTGTTTATCATAGATCGTTCTTATGTGAGTTCTGGATGTTAAAACCAGTTTGTGTATTCCATACCTCGTAAATGCGCACTATTGGTCGCGCTCTCTCTCTCTCTCTCTCTCTCTCTGTCTCTGTCTTTCATCATGCACACACACACACACACACACACACACACACACACACACACACACACACACACACACACACACACAACACACACACACACACCACACACACACAAATGATCGTTTCCCGCGTGCAACTGTTAAACATTGTGTCCGCTATGGCGGAGCAAAATCAAGGACAATCCTGATATACGAGCATAACGTGCTTGTGTTAGGCCAGACGGGATGATAACTGCCGGCGATTTTACCTTTCAAGTCCTTTGATGTGTGATGCGCAAGGGATGAAAACGCTACACTTAAAAGCCCTTTGCCCCGTCCCTGTGCGAACCTGGCACTCTTCATTCAAAACATGTTAACGTATAGTCTCCAGCCTCTTTTTTTTTTTTAATTTACCTCTGTCCCCAATCCCCTTCCCCTGCTATGACCCAATTTTCTGTCCACGATTGCGTAATTGCTCTCCCATGTGAAGGTTGAAGTATTATCCCCCTTGTCCCTCCACCCCTTTGCTTACCTCCCCTCTGCACATACATGCGGTCGCGTACACACGCACGCATGTGAAGGTTGAAGTATTAACCCTTTGCTCCTCTCTATCCCTTTGCTTTACCCCTCCCCCTTCCACACACACGCGCACGCACACACATGTGAAGGTTGAAGTTTTATTTCTTTGCTTTCCTTGCATCCTCTCTGTATTCCCCCTCACCCTCACCTTTCATTAATTTTCCTCATTGTTAGGCATTGAGGGAAGTACATGTAGAGTAACTGTATTAGTCTTCACTCTAAGGTTATGGTAGTGCTACAAGTGATGATGGTAATTTTTAGTGTCGAGAGGGAGGGGAGTTGTTTACAGGAATACGTAGTGGCTGAAACACTAAATCTTGAAAATCGAAGTTTAACCCTTTGACTCCTGCACCTTGTCCACCAGCATCCTGCATTGGCAACCATGCTAGCAAAGCAAAACTTAACCCTTTGATTCCCCCAGCCTATCCACCAGCTTCCTACAGGAAGCTGGTGCATAGGGTGAGGGAGTCAATGGGTTAAGTTTTAGCAGTTGGTGGATAGGATGCGGGGAGTCAAAGGGTTAAAGCGTGGTTTGCTATGTGGACAGGTGACCAGTTTCATGCATGGGCTTTGAATTCACTGTCTTTAGTTCGCACATCTGTAAACGGGCGCCTGTTCCTCTTTAGATTCATGAGAGGTGAAGCAGAAATGAAAGAGATTACATGAGCATTGTTCTCGGCTTGCTGTCTTTGTGTGAAATTTTGAGGTCTCTTACACTTCAGTTCAGGCTTTGAAAAAAACTCTACTTTTTCGATTTGGTGTTATAATATGAATGTGTGTGTGTGTGTGTGTGTGTATGTGTGTGTGTGTGTGTATGTGTGTGTGTGGTGTGTGTGTGTGTGTGTCTGTCTGTCTGTCTATATCTGTTTTAAACTCTGTGTGTATATGTGTGTGTGTGTGTGTGGCGCGCGCGCGCGCGCGTGTGTGTGTGTGAACATGTATATGTATGTGAGAGATAAAACGAGATAATGACATTAATGTTTAAAACAACAACAACAAACAAACAAACAAAATCTAAAAAATACCAACCAGAAACAAACAAACACACACACATATAGTGAAACTAATATATCACTTATAGTGAAAGCGTAAAAAAGAACGACACAACCACACACACGCACCCACACACGCATGCAGGCACGCGCGCGCGCGCACAAACACACGCGCGCCGCACAAGAACCAAATGGGTGGAGAATAAATATTGACGTGTTTTGAGTGGTGAGGGTTATCTCTGATATGGCTCTAGTGGTCGGCTGAGCCATAAGCTATATCAACTTGAGTCGTGAGGGGTTCTCAGTTGGCACAGGGATAGGGGGGGGGGGGGGGCAGGTTTTAAGGGCAGCGTTTTCAGACCCTGTGCACAACATCAAAGGACAACCGCCAGCAGTTATTACCCTGCCTGCCATAACACAAGCACATTATATCAGGATTGTCTCTGCTTTAGGCACGCCACAACGGACACAGGTCCTTTACTGATGCATGTGAGCCACGCACATAGAAGGGAGAGAGAAGAGAGAAGAGAGAGAGAGAGAGAGAGAGAGAGAGAGAGAACCTCGGTAATCTTCACCACTCAAAACCATCAGCAATTGTTTCTTTTTCCTGTCTTCCCATTTATTGTGTCCAATGCCGAATAACTGTCTTTGTTGATAAAGCCATGAACTGAAGATCTGATGGCTCCAATTCATTCCCAGTCTGCAGCATGAATGCTGCAGTCATCCTGGTGGTGTCTTTTGTTTAATAGTGTTAAGAAATGCGTGTGTGTGTCGTGTATGTTTTTATTTGTTGTTGTTTTGGGGAGGTATTGCGTATGTGTTGGTGTGTGTGTGAGAGAGAGAGAGAGAGCAAAAGAGAGAGAGAAAGAGAGCGAAAGAGAGAGAGAGATTGTGTGTATGTGTGTGTGTCTGTGTGTGTGTGTCTGTGTATGTGTGTGTGTGTGTGTAAAAGAGACAAACATAAAACACTGACAGAGTACAGACAGACAGAGCACACACAGACGTAGCGCCTTTCTGGTATGACTAGAATAAAAGTATGATACTCTTTCTTTTTTCTGGGTTGTATCACATAGCACAGTAACATTAAAAACGTATTTAGTAGAAAAGCAAACTTAATATGAAGAGGAACAAGGACAGTAACTGATAGTCTGCTTCCCTTGTTGTCAGAATTTTGTCACTGTATTGATTGCCGGAGAACAGAGCTTAAGATCTGTTTGTCTTAAATTTGGCCGTCTAGTCCGCTTTTTGTCTCTTCGTACGCTTGTTACAGGCAATAATCTGTCGAACATTTGCATCTGCCTTGTCTCATGTATCAAATAAATGTTTATCTATGTTTCCTGTAATAATATTATTCCGGTTTTTATGAAGGCTGGCTGCCGGATTGATCGAGACTCCGTCGTACAGTGTGACGTCGCCTTAACCGTGATGGCGTCTGTTGTAAATGTCATCCGATCTCAATCATGTGGTCCCTGTGACTGTGGCTTGTCTGTGTGTGCTAGCCATTGAGATGGATATGCTACTATTTTTGTCCATGGTTCTGGCCGGACTCTTGTGGCTCTGAGAGATCGATGGATGTCGTCTGTATGTCTTCTCGTGAAAGGGCTTGAAGGGTCTCTGACTGGTGGAGAGATTGGCAGTTACTATTTTCTTATTACATTACTAATAATAGTATTATTATTTTCATCATCATCGTCGTCGTCATCACCATCATCGTTGTCATCATCATCATCATTATTTATTATTGTTATTATTATTATTATTATTATTGTTATTGTTGTTGTTGTCATTATTATTATTGTTGTTGTTAGCATTATTGTGTTGTTCTTGTCCTTGTTGTTCCTCTTATTGTTGTATTTTGCATTCTAATGACATATTGCATTCTAAAAAATATTCCATTGCATTCTTTCATAAAAAAAAGTATTATATCGCAGTGTATTTATACACCAGGAGGTTTTTTTTTTACTATTAGAATCATACTATGTGGTGTTTATTGATATTTATGCTATCACATTGTGTTGGGTCCATACGGGAGCATGACGTCAAGAAGGATTATTTTTACCGCATACTCTCGAAATCAATTCCTCTACATCATTGTGTGTGTGGTGTGTGTGTGTGTGTGTGTGTGTGTGTGTGTGTGTGTGTGTGTGTGTGTGTGTTGTGTGCGTGCGTGTTTTGTGTGTGCGTGTTGTGTGTGTGTGTGTGTGTGTGTGTGCGTGCGTGCGTGTGCGTGTTTGTGTGTGCGTGTTGTGTGTGTTGTGTGTGTGTGTGTGTGTGTGTGTGTGTGTGTGTGTGTTGTGTATGCGTGTTTTGTGTGTGCGTGTTGTGTGTGTGTGTGTATGTGTGTGTGTGTGTGTGTGAGATAGTTATATTGCAGAGGTTTATTTAGTATATACTAAGTTTACCATTTGTTCTGGTGTTCATTTTGTTGTTGTTGTTGTTGGTTGTGGTGGTGTTTTGTTTTCGGGGGTGCTTTTTTCTTTTTGGTTTGTTTTGTTTTGTTTGCTGTCTCATCTTCTGCATCGATCCTGTGTCTCTATCTTCACACCGCTCATATCAGCTCTCCAACATATCTCCAAACCCAACAAAACTGAGGTCATTAGGAGAACAGGGCATAAGGGACTACAAAATTTGGGCATTTTTTTCATAATTCTATGATGGTGTGAAATGGAATGATAGTGATATGATGATGTGAAAAAGAATGATAGTGATATGATGTGAAAAAGAATGATAGTGATATGATGATGTGAAAAGGAAATGATAGTGATATGATGTGAAAAGGAATGATAGTGATATGATGTGAAAGGAATGATAGTGATATGATGTGAAAAGGAATGATAGTGATATGATGTGAAAGGAATGATAGTGATATGATGTGAAAGGGAATGATAGTGATATGATTGAAAGGGAATGATAGTGATATGATGTGAAAGGAATGATAGTGATATGATGTGAAAGGAATGATAGTGATATGATGTGAAATGGAATGATAGTGATATGATGTGAAATGGAATGATAGTGATGATGATGTGAAAATGGAATGATAGTGATATGATGTGAAAGGAATGATAGTGATATATGATGTGAAATGGAATGATAGTGATATGATGATGTGAAATGGAATGATAGTGATATGATGTGAAATGGAATGATAGTGATATGATGATGTGAAATGGAATGATAGTGATATGATGGAAGTGATATGATGTGTGAAGAATGATAGTGATATGATGTGAAATGGAATGATAGTGATATGATGTGTGAAAGGAATGATAGTGATGATGATGATAGTGATAAATGTGAAAATGATAGTGATATGATGATGTGAAATGGAATGATAGTGATATGATGTGAAAAGGAATGATAGTGATATGATGTGAAAAGGAATGATAGTGATATGATGTGAAATGGAATGATAGTGATATGATAATGTGAAAGGGAATGATAGTGATATGATGTGAAAGGGAATGATAGTGATATGATGTGAAAGGAATGATAGTGATATGATGTGAAAGGAATGATAGTGATATGATAATGTGAAAGGGAATGATAGTGATATGATGTGAAAAGGAATGATAGTGATATGATGTGAAAGGAATGATAGTGATATGATGATGTGAAATGGAATGATAGTGATATGATGTGAAAGGGAATGATAGTGATATGATAATGTGAAAGGGAATGATAGTGATCTGATGTGAAATGGAATGATAGTGATATGATGTGAAAAGGAATGATAGTGATCTGATGTGAAAAGGAATGATAGTGAAATGATGATATGAAATGGAATGATAGTGATATGATGATATGAAATGTAGTAATAGTGTCGACGCGAAAGAGTGCCTTTTTGGAGTGAGACTGCATGGCAGGGCTGTCTTCTGCACCTAATTTCAGGATGTCAACCAGGCTTGAGTGATGCAGATACCTACAGTGTTGGTCAGGAAATTTAAACAACACCTTCTTTGCATTTGAAATATCCGTAAAATGGATGAGACTTGACGGTGTTGTCCCACTGTTCACAGCAAACCCTTATTAACACGCTCATCTCTGGGTAAGGGCGGGCCTGGCTGAAAATCCCACGATGATCTCTATTCTCTAAGTGCTTCGCCACAATGACCAGGGTTATAGCTTCATACCATTCTGTTATTCTTATATAAAACAGGGAGAGGCAAACGCAAGATTAGGAAAAGACGAGCAACATTTATTGGACATTTTATGAGGCAAGAGAAATTAGAGCACCTAGTCACGACAGGAAAGATGGAGGGAAAAAAGCACCAGGTAGACCCAGGGAGAAACTATTGGCAGGACTTGCGGAATGGATGAAGACAGAGAGGCTGGGAGACGTACTTGCAGCCACAACAGATAGACGCATATGAAGGGCCGTGATCGCCAACGCCATGCGGCAGGTAACATGATGATGAATACGGGGAGACTGAGGAGACCGATGAAGAACAACATGAACTTTTTCCAGGATAGTGACATAAGCCGGTTAATGCTTTTTGACATCCAGCCCTCGCCCATGGCAAATCACCACTAATAAGGTCTCTAAAATACTCTGAAATATCACTAGTATTGAAAAAGGTGGGGGAGGGGGGGGAGGGGGGGAGGGACAGAGAGAGAGAGCGAGAGAAAGAGAGAGAGAGAGAGAGAAACAGAGAGAGAGAGAGGGAGAGAGAGAGAGAAACAGAGAGAGATATTATAACATGTAGGAACCATCGTGTGTGTGTCTGTATGCGTGTGTGGTACGTGCATTCGTGTGGCGTGTGTGCATATGTGTCTGTGTGTGCATTCGCGTGCACGCTATGTGCGTGTGTTTATACTTTTTTGCTCCGTTTTTTGTTTGTTTGTTTTTTGTTTTGTTTTTTTATCCCTTCCTGCTTGACGTTAATTTATAGTTTTCCGGTACCAAGTTCGGTTTTCCCTACTGCGCCGAGAGTGTGTGTCCTTGCCATTCTCTATCATTATCGCTAAACAGGACCCATTAAGCAAAGTATTTGCTGCCACTAACACACCCACGCACGCACAGAGACATTGATATGAATGCTGCAATAGCCGAAAACACTATTTTTACTGTGCTGGTCGCGTTTCTGCCAGCGCTGGGTGCTGAACAAATGTCTTGTGTGAGAGTGCATACATTCAAATATTATAGTATCAACTATTCTGTTTATGTATGTAGATATCTGTTTATCTGTTATCCATCCGTCTATTTGTCTATGTATCTATATGTCTGTGTATTAAGTATGTATGTACGTTCGTTGTATGTATCTACAAAGTATGTATGTTCGTCTGTATGCAATGTATGTATGTATGTATAGATGTATGTATGTATGTTTGTATCCATCTGTCTGTCTATCTATCTGTTTATCTATCTATCTATCCACCTATCTATCTATCTATCTCAAGATCTATTATGTAATGTAATGAAATGTATCTGTCTATCTATCTACCTAGATAGCTATCTATCTACCTAGATATCTATCTATCTGTCTATTTATCTATCTATCTATCTGTCTATCTATCTATTTATCTGTCTATCTGTCTATCTATCTACCTAGATATATATCTACCTGCTATCTATCTGTCTATCTATCTATCTGTCTGTCTATCTGTCTGTCTACCTTTCTGTCTGTCTGTCTTTCTATCTGTCTGTCTCAAGATTTATTCTGTTTGAGTCAGTGTCTCTGTGAGTATGATAAAGTGCATGAACGATCATTATTGTGTTATGGTGTGTCAGTCCTTGAAATGACATGCTAATGTTAGTAATAGTTGTGGGCATCTATAGCTCCAGGCACGCATTGAGACGTTTATATGAATGATGCAACAGTGCAAAACACTACTTTTACTGTTCTGATTGTGTTTCTACGTTGGATGCTGAATGAGAGTCTGCTATGAACGTGCATGTACAATCTCCACTAATCTGTTTATCTATCTAGACATGTCTTTCTGTCTGTCTGTCCATCTAGCTAGCTAGCTGTCTGTCTGTCTGTTTGTCTGTCTATCTGTCTGTCTATCTATTTAATTTGTCTGCTTATCTATTTGTCTGTCTGTTTATCTATCTCTCTGTCTGTCGACTTGTCTGTGTTTTATCTATCTACCTATCTATCTATCTATCTATCTATCTATCTATCTATCATCAATCTATCTGTCTATCTATCTACCTACCCACCTATCTATCTATCTACCTACCTACCTACTACCTACCTACCTGCCTATCTATCTAGCTAGATGTCTGTCTGTCTATCTATCTATCTATCTATTTATCTATCTATCTATCTCAAGTTCAGGTGGTTAAGCATCTGATTCACCTGCTAACGGTTATGGGATCGTACCGTGAGATGCGTTAAATGACAACTGGCCTTCTAACTGTCCATTTTAACATAAATGTTTTTTTCCGATGGTGTCGGTGTAGGATTAGATAAGTGCCTTTCTCCCACTTCCCTGCCATAGTTATCTCAATTGGCTATATCACCTGATGCGGGTGTTGACATAACATTGAAACATATCAATCAATCAAACTCATTTATAAAACTCTCACTCCCCCCCCCCTCTCTCTCTCTCCCTCTCTCCCTCCATCCCACGTTATGCCATTTTCAGAATTGATCACTTATTACTAATCGGGAAAAAAAGTTTGGGCAAGTTGTCATCGCTTTACTTTTAAATAAGTTAAAAGTGTTTTTCCTCCAGTTAAAAAGGGGATGGAATGGAGAGGGGGAGAAACAAATGCAACTAAAACAGGCACACATAAAGGACGTGAACTTTCTCTGGTGTTTGAGTGTTCAGAATGTTTTTCGTAGTATATTTCGCAGCATATCATTACTACTGCTATTATGACGACGACGACAGCTTATGATGATGATGACGAGGAGAGGGAGGAGGATATGATAAATTATGACACACCCAACATTTTGAAAACAAATCTCAAAGCGCTTACAACGCGTGGAACGAAATTCAAATTTTACATAAACATGTCAGATATATCAGCACTATCCATGATGTGTTTCAGAGCATGCGATCACGCGACATGGACATCTCTCCGACAGACGAGATGCCCCCGGACAGCGCCAGGTGGGAAGACCGCCTGCACCAGCACCCCTCCCACAGCGACTACAGCAACACACGAGGCAAACGGGGACACGGCAAGCGGGGAGGGGACACCACCAACCCCTACTCACCCTCCGACTCTGGTGGCAGCTCCAACTCTGAGGAGATGGTAGAAAAACGTGCCCGTACCTCCAAGAAAGCTGCCCGCCGGCGGAAGAACGTCAGTGCTCGAGAACGCAATATCCGGCGTCTGGAGAGTAACGAGCGAGAGCGGCAGAGGATGCACTCTCTCAACGACGCTTTCCAGGACCTGCGTGAGGTCATCCCACACGTCAACCTGGACCGCAAGCTGTCCAAGATCGAAACCTTGACCTTGGCAAAGAACTACATCAAAGCATTGACCAATGTGATTTGCGAGCTGCGGGGTGAAAACGCACCTTACAAACTGGCCGCCGTCCGCGACAACCTTCAGCCGGCCAAGAGCGACAATGAAGGCAGTGACAATGAGGGCAATGAGGATGAATCGATGAGTATCGAGTCCTTACAGCCCTCCTTTTCCCACTTAGACAACAGCAGCAACTTGGATCCGGGATCCTAAAACCAGTGACAGCAGGAGAGTATGGAGAACACCTGTGAGAGATGAGATTGAGATGAACGTGTGAGAAATGTGTGCTTGCCATCATTAGTGACTGACCACAGACTTTTGTTTCTTTTACTTCCTTGTTGATTGTGAACTTCAAAGGCATGATGTTTGTGCAAAAAGGTGACACATGGAAAATGCAGAGTTCGGAGATCGAAGCTCAGAGGATGTAAAACGGAAATTTGTAAAGATCAGAGAAAGCAAAATTAAGTACCTGTGACGTTCAGATATTGTGATTTCGACAAAAAATAATTCTGGAGACCAGAGAATATGCATTTCAGAAAAGGTGGAAATCAGAGATGGTGAAGTGCTGGTGAGAATGTGGAGATACACAAACTATGATATTCAGAGATCAGAAAGGTCAAAAAATGTGGATTTCAGAGACTTTAAGTTTAAAGATGGTGTTGATTTCAGAGACTTTGAGGTGCAGACATTGTGGATTTCAGATAATGTGTGCAGTGCCGGGAATGTGGATTTCAGAAACTCTTAAGTTTAGAGATTGTGAGTTTATTGAAAATACAGCGTGACCATGCTGTCATGGGAACGTACAGAAAGGATACTTCATGCGGTGTCCATCTGCTGTTCTGATTTTCTGAGTGTGTTTCATGCGTACGTGAAGACTTCAAGTAAGCAAGTGTGGGTGGAAAGCTGAAAAAGATGTGTACGTAAAATTATCAGTTTTGTGTTCACTTTGGAAGTGTACCCAGTTGAGCCGAATACCTTTTAAACATGCTTCAGGCGTTGTGTGGCCAGGAGTATTTCGTGATCAAGGCAGAGGTAGCGCAATCATGATGCCTTGGGATGTGCGGTGACTAAACAGACCCTGATGTGATGTAATTGTCCTTTTGGTGCCAGTGGTGATATCAGATGTGTACATCAGAGACCAAAACAGATGTAAGACCTATAAAATAGTAAAATGCATCACATGAAAATATAAGTGAAAGGGGTGTAGTATTTTTGTGACATATTGTTGAACTGACCAGTATTGGGAAGTGCAGCCAAGGAATGCCCAACGCAGTAGGTGGTATGACGACTGTCGTCTCCATCTTTCAGGAACGCAAACAGCACGTAGACAACACACTTTCACTACCGCTAAGAGAAAGAGATGAACCATGATTATCAATATTCACAAGTATATGTTGAATATATATATTCAATGGCATTCATGACCTTGTCCATGCATAGGATTTAGCATAGGCTCAGTGGAGCTTGCCATGCCATCAAGGCACTAGTAGCTTTGAGTGGAACATATCTGTATCAGAGCGATACATTCTTTATGAACAAATTTCAGATAACAATTCCAATCTCTGATTTCCCAGGAGGTGCGAAGCACGAGATCCAAGCAAATGTATTCTAGATGTCTTCTTATCTCGTTTATTCTGTTTCAACACTAAATCTGCCTTCACTTGGGCGCTGTGTTCGGTCTTTATTTCTTACTAGTCAACCTGACAAGGTATACCGATTCAACTTCTCTTCAAATTTGAATGGACTCTTCAATCCTAACTAAGGTTTGCTGATTTTGATTGATGACTTAACTTTATTCCGTGTGGTGGGCTTGACAGCAGGTAACACAGTGCGTCTGGCGAAATAAATAACCCAGCCACATGGATATACTTTTAGGCACTATGATGATGAAAGCGATGATTCGTTAACATTATTGTGGAGTACACTGACAGTGAGGTACGAAAGTGCCGATTAGATTGTGAGAGTGAGTATTCTCTGTTCAGCAATTTAGGACAATTCTCCCTTTTCGAACATAGAATTGGCATATCTGCAAAATTTGTCCAGTGTGTGCATTTTGACTGGGATTTATAACAAGAAAAGCTGTGTTTTATTGTCATAAAAAGATAAGATTTGTTCGCCAACTTAATGAATGAGCATTCACACACACACACACACACACACACACACACACACACACACACACACACACACACACGTACACACACACACGTACACGCACGCGCACACACGCACGCACACTCACACACATACATACATACATGCATACCATACATACATACATACATACATACATACATACATACATACATACATACATACATACATACCCAAATAAACAGTTAATTGAGTGTAAAATATTAGATCTGACAAAAATGAACTGGTGCAGGTAGGGCATTTCAGACACATTCATACATGACTATGGTCACAGCTTCGGTACTGTGTTAGAAGGCAGCAGTGCCATCTAAAACCAACACAGACTGTGAAAGAGGACCAAAAATAAAATTCTTCCCAACGACCCATTTTCTCATCCCACGCAATAGTGCCCGCAGGGAGATGGTGCCATTAGATTTGACAAAGGACCAAAAGTACGTTATCTGCATCAGTAAGTGTGGGCTGTCACTGAACGTCTTCTTTATGGCACGTCATTCTGAGTGGTTTACACACCAAACAACTCCGGAGACGGACAGATTTCAACAGACACAATCGCTGGTGTCATAGAAATGAAAGGAAAGTCAACCGGAGTGTCGGAAGCAGTTGGCTTTGACGCCAATGCCAGAATGGACGCGTGGGAGGAAGAGAAGGCGGGGATGGATGATTGAACTGGTGTGGAGGGTGTTTGGGATGGGGTGGGTGGGGGTGCGCAATGGAGGCTATGTCTCATTGCAACAGCAGCAGAAGGTAAATCGATGGGCTCCCATAAGACAGAAATAAAGTGTGGGTGGAGGCAATCACAAGCTGGGCGAGATCAATAGCGACAGTTGTGGCCTGGGCTGTGCTGAACCAATCCAACAGCCACTCCTGCTGGACCAGTCTGCCACTATTTTTTGATATCCATCTACACCTACGAAAGTTCGCCAAGCATAAAAGGCTATTAGATTTTGAAATGAAGACTTTTAATTAATGGTGCGTAGATCATATGAATAATTGATCAGAATGCAGTAGCTTATTTGTAAGAATCACAAAACCCGTCGTTTCAGTTTCCATATTCATATTGCGTCCATCAGTGAGAAGAAATATATCAGTAAATCAGCTTAAGCGTGTTGTTCTTAAAACTGAATTAGCTCTTTATTTGCCTAGTTTTTAGAAAACTATCGTTTCATTATAGGTCGTTGCCAAGTAGTCAAGGTCGGAATTGAACAAACAACTGATTTGTCCTTGGGCAGTAAACTTGTCGTTGCTGCTTCTTGACGTAAACAGATTAATTAAACTTTGTAACTTTTTTTTTTTAGTAAAGTAGAATCAGTTTTAATGGAAAGAAACAACAAAACAAGCATGAGTAGCCTGATGGCTCTTAACGCATGACGAATTAATATTATCAAGCGGCATCATGATAATATGGTCATTCACTTATAAAAGCGCCTCCTTTGATAATTATTACACAAGTAGAATTCTGTTGTAGTGGCCGAACCTAGAAACCGTTTATTAAAGGTATCAGTAAATTGTTAATTAAATATGTAATAATTTAAGTGGTGGTTGTCAGTTGTTTTTTGTTGTTGTTGTTTTTCTTCAAATGTAAGTTCTAAAATGTCTTATTGATTCAGCATTAACTGCAGAAATAAACAGATCACCACACATGTAATTGCCACTTACGACATTATCACGTGGGAAATCATGTCTTTCAAACTTTTTTTTCACGCGCGAAATTGAACAATCGGAATATTCTTCCACAACGAAACGCTGGCAAAATATGCCCTTAATTGCTAGAATAAAAATATGAACGGATTCTCTAAGACCTTTTTCCAGACACGAAAGTGAAGAAATTGAATACCGTTGCACAATTTGAAATGATCAAATGAAATTGTTTTGTTTTTTGTTTTTCAAATTGTCGAAAAAATCCGGCAACAAGCAATATTTCAGGCAAGCAACACAGAATGTCTGCTTTCGCCAATTTTCTATAAACATTGTATGTGACCCCAGTTCGTCTGTCGATCTTCGATGTTGGTAACCGTATTGACCGTTGTCAAATGTGAAACAGTTCCCACAAATGCACTCTAAACGATAACGTTACCGTCGTGTCTCAGGGCTGCTCAGTGCCGCCATGTTGAAATATAAGGTGATGGGTCTGCTTTGAGAGAAATCATCCGATGGAAAGTACATGTGTGTGATTGGACTCGATTTAATGTCGTAGAAAACCATCTAAATAATTTTTGTTATAGACATCAACATAGTTAAAATAAGAAGAGAAAAGAAACGAGAGAGAGACACAGAGAGAGACAGAGAGCGAGTGTGTGTGTGTGTGTGTGTGTGTGTGTAACAAAGGAAAGACAGTTTCAGTCTTGGTATGGTTGGTAAAACGGAAAGAGATGAACGGATGTCTCCAATCTAGACGCTAGATTGTCATGAACTGTTCACCTATGACTTTGGTTTGCAAGGACGAATCTCACAAACTCCCATGACCCTAATCCGTCACTTTGATTTTCGTGAAGGCGAATTAATCCAGTTCAGTTTAACAACCATTAATTGTCAGATTACCTAATGTTGTACTGACAAGAACAATAACAAGGTGATTCATGATAAGACAACATAAGACAAACGAAGCGAAGAAAGAGTTCGAAGCTTGTGAAAACATGGCAAGATGTTAGCATAATGAATCTTTGATGACATTAATTTTAATATTGATGATGAACGCCGTAAGGAATCGTTGATGACACTAATCATAATGTTGATGATAAACGCTTATAACCTTGATTCATAAGTACGGATTGTCACCAGTAACTTGTCCGTCAGATATGATCGTACCTGGCGTCAAAATAAGATGGTGCGAAGGTCGTTCCGTCTGTAGTCATCAATAAACAGATTTACACGTGTACTCTAATCACCCCAAGGTCATCTTTTTGTGGTCATCAATAGGCTGCTTCCCACCTACGTTCAAATTCACCTCCAGTAGCTTCCCCGTCTGCCCGCAAAGTCGCCCACGTAGGCGCGCGTGGAAAGCACCGATAATTTTGTAGAAAGCAGCATTGTTGCTGTGCTTTCGTCTCGTTTGTCTTTGCAACACGGTAACAACGTTTCCCCGTGGTTGCTACCCGCCATAAATCGTTAGCACAATGTTCAAGTCGCTAATCGCTTCGCCTGTCTCTACAGTCTTTCGGGGGTCAATCAACAGCCACTTGCTACTCTCCCCCCACCCCCACCCCCATCCCTTACCGTCTCTGTCTCAAACTCTCTCAATTGTCTGGTTCCGCTACGCGCAGTTTTTAATAGCTGGTGACCTCTACCAATCGAGTCCAGAAAAGTGAGGACGGTCAAGCCATAGCAACGATCTTCTTTGTCTTATGACCTTGCCAGCGCATCGAATTTAGAGTTAGGAATTTACTCAAGAGTGATTCATTGCACTCTGACAATTTTGTATGCACTCAATTTATTATCTCTCAAACCCCTTGAGCCTGCGCAAAACACTAGTTAACTTCAAGCATATGCTTATAGGTTTATGCTGGTCCAGCTGATCAAACGCCTGCATGGGAATCTATAGACCCTATAAGCCCAGACCTCGAGTCCTGGTTGGACAAGAAAATTTTTGTGACTCCATGAGACCTTGAGTTGTGGTCTGGGTGTTAGCATTTCAGATAGGACGATAAGCCGAGGCTTTGTATACTATGTGGCATGCATTTCCCGTGTCTAAAAAGAAGAGAAAACAAAAAACAGAAAAATCATTCAAAGCAAAATGCCCTAAAATTCACTCTGATCTGTAATTTAAAGTACCCGCATGCAAAAGAAAGAGAGAGGGAGAGAGAGAGAGATGGATGGAGGGAGGGGGAGAGAGAGAGAGGGAGAGAAGAAGAAGAAGAAAAACAGTGTGCTTGAAGAAAAATAGGGACCACGAACGGTTTTTTGATGTATAAAAATCACTGTATTTGTATTTGTAACCGTTGTTAAAAGTGATCATAGTTCATAAGCAGACAACTATTCAAATCTAGTGATGTATTAATTGGTGTATCGCTTTCTGTTGTAACAATGTTCATAAATTCTGTATTTAGCGATGAGTATATTGCCTGCAGAATATCAGGAGACAGGTATTGCTTCTGTTACATGATTGGAAAATGAACTGTTTCTATACCCAAGATGAGTTCGTTTAACCTTTATTTATTTATTTACTTATTTATTTATTTATTTATTTGTTTGTTTGTTTATTTATATCTATTTTCTTATTTATTTATTGTATTTATTGCTGCTGACATAACTATGCTTATCTTTAAAGGATTGCAGATGAAGTTCAGTTCATGGGCAACGGAGATAAGCTTTTTTTTTTTTTTTTTTTTCTGAAAGCGCTTTGTGACTTTTTACGATTGCTGTTTGCTGCCCATCTTAATGTTCCAAGCAATACGGGGATCAGCAAACGTGTCATAGGCCCCATTCTCCCCCTAACCCTAACCCTAACCCCTCCCCATGTCAAAATCTTACCGGCACATAGTTTTGCGCAGGCTCAACGAGTGCCAGACAATCATTGTCAGATTGGGTGTAGTGCACGTGGAATTGTTTGATTGTGCAGCACCACTCTCGAACAAATTCCAAACTGTTTACTTGGCATTTACTTTGGGAGAAAAGACATGACCTTCACACGTCATGATAATTAGTATATTCGGCAGTATTTACCAGCAACTTGTCTCCTGAAGAACGGTTGAAAATTTGAAATCCGCCTGCCAGCGTTCCTGTAAATAGAATCGAGAAACACATGAAGAGAGAACGAGAACGTGTATGTAATCAAATAACGAAACGAGACAGACGCAATATTTTGGCAACTGGCCTCGTCAATCGTACACAAAAAAATAGAGAAATAATTCACTAGATTTACGTAATTTGAAAGGAAATTGTATCTTTCGGCAGCATTTCAAAGTGACTATCCACTACCAGTTTTAACGCTGTTCTCTGTGAGGATCAGCGTGGACACCTGATCAACACACGAACATGATTTTGCTGTTCAACGTGGCTGTGTTTGACTGAGTGATACTTCGGTTCGAACTCCCATCTCTTCATTGCGTCGATTCCTCCATGCAAGACAAGAGGGAGAGAGATGCCACAGTTACCTGTTGACGCTATGTTTTGTCTCCTACGTCGTTCATTTTGAACGTGGTCTTTGGTGAATCGAGGACTGTTGAAACTGTACAGTTTTTGAGCTGAGAAAATTCCTGTACTTTATTTGGGGTTTTTGGGGGGGGGGTCTGCATTTATGTTGAATGCGTTCACTTGTTGGGATTGAAACATGGGACTGTACAAATAATGTTTTGTGTGGAAAAAAAATTATATGATATATATTTTGATTGCACGTATTTTACTCTCCGTCTGATACGCATAAACATGTATGGGTGTGGGGAATTCTTCTTGTCTCTCCCCCCCCCCCCCCCCATCTTTCTCCCCTTTCCTGAGTAACGTGTTCATGCAAATACTCATCAGTCACGCTTCATGAATGTCGTCATCACATGAAACGCTTGCATAGGTAACCATTTTATTGCTTTACTGTTTTGAGGTTATGTTAGTCTTTGACGTCATATTACTATCTTCGGCGTTATGTTACTGTTTGACGTCATGTTACTGTCTTGACGTCATGTTACTGTCTTTGAAATCTTGTTACTTTGACGTAATGTTACCATCTTGACGTCATGTTACTCTATTTGATGTCATGTCACTGTCTTTGACGTCATGTTACTGTGACATCATGGTGCATGATGACGTCTAGAATGGGTTTCCATGGTGCTAGCAGGGATATAATTTGGTTCTTTCATTTTCCGCTTCATGCAAATCGTGTTTGGAATCGTGCTGACCAGTTATTGCTTCTTTGATTGATTCTTTGGACTCCTGAATGAATTTGCTGTCTGTCTCCCTCTTCCGGCCTCCCCACCCCCCACCAGCACTACCACCCATACCCCTGCGCTACCTTCCACTGTTTGTTTGTCTGTGTGTTTTCACCGGAATGAAATGGACTTCATTATCTTCATAATTAACAAGTTTTGAACTTTTGACAAGTAGCTATCATCATTCGCTTTGTGAGAGAGAGAACGAGAAATTCAAATGTGTTCATATTTGCCATCACCAGTAAACTATTTTGATTGCTTTCTTTTATTTCTTTAAACATCAGCCAGCAGATGCAGATGCAGATGTTTCTTTACAGTGTGAAAAATTTTTGGCTAGTACATTCGAGGGAAATCTTTCAACAACCTTCAGTCGTAAACGATATATGTTATGCGTGTAGGTATATGCACAGGACACTGGCGTTTAAAAATAATGACTGTATCGAGAGGCTGGAAAAGAAAGGTGAAATGTGTGTTATCTGATTCGTAAAGAAAACACACACACACACACACACACACACACACACACACACACACACACACACACACACACACACACACACACACACACACACACACACACACACACACACACACACACACACACACACACACACACACACACACACAATCGTCTAAGGCTACTAAGAAAGAAAAAAAAAAAAAAAACTGCTGAAATGAAATGGATAGATTTATAAGCCACCCCCACGCTCTTTACCTTCCAACCTCATAGGTTAAAAAGTCTGTCAAGAACAGAGAAAATGGGGGAAAAGACAGAAAGAAGCTGTTGAAATCCAGTGGAAAGTATGATTATGACCTTCCCCCATCCAACCATGGCTTTGTTTCCAAACTCTCCGCTGTAGGTTAGATTTACCCTGGGGTGCAACAGGGAAAGTTCCTGTTATTTTTATAAACGCAGGCACTCTCTCTCTGTCTCTCTCTCTGTCTCTCTCTCCTCTCTCTCTCTCCTCTCTCTCTCTCTCTCTCTCTCTTCTTGTGTGTTTTGTGTGTGTGTGGTGGGGGGGTGCTCTTGTTGTTCACTCTCGAACCTTAGCGTTGAGGTTTCCTTTTTTTCTGTCTTCCTTTTGTTGTCGTTTTGGTATCATCCCTTACTAACGTTTATATGTCCCTTGACAGAACTTGCCGAAGATGACCACTTTTATTTTTTTTTATTTTTTTTTTTTTTTTGTCGTTGTGGACGTGACAACTTTATACTGATCAATTAACAAGATGTCAAAAAATTCAGTAGCGCAGAATTAGGCTTAGTAATCTGATTTAAATTAAAACTGTTGTGTTCACGTAAGAGCTTCCTTCCACATCCCAGTCCCTCTGCCACCATCTCACCCACGCTACCACCTCTCATCCCTCCTTAGTATTTGTGTATCATGTACATAGTGTAAACTATTGAACCTTTGCCACTTGGTGAAGCTTGCGTTAGCGGAGTGGGGTGGGGAGGCGATTACTGTCTCATTATTAGTGCTGTGTTAATGCCACACGTCAAATGACACACTCACCACACTAACACCACAGCTGAAACATCCAAGATTCTGTCTCTGTCTGTGTCTCTCTGTCTTTGTCTGTCTCATTCTGTTCAAATCTGTTTTAGAGACAAAATGTTACTGTTGCAGTTTTCGATGGTTTGTTATTTGGAAAACTTGTATTTTGCATTTTGTGTCTATTACTTCAAACAAAAAGCTGCCCAGAAATTTGAATAGAATGCTTTTTGTCTTTTTTCTCAAAGCAAAGCCATACGCACAACACTTGTTTTTATCAAACAAAGTGCCACGAAACCCACGCGTGACACACATGAAATGCGTGATGCATTTTAACGGCCCGAAAACTATTTTCTTTCCTGTCACCAGGTCTCCTCATGTGTGCAGATTTTTGTAAACCGAGATCTGGCGAAACGTGCTTTGAAAATTTAGACAGTGCTGTAGAATTAAAAACACGGAGTTTAAACACAAAACAGTGTTTTCCGAAACAGCGTCTCAGAGGACGATATTTAACAAACACGCCGTTGTCTGAATATCAAGAAAAGGTTTAAAGGTTTTTTGTTTTACGTGTGACAAGGCCTTTAGTGAAGAATTTCTTTTTTATCAAAAATGAAGAATAAACTCGGTTATGTTTGCCGAGGTGATACTTTGTATGTATTGGGTTGAGAATTAGTTTTTGTTTCCATACAAGAAAAACTGTTGAAAGAAGTTATGTGTTTTGGGTTTTTTATATGGGAACAAAAAGCAGGCCTTCTTATAACAGAATCAGATTTATTTTGTCATTTGTCTGTGAAAAGAAGTAATTGTGTGATTCAAGCATTACAACATTTTACAGTTTTTTTTGAGATACTATATATGTTTCGTACTGCAGGGTGTGTTGACATACAACAACATTCACTGTTTCGTTTGCCCTTCGTTTGCCTTTTGCGAAGGTATTACTACAACAATGCTTTATCGAAGTGTATTGTGTAAACCTAACAGGGTTTTTGTTCTGAAGACTACTTCTTGAGATACTACAACAGGGCTTTTCTTTTTATTGAAGGACACACGTTGTTTTGTTTTGTGTTGTTATGAAAGGATCATGTCCAGATGCTACAACAGGGATTTTAGTAACTGAAGAGTATTTGTTCAGATCGAGGTTTGGTAGCCAGAATGGTCTGACTTATTAATCCTTTTGTTATACTCCATTCTGGCAGGTTACCGTTGAGATTCGAAAGTTGTTGGTTGTTTGTTTTGTTGTTTGTTGTTTTGTTTGTTTTTTTAATGATATTGTTCCAACACAGCAACAGGATTTTTATTGAAGATGTCTGCTCAGATACAAAAATCTTTTTTTTAATTGAAAGATTCTGCTCAGACACTGCTACATGTTCTTTTTTTATTTTTTTTTTTATTAAAGGACACAGTTCAGAGAAAGGTTTGGCTTGAGAGAGTCGTTTGTATTCTACAACTGTGGCTTCTTGTGATACATGAAAGTTGTACTGGTGGGAAATGTAACCATATCTGTATAAATTATTCTGTCATCGTTTCTCAATTTTCAAAGTGTTTTGGTCAGTGACTTTATGATCAGCGTTCTTGTCATATGTATTTGTTAAGACGTCTCGTATTTCGAAATTGAGTATCGATTTTCTTGTCATATGTATTTGTTAAGACGTCCTCGTATTTCGAAATTGAGTATCGATCTCTGTCAAGTATTTAAGACGTCTCGTATTTCGAATTGAGTATCGATTCTTTGTCATATGTATTGTTAGACGTCTCGTATTTCGAATTGAGTATCGATCTAAAGAATATGATCTATTTGCTACAAAGAAGCGTTAAGTGACAGATGTGTACAGCCCAGCATTTCAAGTGATAGCAAAGCGATAGTGATTTGTTTGATGCATGTCCATGTGATGTAAAGTGGTCATCTGTTTGTTTGCAAAGGTAACATACATACAAACAGCGTTAAAACAAAACCAACAACAGCAAGCAAACAAACAAAAACAAAAAAACAAAAACCGAATGCGTACACACGTACACATTTTCAAGTGATGATTTCACATAAAAACAGCCATTTCCTTCTCTACTGAAATATTGGAGGCACACATTCGTCTGAAAACACACACACACACACACACACACACACACACACACACACACACACACACACACACACACACACACACACACACACACACACACACACACACACGTACATACATACACACAAAGCGAAAATCAAAACTTCTTGTAAAGTGCCTGTGAAATGGTAAGGACAAAAACCAGTATAACCATTATTGTTACGAAGATAATCACTCTCGTTGATGAACTCAGAACTCAGCTAACTCGTTACTTGTTTTCCTTGGGTATTGAAAGTGGTTCAGTCTGTATACAGCTGCGTGTTAACCCTTTCACTGCCTTACCATATCCACCAGGTTCCTGCAAAATAGGGTCAGACATTGAAAGGGTTATTGGCTTTCTTGTACAAAGTTCAGAATTAACGCGTATCTTCAAGGATACGGAATTTTTGCAGTGTGTACTTTTGAAATGTTAAGCACGCCAGGCGCAGTGTAAACATATTTCTTTCTGTAAGTGTCAGGTAAAGCTTACGTAAAAGTAATTGTGGTTTCTTTGATAGCTCACACTTGATTTTTTCTTAGTCGTATGATGTCACCGTTTTGAGTTTCTTGAAAAGGTATTTAATACTGTATCTCTTTTCATTAAGAAATGTGTAATATATTTCTTTTGAAATTGTTGTATTACAGTTTTGTTGACCCTATATTATTCTTAGTTATTGTTTTGTATTGTATTGTTTTTGGGTAGCATTGTTTGTAGGTTTAAATAGAAGTCTTTCTTCGACACTATTTTCCCGATTGTTACAGTAAAGGTTTTGGGAGGTGTTTTGAAGATTTTCAAAATGCAGTCAATGAGGTTTTTTAAGACTATATAAGATATATATTAATGTGTTTGAATGTGTTGGGTCGTAAAACTCCTTCAAACAGAAGAAAAATTCATTATAAGTGTTGTCTGCAGACCTAATGATTTTGCCATAGAAGTATAGATATGTAGGCTACTAGTTAAGTCGTGAAATAACATAAATGACCGTTAGAGCTACGGTTACAAAAAATATTGTAAGGATTTTAAAAGCCATACTTACACACAGTACGTTCAGCATTCCAAACAAGAATTTTTTTGTTTTTTTTGTTTTCAACGTGACTTCGGTTCTGATTCTGGTAACAGTCATGATATGTTAGATACAAGATCAGTGTTTTGATAGTCTCCATGAAATTACATAATTATGATTCAAACACCTTTGTCTGCACGCGCGCACGCACGCACACACACACAACACACACACACACACACACACCACACACACACACACACACACACACACACACACACACACACACACACACACACACCACACACACACACACACACGTTGGGTTTTTTTTTTCTTTGGGCAAACAAAATGAAAAGTACGAACGTGGCAGTCAAGTGGATAGACGGCAGACTTTCAGTCAGAAGGTCCTAGGTTCGAATAGCCTGGACACTGCCATAACTATTGTAGGTATTGGGTGAAGATAGTTCATCTCCCAGGTCAACATGTGTGAAGGCTACTGCCATATTGTAGGTATTGGGTGAAGATATTTCATCTCCCAGGTCAACATGTGTGAAGGCTACTGCCATGTTGTAGGTATTGGGTGAAGATATTTCATCTCCCAGGTCAACATGTGTGAGGCTTGCCAGTGCCTAAATCCCGTTTGTGTGTATTCGCATACAGAATATCAAATATGCATGTTTAAGTCCTTTCCGCCTGATGCTGTGTCAATGGCTGGTTTATGGAATCATGAAAACACCCATCATACACGCCTGCCAAAGACGTTGACCGTTCTACAGCACGATGACCATCTGAGTTCCATATAAGGGATGATTACGTGTAGTGCGTAGTGAATCCAACTGAGTTTGCAGAATAACGCTACACTAGAATGGTTCATTGTAAAATATCCTAATATTTATACCATATATTTGTACATTTTGTGCATAATTGCCTTGTAACACTTGGATTGTGTAGTAAAACAAAACTTGTATGCACATGATGTACGTAAACACTTGACATGATCATTTTGATCAGTACATCATATAAGAATTTAAATCTGGAGGAAAAGTATCTTTAAGGGGGAAAACTGATTTCTTACGAGGTTAATGATATGACTTGTACAATCCTTAGAATTATACGTGCCGAAAAGAATAATGGCCAGTATTGATCCACGAATACGTTCATAGTTGCAAACGAAAGAGAAAATGCATAGCATGGCTTGCACTTAGCATTTTCCTTCTTGATTCTGTGAAAAAGCTAACTGGATAATTAGTTTGGTAAATTCTGTTTCACTCAAGACCATATCCATCTTAGAAAGTTGTGCTTGAAATAGTTTGTATCACAGTCGGTTGCTTTACTTTCTATTTTCACAACAAGTATTTTAAGTCTTTTTCCGTACGTACTGTCATTCAAAACTTTTTTTTTAATCTGCTTTTGTATATGTACATTGTGTAGATACCTAGGTTTAGGCTTTTTTTCTGCGTATATTGTATTTTTCAGTCTGAGCTATTTATTGTGTTTTGCCTACGCATTGCTGTATATATCATACATGTACATAAATGATGGTAATTACGGAAAGGCATTTCGCTATGAATTATGTGTATAGCTGTATGGCCAGTTGTCATGCGTCATACTGCTTTCCTTGCATGGTACCATACTATATTAGAAGGCGCCTGCGTGTCTGGTCCGTCTGGCTTCAGCACTGTTAAGTTTTTCTGTGGAAGTTTACTTCACCCTGCGCTTATGGCCAAAAGATCTATCCTGTGAGTGCATGAGCTAGGGTTTCGTAGGCGGCCCTATCCGCTCGATGCTCTGTCGTAGGATACATAGGGTACTTTTTAAAGGTGTTGATGATACTTATCGCCAGTTGGTCCGGGAATTCTTATCCGTTCAGGCAAGCCTGGCCTATTTCTTAATTAATCTCCATTTCAGAAGGCCATTCGCTTTCCACCGCCTGGGACCCGATGCGTTGGGGATGGTATCTCCTATAGTAAGTTGGAGGTAACTTTCCCCAATGTGGTCAGATATCTTGTTTGTTTAACCCTTTGACTCCCGTATCTTGTCCACCAGCATCCTGCATTGTCAACCATGCTAGCAAAGCAAAAGCTTAACCCTTTGACTCCCTCACCCTATCCACCAGCTTCCTGCAGGGTGAGGGAGTCAAAAGTTTAAGTTTTTACAGTTGGAGGATAGGTTGCGGGAGTCAAAGGGTTAACTGTTCATTTTCAGTGTTTCTTTTTTTCAAAGAAAACTTGACAGTTGTCTAGAAAAAAAAACATTCATTAATCGTTGTTAGAATCCCACAAATCCTGTTTGTTGTAAAAATGCTGACAAATGATAATGAAATCAAAGTCTTCTCAGAATGTTAAGGCATACCTCCAGTGTTAGTAGTAAAGCTTACCACCACCTACTCCAATGTTGTTCTGTTTCGTTTATTAAGATAAAGTTAACATGGGTCCACCCAAGACCATTGTGGCCTCTCTTTGTCCTTCTAGACAAAAAGGCTGCCTATAGATGACCTGTATTTGGCTTTCCTTGATAAGGAGTCGTGACTTTGTTTTTGAGAGAATATGTCAGTTGAAAAATATAGATCATAATCAAAATCTTTTGGGGTTCTGGCAAATAATTGATACTTTGCAGTTTTGAGTTATGTTAATCTTCGAGACCAAATGGCAGATGGCGTCAGAGAAGAGATATTTTTCATGTAGCTTGATTTTTTAAAACTTTTTTTCTTTCACTCTGCTTTTGTTTGTTTGTTTTTGCACTGAGTTACTCTTTCGCTTCCAGTCATAGTATGTGTTTGTATGATACTGTAATCGAGAATGTGGGTATAAAATCAAACCGCTTGTGTTTTAGTAAAGTTTATCATAATGAAGTTTTGAGTGTAGATGACGACGGTGATGATAGTGATGGTGATGGTGATGATGATGATGATATTATCATAATTAGTTATCAGTTATTATTATCATCATCATCATCATCACAGTTTTTCTGCGATTGTTACAAAATAGAAGCTTGCCAGACTATAAATCCATCGTTTTCACACTAGGCTTGAGCTAACGTCTGCGACTGATCAAAGACGTATAGTTCAGGTGTGGAAGGTAAAGAATAAAGAAAAGCTGTAATTGGATTACAAATAGCACACGGTTTCATTTCCGTCCTATGAATAAAACCAGAGCCATTTACACGAAACGAACCAGTATAAAGCTAATCACTTTTTAACCGGAAACCAGCTGTAGGCCCTACACGGAAAGCCACTTTCTAACAGGAAACCAACCAGTACGTAGATAACCATGTTTTAACAGGAAACCAACCCGTATGTGGACAATCACATTTTAACAGGAGATTAGCCGGTATGTGGATAACCCAGCATGTGCTTAACTACTTTTGAACAGGATATCGATCAGTATGTTGAGAATCACGTTTTAACGAGAAATCGACCAGTGTGTGGATCAGATTTTTCAAAGTGTTACCAAAATGCTATTTTCCTGTTTTAAATAACCACCGAACTTGTTCATCGTGTAAGCTTCCAGAGGTCTACCATCCTGTAAAAGTAACTGGAAAGACAAAATGAGTAAATGCGTAAGTAAATAATAAGAAAGAAAAAAAGAAAGAAAGAAAGGTAAAATACAGTTTGTGCCACATATCCATAACCAGTGATTGTGTTATAGATGCCTTGCAGTGTACAAGGTGGTTTTGTGTGTGTGTGTGTGTGTGGTTTTTTTGTTTGTTTGTTTTTTGTTTTGTTGTTTGTTTGTTTGTTTGTTTGTTTACCGTATCTGTTGTTCTCTGAGGCGTATATGCACGTCATTGTTGCCAATACTGTGCAAGACCCCATCTTCAGTGAGCTTGCGAATGCTCGGTATTTGTCATAAGCCACCGGACACTGACATGACTTAAGAATCTTTAACGTGCATGTTTGATACTCTGCGTAAGTATTGTATGTGGGGTTTAGAAGCTAACAGGTCTGCACACATGTTGACCTGGGAGGTTTGAAAATCTCCATCCTTTACCCACTAGACAGAAGGTACTCGGGCAGGTCGAATCCAGATTGGATGTCCAACATCTTAATACACTTAACTACTTGACTATGGCGCCGTCGTGTCAAGTTTGAAAAGAAAGCATTGTTTTGTTTGCTGTATGCAGTGTCGTCATTTCACTACCTTTAGAACATTCTGAGCCACAATCAGAATAGTGTGAAGGGACGGAAACCGCTGAGTGCCTAACTGATTAGAAGATTATGGTCACGCCAGACGTGTTATTGCCGTCATTGTAGACGTCATTCAGAGTGTTGCTGAAGTTGTTATGAATGGTGTAGCACCAAGTGAATGTTATTTCCTTGTTGGTGATATCTGTACAGACTCAAGAGGTTTTACTGGTGTTGTTCAAGCCTATGGTCTCATCGAGTGATTCAGTTAGTTCCTCAACAATATCTTTTGTCTTGGCAAAAATAAATTGGTATTCCTTGACTTTCTGCAGACTGGCTGGTTATGCCGATAGCGCCGTAAACTCAAGACATAATATTTCGATTTCAATCCTAGCCAGCAGTATAAAAATTGACCTCTTCGCTGCCCATCTTAATGTTGTAATTATTCTAGTGGACCCAGCTTAATGGCCCATACGTCCCGTTCTCGCCCTTATCTCCATTTCATCAAGACTTTACCGATGCACATTGTTTTGCTCAGGCTCAAGGAGTCTCAGATAATTTCTGGCAGATTTGGGTGGAGTTCAAGGAGTCTCAGAGATAATTACTGGCAGATTTGGGTGGAGTTCAAGTTTTACAGATACATGTAATTACTGGCATATTTGGGTGGAGTTCAAGGAGTCTCAGATAATTACTAGCAGATTTGGGTGGAGTTCAAGTAGTCTCACAGACAACTACTAGCAGATTTGGGTGGAGTTCAAGTAGTCTCACAGACAATTACTGGCAGATTTGGGTGGAGTTCAAATAGTCTCACAGACAATTACTGGCAGATTTGGGTGGAGTTCAAGTAGTCTCACAGACAATTGCTGGCAGATTCGGGTGGAGTTCAAATAGTCTCACAGACAATTACTGGCAGATTTGGGTGGAGTTCAGATAGTCTCACAGATAATCACTGGCAGATTTGGGTGGAGTTCAAGTAGTCTCACTGGCAGATTTGGGTGGAGTTCTTATTCAATTGTTCAAGCGCGATAAATCCCTTTTGAACAAATTCCAAAACTCTACCCCCCCTCCAGTACGTCAAACAGCAACAAGCACCACACAGTAATTACAGAAGTGTGCTCCATACGTAACCCGTGACCGTCATCTGATAATGTCCGTGTTGAAACGAACGGTGGCAGGGTATCTGTATTTTAGGTGTCGCCGTTTTTTGTAGCTGGTCCATTTCATTCCAGTCATTTCTTTCTTTCTTTCATATCATCAAATGGTCAAGGAGACAGTTGAGACTGTGCCGTAGAATTTTGTCTTCGATCATTTTGTAAGAATACTTTTGTGGGAGAGTCTTTGAACGAAGATGCGGAACACACACAGAACACACACACACACACACACACACACACACACACACACACACACACACACACACACACACACACACACACACACACACACACACACACATGCTTCAAACGGCTCAGCTCAAGCGGTTCAGTGTCGTCGAGATAGTTGAAAGCTTAAAGATTCTATCGTCACCGGTATCGAGATAGTTGAAAGATTCTATCGTCACCAGTGTCGAGATAGTTGAAAGATTCTATAGTCAGCAGTGTCGAGATAGTTGAAAGATTCTATCGTCACCAGTGTCGAGATAGTTGAAAGATTCTATCGTCACCAGTGTCGAGATAGTTGAAAGATTCTATCGTCACCAGTGTCGAGACAGTTGAAAGATTCTATCGTCACCAGTGTCGAGATAGTTGAAAGATTCTATCGTCACCAGTGTCGAGATAGTTGAAACATTCTATCGTCAGTAGTGTCTAGACAATTGAAAGATTCTATCGTCACCAGTGTCGAGATAGTTGAAAGATTCTATCGTCACCAGTGTCGAGACAGTTGAAAGATTCTATCGTCACCAATGTCGAGACAGTTGAAAGATTCTATCGTCACCAATGCTAAAAGACAGTAACAGGGTAACTGGAGAAAATAATCTGTCTTACTTCATCCCGACTTTTCCCCAAGAAGAGATCATCTCGTTTAATACCACTACTAGCTCGTACAGATATAATTGCCATTCTGATTGAAACAGAGATAATTGTTTCTTTCCCAGAATCTGAAACAGAGATAATTGTTTCTTTCCCAGAATCCTGTACAATCTTGTTTTACTTGGACATGTTTTGTTGATAGCACAAATCTCACATGCTGTGAATGGGTGGAAAGTGTACCGTCATCTATATGTCACAGATTTTATTGTCTCTCTTATCATAACTATTGTATTGTTGTTCAACGCCAAAAGTTCTTTTCGGGACCAGTATATTTTTGTGAAAATGTGTATCGCTTATTCCATATTGTGCACAATGAGATGAATATATTGTATTATCTTTGATCTGAAGAAAGTCTATTTGTTGCAGCAGTACAAATACACTGACCGACCAATTATGTATAGAATGCATTTATGAACATTAATTCATTGTTCGATCATTTGGCTGTGGTTAAGTCATGTTTTGAATGAGAAGTGTGAAAATATGATTTAATCATGAATAGTATAGTTGGAAACTTGAAGATACGGAGAAGTTCCTTTTTTTGTTCAAACATAGTTGTTTTCTGATTGAAAGTTTCTGACGTAAAGCAAAATGTTACTGGAAAATGGTTAAAGCCACATTTTACTGCGCTTTATTTATTTATTTGTTTATTTATTTATTTATTTATTTATTTTATTTATTCATTTATTCATTTTTAATTTGTTTATGTACCTTACTCACTTGTATTGTGTGGAAGCACATACATTTATAGTTTCAATAACTAATTAACCGATCACCATTTCAGTAACAAAACCGCTGACCACATGAAGATACATCAATGAATACATGGATCGCTAAATACACCAGGATGTGTGGACAGATCACTCCGTGTAAAGATGAATGAATTTAAAGATATCGGTTACAGATTTGACACTGCGTACGATCTCCAGCTGTCACTGTCGACTAAGATATATATGGTTGTAGATTTACAGCATTTGCCAACATTTCTGTGTCTAAACCATAAGATGAAGCATATGCTTGCATTGGGTTGAATTGTATACTTTTTCTTTTGCCAAGACGGAATTTTTTTTTCTCGTGAAATGTGGGTTGATCTTCCCATGGAAAACATGTTGCCGTAGAACGGCGCCACCAAGTGTTTTGTTGTTGTTGTTGTTGTCTTTTTCCTATATGCGTGTATATTTGATCGCCTGTGAAATTGAAGTTTTCTTCAGAATTTTTGTCAGCGACAACTCGCTCTTATTGCCGTAGGATCTTTCACGTGCGCTGAGTTTGTCCTGCATACCAGTCCTTGGTTTTTGCCATCTCACCCAAAAGACTAGCACCCAGACCACTGCTCGAGGTCGTGTTGAAGGGGAGAGAAAATTTTGACTGATCACCATCGAACTTCTGCACTTTCGAAGCTCTGGCTTCTTAGAGCAGGTGCATTATAACTGGGCCACACGCCTGTAGGATATTGGCATCACTGGCGTGCTTTGGTGCCTTCGTGGGCACACCCAACTGAAAGCGAAGCTCAGAACTATACAACACGGCATATTTATAGGAACACCCAGGACCAAATATAGCACAAATGGCAATTTCTTTCTACGTGTATCTTTCAGAGGATCAGTGTCCTAAAGGTCACGTGTTCTCATTATCATATTTATTATGAAGTATTTATTTACAGGATGCTTTGTGACATCCATTTGTTTCTTGAGAAACAAGGTTATATACAGCTTTTTATAAATACTATAATCATTGTTCGTTTTTCTACTTATTTTATTCATTACTTGTTTATTTGTTTATATTGTAAACCATGTATTTATCGATCGATTTATTGATTGCTTCGTTTATTTAGAAAGTTTATTCAGCGATTCGGTTTATACATGGTTAATCGTTTATTTAGAGATTCCCGATTGAGTCATTTCTGTATGTGTGTTTTTGTTTATTATGCAGTTCTCTGTTTATTCTATTATCTGTTTATTTATTGATCGATCTATTTATTTGGGAAGCATTGTTCAAAGCTTGTTACAGTTTAAATCTGTTGATAAGTTGTTTTCTTCGAGTGATTTTGTCTGATCGCCTTACTTTGTTGCCGGTTGCTAAGATCATTGATCAGTTTTTCTCCATCTTCTGGTTCATTCCATGTCTTTGGACTTCTGTGATACCGGGAATCAACAATTATTCAGACTCTTAAAAAAAAAGCAAGAGAGAAAAGCTACTTTCGTCTCAGTAACATTTATCTTGTCTATTTTCAATTATAATGAATTAAAGCCATGTTAGAATACTTTTTTTGTTGTTGTTGATATTGTGGAATGTTGTTTTCCGATCGATTGTGTCTGTTCACACTATGACTGTCTGTAACTCTCTCTCTCTCTCGCTCTGTCTGTCTGTCTGTCTGTCCGTCTCTCTGTCTCTTTCTCTCTCTCTCTCTCTGTCCGTCTCTTTCTCTCTCTCTCTCTCTCTCTCTCTCTCTCTCTCTCTCTCTCTCTCTCTCTCTCTCTCTCTCTCTCTCTCTTCTCTGTGTGATTTGGGCATTCCGGACTTAGAAGAAAATCCTAGTCAAAATAGAAACGTTCGTCAAAAATCTTATTCCTCAAAGTATATTGTATGACATTCAGTGAAAAGACATGCGCCTCTTACTCTAAGCTGCCTGATATGCGCGATTTATCAATGTCTGCTATGAGTACTTCAGGTTAAAAGCGCTCCTCGACCTCCTGTTGTGGAGCAGCTCATCACCTAAAAGGAAAATTTTGCAACAGTACAGGCATGATGAATGACTACAATGAAAGACTGTGACTGTGTCGATTGTTCGAGCGTTTAGTGTGTGAACTGGACTTCTCGGGTTCACATGGGTCAGGGAGAAGAGTGGCAGAATGGTTCAGACGTTTGACCTGCCAATAACTAAACTCGAGGTTCCAGGGTTCGCTCCCCGTAAAGACCTCGACTTTTCTTATCATTTTGACTGGAAAATCGAACTGAATGTCTAGTCCTTCGGATAGGGGACGAAAAACGAGTCGGACCCGTGTGCCTTCTGACTGCGCACGCTAAAGATCCCACGGCAGCTGAAGATCGTGAAGAGCAGGGCATTGCCCGGCTGCCTTGGTAACAAAAATTGGAGAGATAGGTTGATTTCCCAGGTCCCACTCCTTGAAGACCAATTAGCCTTCTTGCCTTTCTGAAGTCTTGGTTAAAAAATTGTGAATATGAATTTGAAGCGAGGGAGAGGGGATGGGCGCCGCCCTCGTTTTGATGGCCCCGGGAAAAGTTGAGGTCTCTGCCACCTCACTCCCCTACGACCTCAGGGTTATGGAACTATCTAGGTAGGACCTCAGGACTTGGCCAGCTCGTGGGTTTATATGCAGGCTTAAGGCTTGTGCCGTGATTTCTGGATCTTCTCCATCATATGGCACGTGTGACGCTAGTGTATATGGAATTCTTTCCGAGCACGGAGACGTCATCTTGAGAAACTGAAACTGAAACATGGGTCAAAACAATGACCGTCAGTGACACGTGGACTCCACGCAATACAAACTAATATAAAGCGTCTTTTGTCACTGAAATAAACCCATCAGCTGCAGCATACCACATTGCCATGGAATAAAACTTACAGTAAATAAACTGTTTTCAAGATATAAGTATTCATTTTGAGTTATAGAGACTAACAAAGCCATAAAATATTTAAGATTACACCAACTTTTATAATAATAGCAGATTTTAATGCTAATGTGGGACAGAAAAAAGATGGCATAGTTGGACCGCATGGCCTTGGTACACGAAACAAAAAAATGTGTTCAGTGGGCACAGTAAATGAATTCATAAAAGGAAATACTTGGTTTGAGCAACTTACAGAAGAAAATGGATATTGATAAATACAGCAGACAGTACAAGAAATTAAATTGATTAAATTGTGATAAATGAACGACTTTGAAACTCTTTATTGATAGCAAAATCATTACCAAAGATCCATTGAGTTGAATAAGGGATTCTATATTATGCTTTGTTGATCATACCAAGTCTTTTGATCGAGAAGACACGAAGAGTTGATCAACCAATAAAAAAAAAAGCTCAATGTTGACGGATAGGATCTAAAAATAGTAAAGAATTTGTATTGGGAACAAACAACAGCAATGAGAACAGAAAATGATATAAGTTCTTTCCAAAATATCACAAACAAACAAAACAAAAACAAAAAAAAGGGGGGGGGGGTAGGCAGGGATGCGCTCGGTCATCAGATTTGTTTTCACTGTGCTGCGAAACCATCATGAGAAACTTAGAAGAATGCCCTGGAATAATGTTGGAGAAAAACGATAAAGAATCTTCGTTATATGTATGACACCGTTCTAATTGCAGAAAATGAAAAAGATCTACAAAATCTTGTTAACATAATAGAAATAGAAAGCAGAAATAAAGGGCTGGAGCTAAATAGCAAGAAGACTGAAGTTATGATAATCGGAAAAGAAAACAACAACAACAACAAAAACTCCCCTCCTGCAAAATAACAGCAAATGGTACAACACGGAGACAAACTCACAAGTTGGAAAATCATCTGACGCGCAATGTAGAAATAGCCAGCAGAACTGGCCGAGCTAAAACAGTATTCACGAAAAAGAAAAATGTTCTCACCAACAAATGCCTATCAAATAACATCAGGAAGAGAGTTGTCAGTGTTATATTGAACCAATACTGTTGTACGGATGTGAACCGTGGACAGTCAACACGCAAAGTCAGAACAAGATTGATGCCGTTGAAATGTGGTTCCTAAGAAGAATGTTAACAGTCCCATGGACAGCAAAGAACACAAACGAAACAGTCTTGAAGGAGACAGACACAAGCATTAATGAAGAAGATCAGGAAAAGACAAGCAACATTAGGGACCTAGTCACAACAGAAAAGCTGGAGGGAAAGACAGCACCAAGTAGACCCATGGAGAAAATATTGGACAGACTTGCGGAGTGGATAAAGACAGAGAGGATGGGAGATGTACTTGCAGTGACAGAGGATAGATTCGCATGGACGGCCATGATTGCCAACGTCATGCGGCAGGGCACATAATGATGATACCCAAATTTATATACACTACTGATCTTTGTTAACGAACGTTTGTAAAGCATATTCATGAGTGCATAGTACTCTGAACTGTTCATTTCATTTTTTACTCAATACATTTGAATTTCATTTTGGTCACCGATTTCTTCAGACCGATTCTTGACTGGACGCTTAGAATTCCTGACAAGTACGGTTGGCATTACTAACATGCAAATTCTTGAGTGAATAGATCACACACACACACACACACACACACACACACACACAACACACACACACACACACACACACACACACAACACAAACACACACACACACACACACACACACACACACACACACACACACACACACACACACACAATATGTATGGCTTTTGTACATTCTGCAAATCAACAGGGTCTCAAAACTATGTCATTGTTACGATAGTTTCTATCAAGTCTTCAACTCAAACTGATCTTGAAAAGATGAATAACGTCTTTTGTACAGTCAGTGTACTGTTTGAGTCAACATTTCAAGAAGGCATAGATCAACCCTTCAAGAATGTTTACATCTATTCTTCATTTATAATTAGATGAATTCTCATGCATGTTCAGGTCAATTCTTCAACCATATACTGAAACAAACCTTAAAACGTGTTCACATCATCTATTCCTATTGTTTCTTCAACCATATTTAGGCGAATTCTTGAAGCATGATACATCAACCTTTTGGATTGCACCTTTAAGCTTTAAATGAATTCTTGAAGTATGTTTATCTCAACTTTTCAGATTGATTCCTCGACCATATTTAGAGCATATTTAAAGCATGTTTACATCAACTTTCTGTATTGATGTGACCATATTTAATTCATTTCAATTCAGCTGAATTCAATTCAATGTCACTTAATTAATCCACATGGAAATTCATTTGTGTAGTCACAGGCTTGTAATAAACAAGCACAAATTTACCAGACATGTCCGTAAAGGAGTAACACTGTTCCATAAAAAGTCACCTATAATGTCCGTGGACGACACAAGCTATGAAATATCACTGGTTCACGCACGAGACAAAACATACCACCGCAAAAAAGTAACAATAAGTGAATAACAAACATTACATCACGCTTACACGTATATCACTCTAAATATATATCCAAAATATCAAATAGTGCTCCTGTGAAAACTTCTTAAAAACTAAGCATTTTCTGCACACAATAAATGCAAAAGAAAGGTAACTTCCACACTACAAGATTACCATTAAACTCTGTTAATGTACAAAATATGACAGATGAATTCTTAATTATAAGAGTTTCTTTTTACATCAACTGCCATTAATTTAAACTCTGTAAAAGTATAGACCATGACATCGTGATAAATTCGTAATAACAATTTGTTTAATCAACTTTTTGGATCGAAACTTCAACCAGTTTAGAAGAATTCTTGAAACATGTAAACATTAACCTTTTCGATCGATTTTTCAGCCATATTTAGATTACTCCTTGAGCCAGTTTTAGGTCAACTCGTCAACGAGGATTGATTATTTCAGGGTGCAGGCACACATACTTGCTGGTGAGACTCAAGGAATTTCTTTGGACTAGCTTTGCATGATGGAGTGCAAAGAATTCGTGATGCACTAGATCGAGTGTTTCTGTTCGTTTTAGAAATACGGGTATAATGATAACAAAGTAACCATGCATGACTTTCCCCAAGTATAACTACCAGTACTACTTGATGATAATAGATGGAAAAGATGGTAGTGAGCTATGATGTACTGGGCAACTAGACTGTCTGTTGTGTGTGTGTGTGTGTGTGTGTGTGTGTGTGTGTGTGTGTGTGTGTGTGTGTGTGTGTGTATGTGTGAGTGTGTGTTGCGTGCGAACGTGCGCGAGCGCGTGTGTGTGTGCGTGCGAAAGAGAGAGAGAGAGAGAGAGAGAATGAAAACGACGCTTAATTTTTCAACCAGAGACAAAACAAGAATACATCACTTTCCAAATAAAATGGCAAAAAGAAAAGGCCATTTATCTAATTTATCGATAATGATCTACAAAGCGTGCCTGCCTAGAACTACAAATACATAGAAAATAAATGCATCAATAAATCAATATAAATCAATCATCTAAGACAGAAACAGATCAAACACCAGCATGCACTGTCTGTTTAAGAGTGAGGAGGCGGACACAAAAGAGAAGACGATGATGATGGAGGGACAATGGAAGAAAAGCACGAAGAAGATAGCGGGGTAGAAAAAAAAAGCAAGCAAGCGCAACACACACACACACACACACACACACAACACACACACACACATACACACACACACGCGCCAGAGAAAGAAACAGACAGACAGACACTGACAGTGATT
>CM060306.1:95159616-95169616 GCA_030674185.1 Monoplex corrugatus | reverse complement strand
TATGTGTGTGTGTGTGTGTGTGTGTTATATGTGTGTGTGGGTGGGTGTGTGAGGGTGTATATATACATATATATATATATACATATGTACATATATGTATATATATATGTATATATATATATATATATAGTACATATATGTATATATATATGTATGTATACGTGTCTATGTGTATGTCTCTGTGTGTGTCTGTGTGTATGCGTGCGTTTGCAAGTATGGAGAGCGAGGGGTGTAGTACTTGAAACTGTTCTCTCTATCTCTCTCTCTACATATATGTATAAATGTGTATATATATATATATATAATATATATATATATGTGTGTGTTGTGTGTGTGTGTGTGTGTGTGTGTGTGTATGTGCGTGTGTGTGTGTGTGTGTGTGTGTGTGTATGATTCATGCAATATATCACATACTTGAAATGTTATTTTCCTCTTTCACGAAATACCTTCCTTGTTTCAAAATTTCACTGGGAATAGCAAAGTATACACATTTAACAGAAGAAAAAAAAAATAATGTTACTATATCAAAGTCCACTTGAATCTTCTTCGTTTTTATTGCTCGTTTCATTCTAAATAACCAGTCCATCGAGCAAAAACTTATTCAGAAAAATAGAAGGTTGTTGGAGGCCATAATGCGACATTCCTTCCAGTGTTTTTTCAGTTTGTTTTCTTCTGCTTCTCCTCCCACCAGTTTTGTTTCTGTTTCTGTTTCTTTTCTCTTTGACTGGAATTCTAAATGGGCACTCTGGGCCTGCAGTTTTCCAGGTCTGTTGTTTGTCACAGCATGCTACTGGTGAGACGAATGCTAGAAACAGACATAGTCATTATGGCAGCTTTTTTCTCTTTTTTTTTTGTGGAGAGGGTGTGTGTGTTGTTGTTGCTGTTGTTGTTGTTGTTGTTGTTTCAGCGCAGGAAGAGAGATGGAAGGTAGATAATTGGGATAGTAAAGAAACACGAAAATCAGCCCTGGGAATTTGTTGTTATTGTTGTTTAAAGCCCAACCGACTGCGCAGAGCCATATCAGGGCTATAACCCTTCAAAACATACGAAACTTCAACAGGGAAAAAAAGAAAGAAACAAAAGAAAACATCAATGCATTCGCGCACATAATCTAAGGACATGCCCCTGGCGTTGACCACTCCGTCCAATTTATCGCATAGGGGAGATCTGAAGACACCTGAATACAAATATAAGCATACATAAGGACGCCAAAACATATAAAACAGGCATAAATTACCTAAAATTGTTTCCGCATATCTCACTTCCCTAGAGCCAAAAATGCACTTACATGTAATACATGTACCCAATTACCAGTCCTTAGAAAAAGTGCATGTACATAAGACTTTATCGAACACATACAGGTGAATGGATCAGCAAGGCAGAAAATGATAGGTAGAAATGACAGAAAGCAAAGCAGCAAGACAGAAACAAAGAGAGTGAGAGAAAAGAGGAAATTTCTAGCACAGAATTTCCAGAAGGTGAGGATACTATTTATACTGAAAGAGCACCCGGCATCCCACAGGGGACCCTGGGAATTTAGATGGTCCGAAACTAATATATTTAAAGGCACAGTGGGACTGTATAAACATTATCTGCTAGTGCTGGCTTGCGCTTCATTTCTTTTTTGAGCGTTGTGAGAACACATACTGCATCTCTGCAATGTTTTCTTAAAGAATTCGAGGCAGAATACAGAACACAGTTTTAGATTTTGTAGAGTAGTAGTTATCTTTCTCGTCGAAACTCTCTCATTATAAATTTGCATTTATAGAAATGTGATGATGAACTGACATGAACATTTAGAATCAAATCTGCCACGTCATGCGTTTTGTGTGTCTGAATCTTCGATGGCCAGATCAGCCACATGAACCTGTTAACTGTAAGGCTCTTACATGGTTAAAATTATCTAGATCTATCTTGTCTATGGCATTGTAATTATTGTGGTGGCACCAATGGACCAGCAAGCACCCATGCATAGTGCATGTGTGTGCATACACGCCCACTCACAAGCACGAACATACACACACGCATACACACACAGGCACACGCGCACACACACAAACACACACAAACAAACACACACGTACGCGCATACACACACGCATGCACATACACACATACATGTAAGCATTCTGGTTTATTTCTTCTTTCTATCTCATGTAGATAAGCAAACAAAGCCTTTCTCGAGCCAGTATGAAACAATAAAATACAGTGCAACACAGAACAGAAAACATATTATTATACACCATTTTTTCTACATAATCAGTTAACAAGAAGAACGTAAGGGATTAGTTCAACAGTTTGGTTAATATGGTTCATTCCATTTAACACATCAATCATCACTGAGTGGATCATAAGCAGTGACGTATCAATAGATAACATGCAAATTGGGCGGGCACATGCTCAGAGCAATCAGCGTCACTTTTCCAGGGCTAGGAGACAAGCATCATCCTGCTGCACCAACAGACACTTGTCTTCTTTATGTATTCCTTCCACGACGCCGCCGATCCGATTCAGAGGAAATCACGACCAAAAAGATGAAAGTGAAAGAGAGAGGAATCCATTCTGCTCCTGTCTGACGTATCTGAACAGGAGACGAACTACTCTGTGAAAATGTCTCCCCTGCACGCTATTGCCTCGTCCTGCAGCCATCCCTCGTTTCCCCTCCCCCCCCCCACCCCCCCTCCCCTCGACGTGTCTCTGCCCCCAAAGAACACTTGCAGAAAGCACAGTAAGCGTTTTTACGTGAGATTTGCCTCAGTTAGTTTTCGTATGTGCTTGGTATGGTTTAGGCAGATCTCGTCTACATCCAAGTAACTTATGGGGTTTTGCAGCAATTATGATTCAAGCAGATTTAGTTCACACCAACGTAGCTTATGGGCATTTTTGCACAAAATGCTCACAACAGATCTGAGTGAGCTTGGTCATGCTTGACAGATAACATGACCAAACTGACCACAGCTTTAAGTGTCAGAGCTTTATTAACTGATATCTGGTTTTGTGGGTTTTTTTAATGTTGTTGTTTTAGTCGTTTTAATGGACTTACAGTTGTATGCAGGCACATGGAGCAGCTCTTCATGTCCGGTTCTTTTCTTTGTTTTCTTTATGTTTCTGTATCTTTCCCATTTTTCCTGTGCTTTTTACGTCCATCTTTTAATCCTTTTTTCCGTTTTCTTTGCTTCTTCTTCTTCTTCATTCCTAGCCCCCTCTTTTTGTTGTTGTCCTTTTTCCATATTCCAATGCCTTTTGTATATAGGTTAAAATGGTACAATAATACAATTCACGCGTTAAGTGTCGATCTGTCTGTCTGTCTATACCATAGGAACAAATTCGTGTATCATTGATAGTTTTCAACTTTGTTGGGATGCCCAGGTTTTGTTGTGATCTAGTTCATATGTGTAAACGTGTTTATGCCAACATGAACAGGCAAAACGTTACACAAACACGAAGCATTGTCTTATCGTGTAAAAGATAAACACTTTTACACGATAAGACAATGCTTCGTGTTGTGATTCAGACATGTAATTAACTATTTATTGATCTGGTTTTTTTCCTTTGAAGACAAGATACACAAACACACATGCCATTTACAGTAAGAATGACTGTTCCAATGATAAACTGATGATATATTACTATAAAAAGTGAAGGCTAGGTAAAACGTCTCCCGAGTCGAGTCCCCGGATGCGCATTTCTATTCATGCTGACATCTAACATAAGGGCGATCACTATCATATGGCACTTGTAATGTTAAATGCATAAGAAATTCATTCCGAGAGCGGAGTCGTCATCTTGAGAAACTGAATCTGAAACTGAAACTATGGCTATTGGCTAAGATACAAATGATGTCCTGTTGTTTTACATTTCAGGCTGAGACTTCAGCCCACAATTTTGATAGTTTGGTCAACTGCTGTGATACTTCTGTGTTAAATATCGCAAGAAAAACAGAATTCAGGTTAAAGCTGTCTCTGTACGCGCTGTTCCGGTTATTTGGTTTGACGTTTTTAACAACGTGAAATGACAAGATTAATGCTTTTGTAAAATGTGCTTCAGATCATGTTCGTACAGCATTATTCACATATTACCTTTCTTTTCTTACGTTTTATTCACCTATGGAAATGCAGAGAAGATAGAGGGAGAGAGACAGAAGTACTGGTTTGATAATTTAATAAAGATCTGAGCGAAATGCACTTAGATGTACGTGCGTACAGAAACTTGTGCGCCCACACACGCACACGCGCGCACACACCAGACACACAGAGATACACACACACACACACACACACAAAACTGTCTGTCTGTCTTCTGTCTCTCTCTCTCTGTTCTCTGTCTCTCTTCTGTCTCTCTCTCTCTCTCTCTCGCTCTCTGTCTCTCTACATGTATCTCTCTGTCTCTGTCTGTCTGTCTGTCGTCTCTCTCTCTTCTCTGAGTGTGTATGTGTGTGTGTGTGTGTGTGTGTGTGTGTGTGTGTGTGTGTGTGTGTGTGTGTGTGTGTGTGTGTGTGTGTGTGTGTGTGCGTGTCACACACACGCGTACGCATAAAAAGCAAAGGACAAGAAATGTTGAAATAATGAGCCAGCACAAGGAGAAGATGAGTCCGTAGTGACAAGTGATGTATTAGAGAGCTGTGATCAAGAAAAAAACAATCTGATGGGAGAGCTTGGTCTTCCTTGTCATTTTAATGAATATAATTCGTAATTTGTTCAAAGGATTCATATTGCAGTTTCTTTAGAATGGAAAGGGATGAAATGGGTATTTGGTTTTGTTGTTGTTGTTGTTTGTTTGTTTAGGGGAGATGAGTGTGTCGATTTCAACAATAACAGCAAAATATAAACTTGAAAAGATTATGATAAGAAAACCATAATAATGGCTGTTATTCTAGACATGCATGATGACAATGATGCAGATGAGATCGATAAGTGGCTGTGGCTTTAATGGATACACGTCATCATCATCATCATTATTGTTTAAAGCCCAACCGACTGTGCAGAGCTATATCAGGGCTATAACCATTCCAACACCACTGTGAATCTGAAAAAAAAAAACCTAGAAAAGAAAATTAGGTACACATATCAGTACCTTTGCGCACATAATCTAAGGATATACCCCTGGCGTTGACCACTCCGTCCAAATGATCACCAGAGGGGTTTAAAAAAACGAATCTGAACACAAATATACAAACATAACTAAGTGCACCAAAACATATATCAAAAACTGCTTCTGCATATCACATTTCCTTAGAGCCAAAAATGCAGTTAATACATGTGCCCAATTATCAGTCCCAAGAGGAGATATGGAAGGCTTTATGGAAACTATACAAGCGCATGGGCAAGAAAGGCAGAAAATGATAGTAAGAGATACAGAAAGCAAAAGAGCAAGCAGAAACAAAGAGAGTGACAGACAAGAGGAAATTTCTGGCACAGAATCTCCAGAAGATGGAGATACTGAAAGAGACCACGACGTCCCCACGGGGGGTATGTCAGATACAGACAAAGCCCTCTCTGTCACTCAGTTGTCAATGTCATTCCATTACTTCAGTTTTTTGTACTGTAACACACACATACACCACGCCCAACAACAGCTAGGCAACAAATGCGTATGAAAATGGGAAAAGCTAGATTCTAATGAAGTACACATATGGTAAATTCATTAGGAAAATACAAAAAAACAAAATTAAAAGAACAACAACAAAAACAACAACAAGCAGAAATATATAACGTATAATATCAATAGCTAAACCATTGAAACAGCTATCCACACATTTACCATTCGTTTTTATCCTACAAAAACTGATGTCCTTGATGAGATCGCTGTGGCCCAGATCGCTCGGCCAAAGTCACAGAGTTGTTTCTGTTTTAACAATCCACATAACGAAGATTACACATTTAATGTGCTGATATGCACTGCATGCTGCATATCCATGTCGTCAGAAGTTTAAATGCATTTTATTCCCAATCGTGCCTTCGGATAATGAGGCCTTACACATTCTCACTGGCAATCATTCTTAACGAGGACATGCTCTTACTGTCAATCCTCCTTCATATAAACTACATTTTACTTCATCTCTGCCCAGACACACAGTCTATGGGTCAATGTTAACGAGCAGCCTAAAACACTTATATCAGACTGTGTTACCACAGCGTTCCTTGACACAGCACAAATATGAAGTGGTAAACACGTAACGCACTACGCGTGAGTCAGGACCTTCGGTTGCTCACATTTGTCAGTTGTTATTGATCTTTGAACAGGAGGTAAAAGTCCTAGGTGACAGTGGAACGAAAAATGATCACGAAAATGTCTTCATAATTAGGGGATAGAAAACATTTAAAGCAAATAAAGACACACAAGGGAAGAGGATGAGTGGAAAGAGGAGAGAGAGAGAGAGAGAGAGAGAGAGAGAGAGAGAGGAGAGAGAGAGAGAGTAAGTTCCAACATTATTCTCTCAGAACAGAAGAAAGAAGCAAAGAAAAACAAGGAATACGGGAGGGAAAATGGGGCAAAAAGAGGGAGTGGAAAAATCAAAACTGATAACTAAGACCCCCATCTCCTCCCCCCCCAAAAAATAATAATAAAAGAAAGAGAGAGGGAGAGAGAGAGAGAGAAAGAGAGAGGGAGAGAGACAGAGACAGAGACAGACAGGCAGCCAGACAGACAGAGAAAGACAGAGACTGACAGACAGACAGACAAAGAGAGAAAGAGAGAAACAGACAGACAGACAGACAGACAGATAGATAGGGAAAAAGAGAGTTTTATTTTTCAACGGTAAAGACAATGTCACTTCAAATTACAGACTTAAGAACACTTTATTACCCATGAAAACAGCTTTAGGTCGCGCTGGACCTGTCTCATAGCCAGTCCTTGCTGCTCTGTGTTCACAATATAAACATGTTAATAAAAACATAAATAAATGAAAAAAAAGGTGGACCATAACACATGAAAAATGAAGTAAGTTGTGAAAATGAACTCCGATAAAATAAAATATTGACGTATATGTATAGCCAAGAGAGAGAGAGAGAGAGAGAGAGAAGAAGGAGAGAGAGAGACAGAGAGAGAGAGAGGGAGAGAGACAAAGAGAGAAGAGAGAGACAAAAGAAAGAGAGAGAGACAAAGAGAAAGAGAGAGAAGAGAGGAGAGGGGGGGGGTATGGTCTGCAAGAGAAAAACAATTTCAAGACGAATAGATTACAGATCTGTGTGTCTGAAACACACACACACACACACCGCACACACACACACACACACACACAAAACCACACACACACACACACACACACACACACACACACACACACACACACACACACACACACACACACACACACACACACACACACACACACACACACACACACACACACACACACACACACACACACTCACACACAGAACTGCCGAATCACGCATTGCGATGTTTGATTGCCTTGTTCATCATCATTTTATTGTCAGTTGTTTTTCGTTTTGGGGACTGCTGGGATGTGAATTAAGAAAATATACAGCAGAGTATTAAATTCATCCATAAATCACTGTTGTTACTTTTCTATCCATTTTTCTATTTTATATATCATTTATTTGTCCTTTTTTATAAAATTGAATTTCCATTGTTTTGTTTGTTTGAGTGATTGTACGTGTCTATTATTTGTTTGTTTGAGTGATTGTTTGTCTGTTTGTTTGATATTTGTGGCATAGGCAGGAAGTCTTTATTGCTGATGCTTTTTCATTCACTCATACACGTTTAAACCAAATATATATGCTTTTTCTACTCATTGATGAAATGACATCAAACAGAGAAGAAGAGTGAGCTCCGCAGCCATTTAAGTACCAGCAACATTTTAGAGAACAATAAACTCAGCTTTGTCTTCACTCGCACAAGCTTAAACTCCACATGGTAAATCCATTAGAGGTACAAAAATATAGATAAACACAATAAATACATATAATGGCATGTACATTTAAAAAATGAAGCGTATAAATCATAATTAAATAAGGTCTACAACAAATAAGGTGAGAGTGAAATGCAGTAGAGATCAGACAAAAAAGGAGAAGAAATATGAACGTTGTTATTCTAAGAGGGATGGACTTCAGATTTTTGTGCTCAAAGAAGATGTCTTGCATTACCTGCCAAAACGGTCTATCTGCCTCCTTTATTCCTTTTGCGATACTCCATTCCGGCAGTTAATCTTCCTTTTAAATCAGTTATTGCTTGAACGGAACATGGGGGTAAGAAAACTGTGTGTGTTCCATTATTTATTGACATTGTTGTTGCTTTCATTTTTTGATGATGCTATTGTTGTTGTTATTGTGTATCAAATGCGATGGATAATGTCGTTTGTAATTTCTCTGGAGGTTGGAAAAAGAATCAGAGTCCTATGTTTTTAGCTTAGATATTTCGTTCCTTGACCTTTATTTTTTTGCTATCTTGCTTTTAAACTGAGAGATCCTATTTGACACAAGTTAAACCATGCAAGTTCGTGTCTCAACAATAAAAAAAAATCTATGCTATTTGTAGATGTGTGTGTGTGTGTAAGTGTGTGTGTGTGTGTGTGTATGTGTGTGTGTGTGTGTGTGTGTGTGTGTGTGTGTGTGTGTGATGTGTAGTGTGTGTGTGTGTGTGTGTGTGTGTGTGTGTGTGTGTGTGTGTGTGTTGTGTGTGTGTGTGTTGTGATTTTTTCCCTATTGATTGATAAAAATATCAATCGCGTAATTTTCTTCTTAAAATGCCAATTTATCTATATCTCTTCATATGCTTCAGTTAGACATATGGATGTACATGCATGTGTATGTGTATATGTATGTACATGTATATGTGTGTATATATGTTTGTTTATGTATATGTATGTGTCTATGTGAGTGCGTTGTGTCTGTATGTGTATGCATATGTGTATATGTGTATGTGATTGTATGTGTATATATGTACAATGTATGTGTGTGTATGTATGTATGTGTATATATGTATGTGTATGTGTATGTACGTGTACATACATATGGATGTATACGTAGATGTGTGTATACGTGTGTATATGTATGTCTGTATACATATACGTATATGTATATGTATATGTTTGTGTGTGTCGTGTAACGTATTATATATATATATATATATATATATAATATACATATTTATATATTACATATTGCATAATGCTTTTTATTTAATTGTTGATTATGCATTGTGTACATTCAAGATGTTTGTAAGAGCCATCATATATTTGAAAATGAATAAAAACAAATTAAAAAAAAGAACATATACAAAACTTAAGATTGCTTTTCTGTTTATCACAACCCCAAGCCGTTATCGTTCTCTTCTGGTCTTATCATCATCATCATCGTCGTCGTCTCTCGTCATCATCGTCTATCATCTCATCATCATCATCATCGTTATCATTGTCATCATCATCAACGTCTTTATTCTCTCTCAAACTTTCATTCATTTCAAAGAGAGGGCATACACGTGTATTGTTGGCTAAACACACGATCGCGTCACAAAAATCAGGTCACGCCTCATTTTTACGGGGGCAAATTTAAAAGGCAACAAGCATTTTTTTTATGATACAAATACATGAAACATGGCATCATGCCTCATTTTTCACCAATGAGAGGTATAACAGCCATTTTACTCTAAAGTGTTCAAGCTCGATGCCATATTTGCATCGTATTCTTCCATGTAGTTTGTAATAAGATATTTTATGAAAAAGACACACACACACACACACACACACACACACATATATATATATATATATTATATATATATATATTATTATAGCTATAAGAGTTAGCGGCTGGGCAAGTGCCCAATAGGCAGATAAAGGCCGGAGTAAGCAAAGAGGGCCTTTTCATTCTCTCTAGGTCTGGAAGCTGGTCTGGACCTGGTATGTGTGCATTGTCTGGTCTATGTCCCAGGGTTTGTCGCTTCCACACCTTGCTACTTAACTTGTGAACACGGTAACTGATGGTTGGGTCTGAACGAGTAATGCAATGCAATGGACTCCCCCCCCTTTAGTAGTGAA
>CM060306.1:95147116-95154616 GCA_030674185.1 Monoplex corrugatus | reverse complement strand
AAGTTCGAGTGTATTTTTAAACTGTGGGAGTTTTACTTTTCCTGTCCACTGCTTAATGTTGTCTCATCACTTTTCAGTCAAAAATAATTCTGGTCTTTTTTTGTGTATTCATATGCCCTTTTCCTTTCAAAATAGAAAATAGCTCACTAATTGTTCAAAGAAGTGCTGAACGGAAAAAGATTGTTTCAAAGGCCTTGAGCATGACCCATTGATATTCAACAATTAAAAGAAATTGATACTTAACGAACGAAGAAGGATTTCCGTTGCAAACTGATTCTCGTGTTTGTGTGACGTCAATGTTCTTCAGGGCATTGCCGTGACGGTAACGGAAAAAACGTGTTGCTAATTTAGCTCTCAGCAGTTAAATTCTCACATGTCTTGCTCGGCTTCTCCTGATGCCCGCCTCCCTTGCACTGAGTCCACGTGAGTTTGGAAAATAGTGCTATACAAATTTTTTCTGTCTCTCTGTCTCTCTCTCTGTCTATCTCTCTGTCTGTCTGTCTGTCTCTCTCTCTCTCTCTCTGTCTCTCTGTGTCTTTGTCTCTCTCTCTGTCTCGCTCTCTCTCTCTGTCTCTGTCTCTCTCTCTCAAATTTGTTTGTATTCTTTTTAAAGAAAAAAAAACTTTATGTGTGAGTGCTTATGCACTGTTAACAATCATTTCACAAGATTTAAGTTTTAACACTTCTCAATCATCAGTATTTTTACAAAAGACTGACATAGCTAAGAGATGCAATCGTTTTGTTATTATTATTATCATTGTTATTATTATTGTTATCATCATCATCATCATCATCATCATCATCATCATCATCATCATTATTATTATTATTATCATTATTATTATTATTATCATTATTATTATTGTTAATATCATCATTGTTAATATCATCTTATTAGTGTCATCATAAATATTCTTATTGTTATTGTTATTGTCGTCATCATTATCATGATACATATCTATGTATTATATATATATATATAATATATATATATACACACATATATATATAATATATACATATATATATACGTATATATATATGTATATATATATATATATATATAAGAGAGAGAGAGAGAGAGAGAGAGAGAGAGAGATAGACAGATAGATAGATAGATAGACAGATAGATAGATAGATAGATAGATAGATAAATAGATAGATAGATAGATAGATAGATAGATAGATAGATCTGTAATATTATAGTTTGTAAATGTTGTTAACTCTAACATCACATGCAATTCAGCAAATAATCTTAATATCACATTCATTATCACTAAACATACACATAGCCACATACATCATACACACACACACACACACACACACACACACACACACACACACACACACACACACACACACACACACACACACACAACACACACACACACACACACACACACACACACACACACACACACACACACACACACACACACACACACACACACAGAGCGAATTCCCACTTTACTGCCCACATGTTAGATACGATGTATAGCGTAAAAGCACTTAGCTAACATGGTTGCGACCATGGGAACAAATCCGGGCAGGGATTCCGAGCTGGGTTTTGCACCAGGACAATAAAAGGTGAACTATAGTGTCTGTTCACCAAAACAATCGTTAGACTGAAATAGACTTCCGCACCATCAGTGGTACTGTCCACTGGGAGTCACCATGAATGCTTTTTACCATAGTTATTGCCAACGTTTTTTCTCCTTTTGTTTGTTGTTGTTGGGAGTTTTTGCTTTTTTCTTATCTGTCTCATTTTCTGGGCTATTTCAGTGATGTTTATCCTACGCAGCTGCTATCTATGTCTCTATCTCTATATTTATCTATCAATCTATCTATCTATCTATCTATCTATCTATCTATCTATCTATCTATCTACCTATCTATTTATCGATTTATCTATCTATCTATATATATATACATACATATATGTATACATACATAGATATACATATATATATGTATATATGTATATATATATATATATAGAGAGAGAGATGGTGTGTGTGTGTGCGTCTGCTTGTATGTTGTGTGTGTTGTGTGTGTGTGTGTGTGTGTGTATGTGTGTGTGTGTGTGTGTGTGTGTGTGTGTGTGTGTGTGTGTGTGTGTGTGTGTCCCCTTACATAAAGTGCTCACCAAAATTTGACAGAAACAGATGCCACACCATCTGTGATATAATCCAATGAGAGTCACCAGCCATCGCCATGGATGCTTTTAACATAGTTATTGCCAACTCTTTTTTCCTTTTTCTGTTTGTTGTTGTTGTTGGTAGTTTCTTGCTTTTTTTACCTGTCTCATTTTCTGGGCTTCTTAGTGATGTTTACTCCACGCCGCTGATTCCATCTACACAACACGCCACCAATCCCGAAGTCCATGCTGGAGAGGACCCTGTGCCAGGAAGCCAACGGTAGCCAGAAATGTCAAGCCATCATGAGGCTACCCATCAGAGAAGACTCTGCACTGCTGATGGGTCACTTCATGGGAGTTCAACAGTGCCTGTTCTTATCCGACTTTCTGAGAACTGTGCCTATTAAGCTCAGTGCTGACGACATTAATTGATCAAAGCCAGACTGAGTGAGACCTCTGATCAGGAGACCATCACCACTGCCCTGTATCGAATTGACCCATTAAAAACTGCCACCTGATATGAACACACCTATAGTATGAAAGTGTTAGAGAAAACCGAAACTGATGAGGTCACCACGAGATCAGGACATGAAGGCCTGAGACCATTTTCACGATAGTCCCATGATCGATGATTTCATGATAATGGAGACGATGATCATAATAGTATGGATTGACGTTTAAGAATGAGACAATGTGACTGGGCTATACTCTCTGGATACTGTTATAATATATTCTGGCGTCAAGCAGGCCCGAGATATACAGACACCTTTAGAGCAGGTCAAGATATTTTCGCAACACTCAGTGACGTATCTATAAACTGGATGAAACTTGAGTGTGTGGTCCCAGTCTTCACAATGAGCTCATAGCATGCTTAATTTTCGATCAGACCAGGTTAGGGCAGAAAAATCCCACAATAATTTTCTGTACTGATGGGACTTCAAACCCACAACCTCCAAGTCAGTAGTTCATTTGGAAACCACTTCGCCACGTTGACTGGTCGTTATTGTCAATCAGACTGATAGTTCTGCTTGTGTCAATCCATTGGAGTTGGTTGACTGTACCCTACAGACGCGCCTATAAACGATACTGTTTGCTCATGTGTTTTATTCATACACGGAGAGAAAGTGAAACAGAAAGAGCGAGTCTTTGCAAACAACATAAAAAATGTCAGATTTATCAATCACCGTGGGATAGTGGTTAGCAAAACGGACTACCGACTGAAAGGTTGTGGGTTCGAATCCCCTTCAGCCCCTTCAAAATTTGTGTTGGATTTTTCGGCTCCAACCGGCTCCTACCCAGAGCTGAGCGTGCAATGGGTTCATTGAGAAGAATGGAACACACAATCGAATCTCATTCACTTTACAGATGCATCATTGAGGGTGTTGCTAAGATTTTCTGACCAACACCACAGAGTCTGTATCTCTCAGGCCTGGTTGATGCCAGAATATATTATGATAATGAGCGTAGTCTCTGCCGGCAAGACCATCAGTAGTGAATGGCTGTTTAGCATTTCAAACACTACTTCCCAATCCTTCTGAGAGCGCCTGTGTCAACGTCCTATGCAACACACATTGTCAAGTCAAAACAACCCCGTCACGCAGTCTCAATCCTCAATGGAACTTCACGATATTATTATCATCGTCATCGTCGTAATCATCATCATCGCATTATACAAAAAAAAATGTGTCAGCTTCTGTAGCCATTAAGGAGGCATATAAAACAGGAGGGGGTGCCAGAGAGAAGGTGGGCATACGCGTAATCTCCCTGAGTGTCATGATTCTAAAAAAAAAAAAAGTCAGATTTAAAAAAAAATGTGGAAGAGAGAGGGGGTTCTATGGGTCGTGGGCGTGGATGTAGTAGTGCAAGGGGGTGGAGGTGTCAGAATTTAGATCACAACAAGCTCGGCTGTGATGGAGTTGTCCCCACACCCACACACGAGACCAAGTCCACTGTTGCTGGTAGTATCCGCCGGCAAGACCATCAATGAGCGAATGGCCGTTTAGCGTTTCGCACGCTACTTTCCAATCCCTCTCATGGCGCCTCTGTCACGTCCTATGCAACACACATTGAGTCTGGTCAAGCCAAGCAAACTTTGTTATCTCTCAGTGTGAAACCCATAGTGGTCATCATTCACAAACACCAACGAGAAAATAGAGATATAAAGAAACTGATAAATATATCTATGAATATATAGATACATAGACGAATAGATGAATCATCATCATCAGGTGCCCTGCCGCATGGCGTTGGCGATCATGGACTTCCATCTGCCTTTATCTCTCGTTGCCCCTAGCATCAAAAATTTCATGGCAGCGATTTGTGACGATGAAACATAGAACATTAAAATATTTGTGCATAATGATTATCATAACACACAGACACACACACACACACACACACACACACACACACACACACACACACACACACACACACACACACACACATACATACATACAAACACACACACACACACATACAAACACTTACACACATACAAACACCTACACATACATACATACATAAGTATTACATGCATGCACGCATGCACACACACACACACACACACACACACACACACACTACACACATACACACACACACACATATATGTATATATATATATATATATATATATATATATATATATATATATATATATATACACCATTTCCTACTCCATCTACGATTTTTCTTGGAGTACAAAACCCCGTCTAAGCAAAGATAACACAGAAAATGGTGAAAGGTCTGTGTGGATTGATACAGAATGTTTGTTTTGTTTTGTTTTGGTTTCTTTTTCGGCACTTTCAGATTTGTCCTCCTTTTCTAGTTTTCTTTCTGCTCTTTCACGATTCCCTATTGTGTTCGTTCTGTTTTTCCTTTCTTTCTTTTGTTCTCTGTGCAGCTGGATGTATGAATGTCTGCTTTGGGCTGCACTTTTCCGGGTCTGTTGTTTGTCACAGCATGCCACTAGTGAAACGAGTGCTAGAAACAGATGCAATCATTATCGCACACTTTTTGTTAGCAGAAGAGAGCAGGATGAAAAGTGAAATGATAGGATGAGTTTGTGAATAACGATAGTAAGAAAACGTGAAATCCAGCGCTGTAGAATTGGCTGGTCTAACACCACCATCACAACTTAATCTGCAAGGCCCCTGTATGGTTATCTCTATCCATGTTGTTTGTCATAGTTATTGTGAACATTGTGGTGGCGTCAGTGGTTCTTATGCAAGCAAGTGATGCACAATACATTTATGTGCAGGCACACACATCTGCACGTTAAAGCACACACAAATTCACTGTGTGGTATTTAACCTTTTCACCCTCTCTCCTTCTTTGTTGCTCATAAACAAACGAGGTCTCCATCTAGTTAATATAAAAACGTTCCCAAACAATGCCACATCGAACAGGAAACATCAGTTTAACCCTTTGACTCCCGCACCCTATCCACCAACTTCCTGCAGGAAGCCGGTGGAAAGGGTGAGATTCAGTGGGTTGAGTTTTTGCTTTGCTAGCATGGTTGATGATGCAGGATGCTGGTGGACAGGACGCGGGAGTCGATGGGTTATAAATCATTTCCCTTCGTAAACAGTTAATTAGAAGAATATTGGGAAATGGTTGAACCTGTCGACGTTAACGAATGAAATATACTCAGTGTAACGACACCGCAACACAGCAACCATCTCTGAATACGCCCTGCGCAGGCCAGCATTACCACACAAAATGCAAACGGGCCATGCACATGTCCAGGGTAAACAGCGTCACTTGTGTAGAGCAAAGAGACAAGCATTCTCCTCCTGCAACAACAGTTACTTGCCATCTTTAGATATTCCTTCCACGTTGCCGCCGTCTGATTCAATGGAAATCAAAACCAACATGGTGAAAGTAAAGAACAGTGGACCACGTCCAGCTCCTGTTTGACATATCTGAATGGGGGACGTGCACTCTGTGAAAATGTCTCCTCTGCACGTGTTGCCTCGTCCTGCAGCCACCGTCCTTCCTTCCCTCTTCATACCTCTGCCACCACAGAACATTTGTAGCAAGCACACTAAAGGTTTGCCACTTGAGATCCATCATTTTTGTTTTGTTGTGTTTATGTCTGATTTGACTGAGGCTGATTTACAATACATCAAATAGCTTAGGGATTATTTTACACTAACTGGCCAGAACAGATCTATGATGATAGTATTTTTTTTTCACAGATCATGTGACTAAACTGCCAAAAATTTGTGGATATTTTAAAGTTTTACTGCTGGTGCTTATTCAACATCACTTTACACCCTCTGTGCTTTATTTTTTCCTAACTTTTTTTTCTCTTATGGGTGGGCAGAAACGATAGAGAAAGAAATATGAATGCTTCAGCATTATGAAAAAATCTGATAAAAAGAAAAAAAAAAGGCGGGGTGGGGGATGTGTGTATGTCTGTGCTCGCATGTACACACACACACATACAAACACACACACACACGTACATATCTACATCTATATATCTATATCTATATATACATATATATAGCTATATCTATCTATATATCTGTCTATCTACCTACCTACCTACCTATCTATCTATCTATCTATCCATCTATCCATCCATCCATCTATCTATCTATCTATCCATCCATCCATCCATCTATCTATCTATCTATCTATCTATAATTTTTATCAATATTTATTTTATATATAATATATATACATGTGTGTGTGTGTGTGTGTGTGTGTGTGTGTGTCGTGTGTAATCAGAAGACAAAAGCAAAAAGCAAAGTACAGGAAGTATTTGAATACTGATCCAGCAAACAAGACGAGTCAGCAAAGACAAATGATCTGTCAGAGGGCCGTGAACAACAGAAACCAATCTGATACAGCTCCACAGGGACAGCTTGGGCCTCCTTGTCATTTTAATAACAGACTGTATAATTTGTTCAAAGGATTCCTGTTGGAATTTTCTTTGCATGACAAGGGAGGAAACAGGTATTGGGGGGGGGGGGGGGGGGGGGGAGGAAGGGGCGACAATTTTAGTAATAATAGCGAATAAGAGTAAAACGAAATGTGATAGTTACAAGAGCATAGTGATCAAGATGCGTGTTATTCCAGATACAGATGATAACAGTGATTTAAATTAGATCGATAAGTGACTGTAATGCCGTATGCAAGCAATGACCTCTTTCTCTGCCACTGCATCTGTATCAGTGCCATTTCATCATTGCAGGGAAGTGTGTGTGTGTGTGTGTGTGTGTGTGTGTGTGTGTGTGTTGTGTTTTGGTGTGTGTGTGTGTGTGTGTGTGTGTGTTGTGTGTGTGTGTGTGTGTGTGTGTGTTCATGTGTGTGTGTGTGTGTTTTGTGTGTGTGTGTGTGTGTGTATG
>CM060306.1:95122116-95144616 GCA_030674185.1 Monoplex corrugatus | reverse complement strand
GGAGAGGATGGAAGGTGACAGAGAGAGAGACAGAGAGAGAGACAGGAAAAAAAGGGGATAAAAAAGAAAAAAAGATCATTGTTAAGATAGATGGACTGAAGACTTTTGTGTTCGACGAAGACTTTCAAATCAAGTAAAGTGTGGATGGTGTATACGAGTGTATCTCGTTATTTGCTGCCATTGCTATTGTTGTTGGTGCTGCCGTTACTCTTGCTGCTGCTACTGCTGCTGCTGCTGTTGTTACTCCTGCTGCGGCTGCTGTTGCTTCTGCTGGCTGCGGCGTTTACTGCTGTTATTCTTGTTGTTGTTGCTGTTGTTTTTGTTTTCGAAATGCAATAGATAATGGAGTTCTTAATTCCTCTAGAGATCGTTGAACAATTACATTTCTGTTTTTCAGCCCACACAATTTCGTTTTTCTTACCCTCTTTTCTCTTCTGTCTTAGTTTTTTAGAATAGCATATCCCAGACAACATAAGTCAAGGCTGTATGTGATGGAATCAGCAAATATTGCACGCAGCATGATATGTGTTATAGATCAATTTATGCACATGATTTATAAACGTATGTATCAACACTCGACATGTCACAGAAAAACAAGGCATACCAGTACAGAGAAGATCCATTAGCCATGATTCCAAAACTTAATTGGTTTTTAGACTGACACACAGATGATGAGAACTGTAATTATAGATTTAGATACAGTATATCTATCTATCTATCATCTATCTATCTATCTATTACTATCTATCTATCTATCTATCTATCTATCTATTATCTATCTATCTATTATCTATCTATCTATCTATCTGTCTGTCTGTCTGCCTGTCTATCTATCTATCCATCTATCTATCTATCTCTCTCTCTCTCTCTCTTATATATATATATATATATATATGTATGTATGTGTGTGTGTGTGTGTTTGTGTGTGTGAGAGAGAGAGAAAGAACAGAGAGAGAGAGAGAAAGATAAAGAAAGAGAGAGAGACAAAGAGAGAGAGAGACAGACAGACAGACAGACAGGCAGGCATACAGGCAGACAGACACAGACAGAAGAAAGAAACAGAGAGAGGGGGGAGAGGAGAGAGAGAGAGAGAGACAGACAGACAGACAGACAGACAGGCAAACAGACAGACGGAGAGAAAGTAACAGAGAGAGAGAGAAAAGAAATAGAGAAAGAGAGAGAGAGAGAGAGATCTTGTCAGTGCTAATTCCCAATAATCTTTTCTAATATGACACAACTCGCCACACTTAACGTATACTTGCTGTACTGGTATGTATAGCTCTCTTTCATTTTTATCTTGAGGTCAAACTATGTTGATGGAACACCTGCTTAAACACATCCAACAAATCATAACTAGAAAAGCACCTTTACGTTTCCATTACTGGGGTTCATGGGTATGCGAACATACACACCTCATAACAGGTACAATGTATTCATGATTTGACATAACCTCTCTCTGTGTCTCTGTCTCTGTCTCTGTCTCTGTCTCTCTCTCTCTCTCTCTCTCTTTCCTCATACATACATATATGTACACACACACACATATATATATGTACATATATGTACATATATACATATACCTATACATACATACATACATACATACATACATACATACATACATACATACATACATATATACAAATATGGATAAATAGCACCACTACCTTGTAGCTGTCTCGGGAGAGACCAAGGCTTAGGGAGTAAACCCTGACAGACTATTAACTCACAGTGTCTTGTGGATAGCCCTGGGAACGACAAAAGCTAGCGGACAGTCCGTACAAAACCCGATAGAAAGCAATGGGAAACCACCATCCTGTCCTCCCAAAAAACATCATGGCCATACACATCAAAAGAAAAGAGAACAACGTAAATAAGAGCTTCATGAAGCATCTTCATCCGACAGAGAAAGTCATGCTGAGCAGATGACACCAGATTGTCACCAAGCTACTGCCATCAGATCAAAACATATAAGAACTGGAACATAGAATGTGGATGAGGATAGAACGGCTAGGAGACACCAGTTTCCGTGAGAAAAGACAGACTCGTATGGAGGGCCATGATCGCCAACGCCATCTGGCAAACGATTGTTTGATATGATGATGATGATGATGATGATGATGATGATGATGATGATGATGATGATGATGATACGTGGTGTGAACGTCTCTCTCTCTCTCTCTCTCTCTCTCGTGTGCGTGCGTGTGTGTGTGTGTGTGTGTGTGTGTGTGTGTGTGTGTGTGTGTGTGTGTGTGTGTGTGTGCGTGTATGGTATGTACACTGCTTGTACTATGCTTCTTAACATAATGTAAAAAAGCAACAAATAAGACTTTTTTTTTTTTAAAGTTTTAATTGTCTTCGTCATCATGATAGGAAATGTCATGAAATCGGTTTCCTTTAGGTCAAAAACCAAAAGAAATCATAAGATAAGAAAATGAAAAATGAGCAAACGAACAGAACACACATTTGCGTATGTCTTGGATACATCTGATGTATTCACCCTTTGACTCCCGCACCCCGTCCACCAGCATCCTGCATTGTCAACCACGCTAGCAAAGCAAATACTTAACCCTTTGACTCCCTCACCCTATCCACGGGATACTTTTTAATATACGGTTTGCTCATCGTAGGGGCTTTTTTTATTTTTATTTTTTTGAATTCCGGTCACTCAGATCAAACATTACATGTATAAAGTGAGGGAACTGCAAGTGTGGCCATCACTGGCATTATGATGATGACGATGATGATGACGATGATGATGACGACGACGACAACAACAACGATGATGATGATAATGATGATGATGATTTATCAAAATGTAAAGCCCATAAAAGCGTAATACAAATAAACGTATAACAACACAATTTGATCGTTTCGTTGGAGCACTTGGAAGCAAGTGGAAACTGTTTTACGAAATTCAGTTATTCCATTGCGTTTATCATCATAACAGCATACTCCACCTTCAACAACAAGCTCATAAGTCCACACACAGACAGGAAATGGAATTTCTAAAGCACACACACAAAATGATTCAGTCTCATTAGGGGTGGTCAGTCCTGATCAAACAGAACAAACAGGAGCTCTTCGCCACATAAATAGACGCCGCCACGCAGACGTCCATTCGCAACAAGTCAAGACCGGAAGGAAGTGGCCGCACGTGCGTGACTGGTTTATCAGTCTTAGCTATTAAGCTCTGAAATGAAGTCATTGGATCTGCATCTTTCCCTTTCGTTTGGTACACAAACACTGTCTGTCTGTCTGTCTGTCTCTGTGTCTGTCTCTCTGTCTGTCTGTCTCTCTGTCTATGTCTTTGTCTGTCCCTGTCTCTGTCCCTGTCTGTCTGTCTGTCTGTCTCTCTCTCTCTTTGACTCTGTGTCTGTGTGTATGAGTGTGTATGTGTGAGTGAGTGTGTATGTGTGTTTGTGTGTGTGTGTCACAGAAAGAGAGACAGACAGACAGACAGACAAATAGACAGACAGACATAGAGGGTGAGGGTGGGCAATGAAAGAAGTGATTATTTTCATTCGCGTTCAACTTAAAGCACAGCTTTCTATCACCATGTTTTTCAATCATAAATGAATGATTTCAACTTCATAAATATCTACAATATTCTCAGACTAAAAACAAGAATGGCATACCGGAAAGCGAAAAAGGTTTTGTAATTGTGTTTAGCTTAGTCATCTTTAAAATGTTTAGACTGTAGCTGTTTTGCGTATTGCTGTTTTTGTTGTGATGAATGCTTATAATACGTTGTCAGTTTAAATTAAATTTTCATGCAATTTGTCTGATGTTACGGAATTTGTAAATTTGGAAGAAAGGAACTGTCTTTGCCAGGTGAAAAAGCAGAAAAAGGAAATACAATGAGATCAAACTTTAAAAGGGAATCATATACAGATCCTCTACTTCAGGTTCAGCTCCACTTTTCTCAGGACAGTATCTTCATGCTCAGAATAAGTTCAGGACACACTAGTATTACAATTGTCAATTGGAAACAAAATCGAAACGATTATGGCTGACAGAGACTATATTCCATGCACACAGACTTTTGCTGTTAAAGATGTGGATGTTTTACGTGTGTTTTGAACTGGAGTATTTAATACAAATGATTCTGCTCTGTTAAAATGAAATGATCACAGTATGAGCCTTTAGCCAGCACATAAGCGCTACGGATATAGAGACATCATGTTCTCTTACAAAAGATCATCCGCTCAGGGATTTTTACATGTGTTTTGAACTGGAGCATTTGATGCAAATGATCTGCTCTGTTAAATGAAATGATCACAGTATGAGCCTTTGCAGCACATAAGCGCTACGGATATAGAGACATCATGTTCTCTTACAAAGATCATCCGCTACAGGTGTTTGTCATCAACACTGACAGAACTCTAAACCAGCATCCAGACTACGTTAACTCACATCACTATGCAGCCTACCACAATGCCACCAGCTTGACTACACAGTACACCTTACGCTGCTATTCTACCAGAGAAGGACACGTGATTAACTGTACCTTCAATAAATCCTCTGACTGACTGAAGCTTCATTTTAGCTAATGATTGCTACAAAACACATCACTGTGATGAGATCTTGTAACTAAACAAACGATTAAAGGAGTCTTCATATTGAAATTTGTCATTAGAAACAACAAAATAACATCCATGTGCATCACACACAGACAGACAGACACACACACACACACACACGGACGCATGCACGCGCGCACGCACGCACACACACACACACACACACACACACACACACACACACACACACACACACACACACACACATGCACACATGATATCAGACGGTGGAAATTTGGACTGAGTCATGTACTCAAACCAAATGTGTCTGCCTCCTTCAAGTCTCGTTTGTTTTCTTTGCTGTCCATGAACGAACTCTCAACTTTCTTGTTAGAATCCACGCCTCACAACCGCACAACAGATCGGTTCTTTATAACATTCAAGAACTCTCTTCCTGATGTTGATTGATAGACATTTGTTGGTAAGAACGCTTTTCATCTTCTTGAATGCTGTTTTGGCTTGGCCGATTCTGCTGGCTATTTCTGATGTGCATCTACCGTCTGGTGAGATGACCGTTCCCAGATATACTTATCAACCTGTCTCAAAGTTGTGCTATTTAAAGTTATTTTGCATGAGGGATTTCATGTTTTTACTGATTACGATGACTTCAGTCTTCTTGCTATTCAGCTCCAGCCCTTTATTTTTGCTTTCTATTTCTGTTATATTCACAAGGTTTTGCAGGCTGATAAAGGGAGATAACTGGCAAAGACTAGATCATAATATGTATGTTCAAATTCAGATACCGAAATCGTTTGATGTTTTTTAGCGGGGGAGGGGCGGGGGGCTTCTGATTATATATGCCAAAAAACTCTATAAAATGTTTTTGAAAAGGGTCGATGCTCCTTAACAATAAGAATACTCAGTAACGGAAAAAAGGAAGTTTCTCTACAGCACTGTTAATGCCAAAATTATGACCATATGAAACCGTGGCACATTTCTTCCCTGACAGGCTTATTTAAGAAGATATCGACTGTTCACATTTCATTTGAAGGACTTAAGTGTCATTTTGAGGAATCATTCTGTTATAGTACAAATGAATTTCAGATGTCTGGCAGTTGTTTAAGAAATTCGAATCGCTGATACAGCTCTGTATTATTCTACACTCCATCACCTTGTAATTAACAAGATCCTGACGTGATACAGCATGCCTCCAGCTTACTGGTACCCTGTACTCCTACATTGTGTGCACTTGCAAGTTCTGGATTTGTACTGTTGGATTTTAATGACTTTGCACTGGAAACAGAATATCTGTATAGCAGGAACATACTGATTCCTGATTTTCTTCTTTAAATTTTCTACTGGAAGAACAATGATCGATTTTTCTTGGACAGTAAATCTAACGTTTTTACGGAATCCATGTCAAGAAGGCATTAACTCTGAACGATAATGAGAGAAACAAAGTCGCCGATTTCGCTCTCAGCAGTTAAATCCACACATTTCTTCCTCGCACACTCCTCTAACTTTTTACTTTTTCTCATGTTTTTTTCTGATTTATTCAGGTCATGTATCCAGTGCTTGGCCGACAACGTTTCCACTTGGGTTCAGACCCGCGCATCCCGGATGATCGGACGTCTCTGCTGTCGCCCTCCCCCATGTTTTTCTTGTCTTTTTTCTTTCTTTCTTTCTTTTTTGTTGTTGTCTTAGAACCCGTATCTCAAATATGGTCGGGCTTCTCAAGGTCAAGTCGCCCTTTTGACAGATGTCTTAACCACATAGCTATTGGATACCTGCACCAGATAAGGTACTGTTATGTCTAGTGAAGTTTACTTTTGTTTCTCAAGCAACAAGGACATAGAGACTGACCCCTAGTGCTCTAGTGCTGCTTATCATGTGAATGGTTGTTATGAAATTCACTTTTGTTTCTCAAGCAAGAAGAACATAGAGACTGACCCCTAGTATTGCTGATTATGTCAATGGTTATAGAGACTGACCCCTAGTATTGGTGATTATGTCAATGGTTTTAGAGACTGACCCCTAGTATTGGTGATTATGTCAATGGTTATAGAGACTGGCCCTTAGTGTTGCTGATTATGTCAATGGTTATAGAGACTGGCCCTTAGTGTTGCTGATTATGTCAATGGTTACTGATCCCCTAGTCATTGCTGATTATGTCAATGGTCACTGACCCCCTAGTGTTGCTGATTATGTCAATGGTCACTGACCCCTAGTGTTGCTGATTATGTCAATGGTCACTGACCCCTAGTGTTGCTGATTATGTCAATGGTCACTGACCCCCTAGTGTTCCTGATTATGTCAATGGTAATAGAGACTGACCCCTAGTGTTGCTGATTATGTCAATGGTTATAGAGACTGACCCCTAGTATTGGTGATTATGTCAATGGTTATAGAGACTGGCCCTTAGTGTTGCTGATTATGTCAATGGTTATAGAGACTGGCCCTTAGTGTTGCTGATTATGTTAATGGTTATAGAGACTGGCCCTTAGTGTTGCTGATTATGTCAATGGTTACTGACCCCCTAGTCGTTGCTGATTATGTCAATGGTCACTGACCCCCTAGTGTTGCTGATTATGTCAATGGTCACTGACCCCTAGTGTTGCTGATTATGTCAATGGTCACTGACCCCCTAGTGTTCCTGATTATGTCAATGGTTATAGAGACTGACCCCTAGTGTTGCTGATTATGTCAATGGTTATAGAGACTGACCCCCGGGAAAGGCTGCTTCCAACTCAGCAGTGGGGCGACCATCCCCAACCCGGCGGGTCCATAGGTGGCGGATAAAGGAACGGCCCTCAGATATGGGGGTTAGCTGCGATATAAGTCAGGCTTGCCTGGTCGAATAAGCAGTCCCGGACCAACTGGCGATGTTCCTACCAGGACGGGGCGGGACAGCAGGTGGCGCTGTTGATCTCCACTGAAATACCCTGTATGTCCTATGGTGGGTTCATCCTGCGGTTAAGAGGCGCAGTATAACCTCTAGCCCCAGGGTGGGACCCCTGGCTAATCAATCCCCCCTGTGCTTCCAGGGCAGGACATACGGACCAGGAGCTAAGGGCGGGGTAACCCCTACAGAAAACCTAGAGAGCTGAAGACGGAGAAATGGAGCCTGTATGGCGCTCTCTAACAAATCACCATGCCACGCACCATCGCACAATGGTATTGGAAGCACTTGCAGGGGACAAACTTCCACATCTCATGGAAAAGCTGCAAGATGTCGCCAAGCATCGACGTGTGGTCCTGCAGTGGGTTCCGGCCCATTGTGGGATACCTGGAAACGAAGCAGCAGACCAGCTTGCCAAAGATGGAGCCAAAGGAAGACAACCAGAAAAAAGCCTTAGCTTCAGGGAGAAGAAGACCCTTGTGAAGGCAGCCTTCTGCAGAACAACCTCAAAGGATCCATACCATCTCCTTAGCCGTCTGCAGCAGGTGGCGATCTTCAGGCTCAGAACAGGTCACTGTCGCCTGAATGCCCACCTGTTCAGGAAGATGAAGCTGGCCCCATCACCTATCTGTCCTTGTGGTCTGGAAGAACAGACACCAGAACACATCCTTCAGATCTGCCCCCTCTTCCAAGAGCAGAGGGAACAAGTGTGGCCGACGGCAGCTCCCCTCCGCACCAAGCTCTATGGCTGCCGACAGGACATGGAAGACACGACAACATTCGTCTCCCTGACTGGACTGACCTTGTGAACGTGCGAACGCAGAAGAAGAAGAAGAAGAGACTGACCCCTAGTATTGGTGATTATGTCAATGGTTATAGAGACTGGCCCTTTGTTTTGCTGATTATGTCAATGTCAATGGTCACTGACCCCCTAGTGTTGCTGATTATGCCAATGGTTGTTATGAAGTTCACTCACATTTCTTTCACAAGCAACATGAGCATAGAGACTGACCCCTAATGTTGCTGGTTATGTCAGTGATGGATCGTTAGTTTAGCTCATTCGGTTACAGCAGTCTCTCTTGATAATACAGGGGTCTTGGGTTCGACTTTCAGGAAGCCACAGCTTTGTCCTTCCCCACAGCTTTGTCCTTCCCCACAGCTTTGTCCTTCTCCACAGCTTTGTCCTTCCCCACAGCTTTGTCCTTCCCCACACCTTTGTCCTTCCCCACAGCTTTGTTCTTCCCCACACCTTTGTCCTTCTCCACAGCTTTGTTCTTCCCCACAGCTTTGTTCTTCCCCACACCTTTGTCCTTCTCCACAGCTTTGTTCTTCCCCACAGCTTTGTTCTTCCCCACAGCTTTGTTCTTCCCCACACCTTTGTTCTTCCCCACACCTTTGTCCTTCCCCACAGCTTTGTCCTTCTCCACAGCTTTGTCCTTCCCCACAGATTTGTTCTTCCCCACAGCTTTGTCCTTCCCCACACCTTTGTTCTTCCCCACAGCTTTGTCCTTCCTCACAGCTTTGTCCTTCCCCACAGCTTTGTCCTTCCCCACAGCTTTGTCCTTCCCCACAGCTTTGTTCTTCCCCACAGCTTTGTCCTTCCTCACAGCTTTGTCCTTCCTCACAGCTTTGTCCTTCCCCACAGCTTTGTCCTTCCCCACAGCTTTGTCCTTCCCCACAGCTTTGTCCTTCCCCACAGCTTTGTTCTTCCCCACAGCTTTGTCCTTCCCCACACCTTTGTTCTTCCCCACAGCTTTGTTCTTCCCCACAGCTTTGTCCTTCCTCACACCCTCTCAACCTAAAAACCTTGCCAGCGCATATAGTTTTGCGCAGACCCGAGGATTCCGCCAGATAACTGCTGGTAGATTTCGGTGCAGCGTATTTGGAGCTTTGCAAGTGCTATGAACTCGTTTTGAACAAATTCCAAACATGTCAGCTTGTCATCTACCATTGAAGCACAGCTGAGCACAATGGTCCCTTCAGGGCTGTCAACTTGTATCGGAAATAAAACTTCAATGTGCCACCAAGTGTCTCTCTCTCTCTCTCTCTCTTTCTTTCTTTCTCTCTCTCTCCCACTCTCTCTCTCTCTCTCTCTCTATTTCTCTCTCTTTCTTTCTCTCTCTATCTGTCTTTATATATCTCTCAATTTTTCTCGCTGTCTGTCTGTCTGTCTGTCTCATTTTGTTCGCTTTCTCTCGGATGTGCACAAATCAATAAAGCTGTTTGTTGTACAGACTTTAGGTCAGACACAATGGCTTTAAGGGCTTTAACAACCGAGTTTAAGTGGAGAAAATTTGCTTACATCTGGTCACATTCGATCGACTCAAAAGTTTTCCGCAAAATTCAGAAAAAAACTACTGAATACAAAACAACATCATTTTCACAAAAAACAAACAAACAAACAAACAAAAAACAACAGTCGCTGTTGATGTCTTCGCACGTATCAATAATTTAATATATTTGTTCCTTCCCTGTTCACCGCACGAGTTCTCTGCCTGAGTCATGTCTATGTCCTTTGTCTGTAATATGTACATTTGTCCAAACAATGCAGTCAGCACTCAGTATTCACTGTTCACGTGATGAAACCTGCCCAGTCACTTGACATGTCACAGCCAAGTGTGTGAAGCTTTCCCTGCTGCAGACGGCAATGACACAGACATTCCTTCACTTTGTCTGTGGCAATCAGAGGGGAAGAGAGAGAGGCAGACAGATAGACAGAGAGGCAGACAGGCAGACAGACAGACAGGCACAGAGAGAGAAAGAGAGAGAGACAGACAGACAGAGATAGACGCACGCTGCGGCTGGAAGAGAGACCTTTGCACGCACAGAGAGAGAGAGAGAGAACAGACAGACAGACAGACAGAGACAGAGAGAGAGAGAGACAGAAAGGGGAGAGAGAGAGAGAGAGAGAGCGACAGACGACAGACAGAGACAGAGAGAGACAGACAGACAGACAGACAGAGAAAGACAAACAAACAGACAGATAGACAACGGAACAGGGAACGATGAACTTATTGATCTGTTAGTCAAAGTACTCCAGTCTGGTCATTAGACACACTGGTAGGAGATAGGCAGGTCACTAGCAGAAGGAAAATTGTATGTACCCGGCACGGCTAAATTAGATCAGATTGAAAAATATATTCTATCGACTTCACAGAGGATACGGCTCACTGGTGACTCTCTCTGTCTGTCTCTCTCTGTCTGTCTGTCTCTGTCTCTGTCTCCGTCTCCGTCTCTGCCTCTCTCTCTCTCTCTCATCGTCTTTCTCTGTCTCTCTCTGTCTCTCTGTCTGTCTCTCTCTCTCTCTCTGTCTGCTCTTCGTCTTTCTCTGTCTCTATCTGTCTGCCTGTCTGTCTGTCTGTCTCTCTCTCTCTCTCTCTCTTTCTCTCTTTCCCTCTCTTTTTTGGTCACGCCATGACAAAACGATTACCTGTATCCAACATTCATGGCAAAGATGATGCATATTAAATGATACTGTGGCAAACGATTTTTTCATCATGCGATACAAATTAATTTTGCTGGTCACTGGCCATAACAAAAGAAACACGAGTACTTGATGGCTCAGTACGGTGGGGAAAGTAATATTTGTTGGGTCCATGCTGTGGGAAAAGAAGTATTTGCTGGACACTGCGATGGACAAAAATTACTTGTTGGTCAATGCTGCGACCAAGGCAGCGTTTGTTGGGATTAATCCTATGGCAAAGGAAATACTTGTTGGGTCATGCCATAGCGAAAAGAACATTTGTAGGATGAGTGCTATGGAAAAGGGAATACTTTGGGTCAGTGCTATGGCTAAAGGAGTATGAGATTAGTTCTGCAGCTAAAGAAGAGAGGTAGAAAACAGACTAACAGACAGACAGACAGACAGATAGACAGACAGGCCGGCAGGCAGGCAGGCAGGCAGGCAGACAGACAGAGAGAGTGAGAGAGAGAGAGAGAGAGAGGGAGGGAGAGAGACAGAGATCAGTTCGATCAATTCTGTAGCAAAAAGAATATTCTCTGGATTAGTTTCGTATCTATTGAATCAACACGGTATCAAAAGGAATATTTATAGACCAGTTCTGTAAGGAAAGCAATACACTTTTTTTGGATCAGTTTTTAAAACAAAGGAATATTTTTGGATTGGTTTTTGCAGGAAAAAAACATTTATCGCATCAGTTCTGTAACAGATAGAGTATTTATTGGACAGTGTTCAAGCAATAGGAATACTTCTAGGTCGTTGCTATAGCAAAGAACTACTCTGTTCCAGTACTGTAGTAAAAGAAATATCTGGTGCATCCGTTCTGTAGCAAAAGGAATACCTAGTGGTGGATTAGTGTCATGGCCGAAGGAATCAGCACATTGGATCAGCACTGTAACAAAATTAATTATTACTGACAGCTATATTTTTGAATAAGTAAAAATATAGATTATAATCGCTCTCCACTCTGACTCCTCGAAACAAGTGATTCTGATAGAACTCACTGTGCCATACGAAAGCAGAATGGAAGAAGCACATATCTACAAGACCGAAAAATACGCCGGTCTTGCCAGCACCCTGAAGAAAGCAGGTCTGCAGGTCAAAATCTTCTCCATAGAGGTTGGGGCAAGAGGGTTTGTGGGCACCTCCGCTTATGATCTCATGAAACAACTCGCCATTTCTGGGAAGAAGAGGACTAGAGCCCTTAAAGCGATGGCAGAGGCAGCAGAAAGGAGCTCAAGCTGGATCTGGGCAAGGAGGAACCAAAAGTGAACTTCATAAGGATTAAATACCCTGCAGATGATGTGTGCCCCGTTAGCACATTGGTAAAACCGCGTACCGCAGTTCTGAAGCGCAGAATCGCCCAGGTTCGCTCCCCGGCGTGGGGAAAAAAAATAGACAACAGCAGAAGGGCATCCAGGAGTCATGACCTGGATGTGGCCCGGACCCCCGAGAGTGTAAGGAGTTCAGGGCCGAAACACTTGTCTAAAGGGGTTACTTCTCTGAAGACCTTCTGTTGTCTAGCTCTCCCTAGAGTTTCTTTCTACCTAATAACACTTACTAAACAAACGTGCTTAGTGTTACATGTTCTCTACTCATGTTATACAGGTCATACAAAAATGATCAAATCCGTTTCAAAAAGGTCGAGAAACACTGCAGGTTGGCCGAAAAAAGCTAACAGTTATGGCCAGAACGATATTCACAACAAACTATTTCCTACACATAGAGCAAGCATTTGAAACATAAAAAGAAACAAACAAACCAACAAGAAAAAGGACAGGTGTTGAAATGGCAGCCTGAATAAATGTCTCACATAAATTTATCCACAGAAACATTTATTCGTTTTCACCTTGAAAGTATTGTGGTGATATGAAAATTTCCTCATTAAGCCTTACTACGACAATTACACTTTCATTTTGATTTTCGATATTTCAGTGTTGTGTTAAGATATGAATTTTTGTGGTTTGTTTTTGGATGTTATTACCCTACCAATTTGCAAAGGTAAAATTGCTAGTAGATTGTCAAGAGCAAAAAAACATTTTTGGGTATCGTGGAACAATGCCTGCCAGGTCTACATGTATTTTAACCAGCGTTTAGGAAAACTGTTCAAATTCAGAACTTGCTCTTTAGGATTAACAACTTGGATAAAATTGCGCCTGCAAGTAATTCTACAGGCCAATTGTCTCTTTTTCAACAACACAAATGTGAAACAAACACTAATGTTTCCTAAATTCTTCTAGAAGCCATTCTTTGTTGGTGAACGGAGAAAGAATGCTGTACAAGCAAAACAAAGAAACAAGAAATGTAACAAATGAAGCATACTGCTGTGAAGCAATTAAACAGGTTTCCACTCAAAAGAAAGGATATTCGTCTACTTCCACTTTCCCTCCCTCTCTCAGAAACCAGCGTTGGCTGTGTTGTCACCAAATATATTTCACGTGTTCACCCTGTTCTTTCTCTGTACTTGAAGGTGACTCGAAAACTCCATCACACAAATTGGTTATTTGACACCGGCACGTCTGTTGGAGAAAGAAATAATTGACAGAGGCTGGCTTGTGATGAAGTTGTTTGGAATCATCCTTAGCCTTGTCGACTGCTCGCTTTCTTTCCGCCCTGAAATCGCATTCCTTAACAAGTGTTCAAATAGGGTCTTGGGAGATATCGATGTTCTACCTAGAACATTTGTTGCAGAAAGCTCAAGAATTTAGACATCGGAGGTTTTAGAAATGTAACACGTCTGTTGCAAAAGGGATCTGAAAGACAGCGGAAAGTTCAGTAAAGTCGGTCTGTAGTTCCAGCCTAAGGTGTTTTAAGAGTTTAATGCCTTCAGTTATTCTCTCAAGGACTAGCTGTAAGACTAATCTGTTGAGACCTAATGCTACTATCCTTGAGTAATAAGGTATTCTGAAGTCTGTCTCTCTCTCTCTCTCTCCCTCTCTCTTTTCTCTCTCTCTCTCTCTCTCTCTGTCTGTCTGTCTGTCTGTCTTCCTCTCTCCTTCTGTCTTTCTCGTTCTCTCTCTCTCTCTCTCTCTCTCTCTCTCTCTCTCTCTCTCTCTCTCTCTCTCATCCCTCTCTCTGTCTTTCTCTCACTGTGATTGATTTAAATTATCTGCTACAGGACAATTTTCCTGTTGAGTATAACGATTTTACTGCACTACTCAGTAGAAGGTTGCCTGCAAGGATAGAGGAAAAAGTCAAAAATGAACTGAGAAAAGTGGGTTTTCGAAAAGGTTTTTCCACGAGAGACCATATTTTTTTGTTTGTTATCAATCATTAAAGCAAATTGAAAAGTACACGCTGATGGAAAATGTACATTGCCTTTATATAATCAACAACAAACAAACAAATAGAAAGCATTCGACACAATGAACAGATATCAGCTTTAGAGTATCAGCTTCAGAAAGTTTTACAGAAAATAAGGACATCACAAAAATGATACACTATCTTCTTTAAAGTACTATGTCTTCCTTAAAGTCTTACTCGAAGACATACATTTTTGTCCAGCAGTAATTTTGCCCTCTACGTGCCCACACCTTAGTCCCACTTTCCTCTTGTTTCCCCCTTCCGTTGTGCATATACCTGTCTTTGAGTTTATATTTGTGTGTGTGAATGTTTTAGTGAATGATGAGAATGTGCGTTTTGGTTTGATTTGATTATCAAGATTTGGCGCCTTATAAATACAATTATCATTATCATTGTCATTCTTATTGTCCACATATGTAAGCATACACAACACAATAGCGAAATACATTAAACAAAATTAGAGAACTAGAATTGAACTATAAAAGAACTACAGACGTACAAATGAAAGGAAGAACTTAAAAATATGTTATTATTTAAGAATAGTGCTTCCTTCTGTACATGTAAAGCAGGCATTAAAATATGAAAACGATAACAGAACCAACAAGCAACAAGGACAGGTGATGATCAGTGACGAAATGACCACCTGAATGAACGTCTCACATGAATTTATCCACGGAAACAGGCTTGCATTCGGCAACAATAGAATCGTATGCTTTATACAGATGACGTTAGGAAAATGTGGACATTCTGAGCTTTTGGAGTGGTTGTAAATGTAGAGAGGGAGAGACAAGTGTGTAAAGAGAGACAGAAACGGGGTGGAGGGGGGACACAGTGATAAAGGAAAAGGGAGGAAGAGAGAGAGAAAGAAAGAGAAAGAGAGAAAGAAAGAGAGAGAGAGAGAGAGAGAGAGATTTAGTATCTTAATGCAGGAATATAACAGCTGACAACTGGAAATATAAGAAAACCCCGTGTGTAGTAATGAGACCAGCTAGACGTTTCACAAACATACGGTGTGTAGAAGAGTGAGAACAGTGAATAGACAGAGAGAGAGAGAGAGAGAGAGAGAGAGAGAGGAGAGAGAGAGGAGAGAGAGGAGAGAGAGAGAGAGAGAGAGAGAGAAGAGAGAGGAGTGGTCAAAAAGAAACGTAAAAACTTAACTGCAGAGAGCACAATTAGCCACATTGTTTCTTCTATCGCTGTTCAGCATTTAATGTTTTCATGTCACTGACGTTATAAAGAATGTGAGAATTACTGTTGGACCAAATATCCATCTGTGCTGTTTGAGTTGAAGTTTTCAAGTTGCTATGAAAAGATTGATGAAATGCGCTAGAACCAGGTGAACAGTCTCTTTCTTTTAGCGCTTCTATTAACAAATTTATTTGGGAAAAGTTCCATTTTTTTTCAGTTTTCAGTTTTTATTTTGGTTTTGTGGTTTTTTTTTAAATGTTCATATCCATGAACACCACAGATGCCATGTTATTAAAAATGATTCAAAATAGTTGCATCAAAAGCTATAAGCCTGGGCATAAACCATACATGCTGGCAAGCTTTGAGGCTGTATTTATTTACGGGTTGTGTGTACTAATGTCTGTTCTTGTAAGGAGACATCGTTGAAACAAAATGATGCTATAATGTCATGAAAGTTATTTCTCTATTAGTGAATACCACACAATCTGAACAACAACAACAACAACAACCATGCACGGTCTCAGCATGACCCAAAATGACTTCAAGTTATGATAGTTTACTAGAAGTGATTACCCTTTGGAAATAAAAAGGAACAGATGAATGGACTCAAGGCATAAATTAGACTGACAAAAGAGTGATAAGAGCAACTGACAGTAGGAGAGGGGATAGACAAGAACCAGAACAAATTGCTCCAAACGTTTTAAGGATGCTCAACCATAGTACACAAATAATAGGCACATCATAATGTGGGGCAAGATAGTCGAAGATGCGACCCCAATGTCTGTGCATCGTTACCACACAGACATACGCACAGAAAAGTAAAACAGTTGGTTCAGCCATTCTTACACTCTTCTTTTTCAAACAAAATATATAAAATATGATAGATATTCGTTTCTATTACACGTATTTTTCATTATAAATCTTCATGCAGGTATTAAAAAACATCAATAGAATCTATATGAAAGATACTTATGAAATATAAGTCGAATGGAATAATAAACTGAAGGGGAAATGCTTGAGAAATTGTGGTTATATGTGACAGATAATTTCCATTGCTTTTATTCTTTTTCCCCATTTATAGCCATGTGTGTGTGTGTGTATGTGTGTGTACGTGTGTGTGCGTGCGTGCGTGTGTGTATGTTTCAGCTCTTAGATTTGATTTCTATCAAGATTTTGCGCTATGCACATATTGTAATTATTATTATTATTATTATTATTATTATTATTATATTATTGGGCAGTGATTCGTTCATAATGACTTAATCATGGGTCGTAATGCTCAAAGTTTTTGAACGAAGCTCATATCATTGCAAAAAAGAAAAAAATGGAATCCATTGCAAGAAATTAGAAGTACCGAATTTTGATACAATCATATGAATAGCAGTTCATGTACTTCTTATCTAAAATTTTGCGGCATAATCATGTCTATATACGTGCCGTTTCAAGCCACCCGGGTTACGTCTGTCTGTATTTAAATCTTTGACTCCCGCACCCTATCCACCGACTGCAAAAACTTAACCCTTTAATTTCCTCACCCTATCCACTAGCTTCCTGCATGAAGCAGGTGTATAGGTGAGGGAATCAAAGGTTAAGTTTTTGCTTTGCTAGTATGATTGGCAATGCAGGATGCTGGTTGACAGGTTGTGGGAGTCAAAGGGTTAAATGCATCAGAAATGTATCTCTATCCATCTGTTTGATTTGTATAAAAGTTAGTGATCGTATCTTGATACTGGTGTAATAACAAAAGTTGTTTTGGACAACAAAACCTGGCTTTTATAAGTACTGCTATGGGTGTGCCTAATTCAGCTTCTATGGGAATAAATAGTAAACACGTATCAAATGTTGCAGTTATACCTGGACGGAGGCTGCATGATTGGGTTATAACTACGCTTCAATGGGAATGAATAGTAAACACGTATCAAATGTTGCAGTTATACCTGGACGGAGGCTGCATGACTGGGTTATAACTACGCTTCTTTTAACAATGTATTCTTGCGTAACTACGCCCAAAGAGATACATGCATCACTGGTCTGGGAATGCGAGCAAAAAATAACTGCAGAGAGCACAGTTAGCAACATTGTTTCTTCCATTGGTGTTACCTGACCAAATTATCAAAGGACTATTAATTCTGAATGGCACTAATATCCACAGTGGTGTGTGCACTGTTACCCAAAGTGATCGATGCGAAAAGATTCCCCTGTCTGCTCCCTGGCGGCGTTCTCATGACGTGTGCTTCCGGTTACCTCCCTTGCCCGGACTGGCCAATAGCTTCATACAGGAAAGCCAGGCTTGAGGTTCCTCTTTCTCTTGCTCCTCTCGAAAGTGTACACATTAGTGAGGAAAGACATGGTAATGACAAAGGCAGACAACCCGTACTGGCGGCGGGAGAGTTTACTGAAGTGGCCACCCCTTCCTTACCTGCTTAGCTGCAGCGCATGATCGATTGTATTTCTCCATTTCCATCAACTGGGCCTTATTTTCAATCTACCCTCCCCCCCCCCCCCCCCCCCGCCTTTATTTAACTGAAAAAAAAAGTGTTGCTTCATATCGACAGGACAGAGGGCATGTCTGCGTGAGTGTCTGTGACGGAATAGTGATAGCAAGATTTTCTCAGCTGTTTCTGTAAGGATTTTTACCAAATGTAGGTTACAGGTGTATGTATCTAAGAAGTTGCAAACAAACCAGTCGCCGTGGTGTAGTGGTTAACGCAACGGACTAACGACTGGAAGGTTGTGAGTTCGAATCCCCATCAATCCCTTCAAAAATCATTGTGGGATTTTTCGGCTCTACCCGGCTCCCACCCAAAATTGGGCGTGCTATGGGCTCATTGGGAAGACTAGGATCACACAGTCGAGTCTCATCCACTTCACGGATGCGTCATTGAGGGTGTTGCTCAAATTTTCTGACCAGTACCGCGGGTGTCAGTATCTCTTGGGCCTGGTTGACGCGAGGATATGTTATGATAGTAAACGTAGAGCACAGCTCTGTCACGCTGTCTCAAAGGTGACGTAGAAAATTGGACGGGAAAAAAAGGGGAAAAAGATTATCACAAAGGTAACCTTCCTGGGTGCAATGATCCTAAAAAGAACAAAAAAGTTGCGAAGGTATGAATTGGGAAGTCACAGCAACAATAACAAGGTTAGATGGACAAAACAAAAAAAATGAGATCAGCACTTTTTTAGGAAGGCGTATGAACACGGTATCTTTGACATTGCACGTCAAGTGTTATTTCAGCTGTTTCTTCAAGGTCACAGTGACCTAAAGAAGTACACGGTCTGGATTTTCCGTAATAGTTCTTTTCACTAAAAAAAAAAAAAAAGGAAGAAAGTCTGGCTTGACCATGTTGGTTTTTGTTTTCTTCTGTCTCATCTCCCTTGTTATTTCTTGTCCGCACTGAGGGATGGTTTGACCATGTAGGTTTTTATTGTCTTGTCTCTAACCCCCCTCCCTTGTTATTTCTTATCCACACTAAGGGATGCCTGTAAGGAACAGATACATGTGACATTTAAAACAATATTACAGCATGGTTGTCTACAAGCATAGTGATATTGCCAGAAATCCACACCAGAACAACGGTTTAACAACGCTTTTTGAGTGGTATACAAATCATGTAATTCAAGAAATATTGGTTAATTTATGTTTTGTTCAGCAGTTTGGTTCAAGAAAAGCGCGTAAAAGAGAAAAGTTTGTATCATGCTTCATAGGCTGTTCTCCTAACTTAATGCACATTACAAAAACATTGTCTTTCTTTGCGGAAATGTCAACTGAAATGTTTAATCCTTGGAGGGTGAGGGAATCAAAGGGTTAAATTTTTGCTTTGCTAGCATGGTTACAATGCAGGATGCTGGTAGTGAGGGTGCAGGAGTCAAAGGGTTAACAAACATATAGGTTTGGATATCGAAAAAGGGAAGTTAGTAAAAGCAAACAGCTTCATCTAAATGTGAATGTCTCCGTAGAGATTTGTCAGAAATCAGCAGTGTATGACAGAGTTCCATGTAAAACTACAAAGCTTTGTGGGCAAGTGAACAGATGTTATCTTTTTGTATGCAGCAAGGTCAGTAAAAAATGTACCCGATGTAAATAGACCATTGAGAACTTTCCGGAAAAGTCGGAGTGTTAGAAGTGAAGTTTTGTGTCGCTGTCTGCTTTCTTCATATGTGCATGGGCTGCAGCTCACGTATCTCATGGATGAGGATAAACATGTAAGAAAATACAATGGATGCATCTGTGTGTGTTTTCTTCGTAAATATCTACATGATTCACAGATTTGGGCCACAATGTGTGCCGCTGGATTCTTTTTTTTCTTTCTAATAGTAGTATTAGCGTATATTCATCTTTTTGCGAGGCACGTATGAGAAAAATTACTGAAGATTTTATGATTACAATGCACCAATAATTCTGCAACGCCAAACAATATACTGAAGACGTTCACCAAAACAATGTACAAAAATATTCTGTCCATAAGAACAAGACACTGAAAACTTTCATCGGGGATAAGGTACAAACATCATTCAGTTACAGTATCTGTAGTCTTTCATATGAATGAAAAAATTAGACGATTTAATCCAAAACAAGTGTGACTGCCCGCGTTCAAGCAAACTGGGACCAGAAAAAACACGAAAGAAGAATAAGAACGCGTATTTAATACAACAAGACAAGACAGGCGCAAATTTTCGGCCAACTGGCCTTTGTCAAGCGTAAGATTACAAACAAACAAACACCAGATACAAAAATCAGGAGAAAAAGACTGAAACTCCCCTACTGCTGCTGGGTACAGTGTGAGAAAAGGAGTAATAAACTGACTAAAATGACATCATAATGTGTTTTTGAGTAAATATGATGTCAGAGCAGAAATGAGAACTATGACACACAAACGCCATGCCCGCTCCCTTTCTCTCTCGCTATGTGTGTGTGTGTGTGTGTGTGTGTGTGTGTGTGTGTGTGTGTGTGTGTGTGTGTGTGTGTGTGTGTGTGTGTGTGTGTGTGTGTGTGTGTGTGTGCATTTTTGTTTGTTTGTTTGTTTGTTTGCAGTTGCGAAGAGGACGAAGAAAGAGCAAAGATGCAAGTCCCTTATCATTACGTATTTCATTCAATGCAAAAGCTCAGATTTTAAAAAAGGAAACGAAAAACATAAGATGTCTGAACCTTCGAAGAGCACAAAATGTTTAACCCTTTGACTCCCGCACCCTGTCCATCAGCATCCTGCAATGACAACCACGCTAGCAAAGCAAAAACGTAGACCTTTGACTCCCTCACCCTATCCACCAGCTTTGGGAACTGGTGGATAGGGCGAAGGAGTCAAAGGGTTAAGTTTTTGCATTGATGGATAAGGTGCGGGAGTCAAAGGATTAATCTATATTAGTACTGTCCTACCATACTTGACTTCTTAACCTCATTTGTTACTGATCGTATTTTCGCGTGTTTTTCCCCTCTGCAATATGATTAAGTTTTCATGTTCTTTATTTCTTTCATCCATCTTCCTTTATTGGTTTTGTCATGGGGAATCAATTCTGTTATGTTTCTTGTGATGATAAAGACTTCTCCTTGGACTTTTGTTCCTATACACATATCGTGATAAAGAAAATGTGGTCAGCCTTCGTGACTTAAGTCAAAATTTGCATTACAGTCATAGACAAAAATTGTTCAGCCTTCCTGACTTAAGTCACAATTTCCATTTAGTCATTTACATCAATGTGATGATAACACATAGATGTATACATGAACAAAAGCACTACATACATGTCTAAATAAGAGCACAAATATATATGGTATCCATTGTGGATATATGACCAAGACTTAGTGAGAATCCACTTGTACAATCGTTATCGTTAGTGATATACTGATTTTGTATACAGACCGACAATGATTTGAATGTCATAATGTTTAAAAGAGGACTAAGAAAATGATACAAGAATACAAAAGTTTGAACTAAATCAATGTAAATGGATTTCTTTGCCTGTGTGCAGAATTAAGAACGCAAATATCGATCATTTTTCACAAACTATAACACAGGAGCAAGAAACATACCAACAATCAAACAACAAGACAACAAACTAGAATTTTGAGCCCGGAACTTCGGCCTGTGTGTGGCTTTCCTCAGTAATGAACACACAAATCAAACATTTTTGAATGAAAACTGTTCACAGAGTAATCCGATCTTTTTTCTTCTTTCGTTTCCAACCACACGATATATATATATATATATATATATATATATATATATATACATATATATGTGTATATATATATATATATATATATATATATGTATGTATGTATATATACTAGTCACAACAAGTTAAGCACAGGTCCTTGGACACAGGGGGCTGATCCATTCCTTCAGAAAACATTATTTTCTTTTTGTTATGCGGCAACCAGTGATGGAATCTCAAACAGCAGTGTTTGGGCGAGCCTGTGGCAACTTGTAGTGCGCATGGGGGTCTTGGTGACCTCGTTGCCGCGCGGGATAAAAAGTGCAAAGTTGCGGTAAATGTGCCTGTTTTGCAGTGAGCTTGCTGGCGACACAAGATGTGTAAAATGAAAAATTCGTTATACCCGTGCAAGAGCAGTCTTTCGAGTGAGTTTTATGCCCCTTCCTTATGCTTTATAAGCGCGGGCTTGGTTACTGTCAGCCCGTTTCTCACCATGCCACCAAGAAGAAAACTTAGCACCTTTGACAAAACCAGGGCGATTGCGTGGATGCAAGATGGCATTGCCAAGGCTGAAGTGGCGCGACGACTTGATTTGCATCATTCAGTTATTGTTAGACTGAACCAGCGTTTTAGGGCGACCAACAGCGTTGAAGAGAGGCCACGGTCAGGTCGGCCTAGGCAGACGACTCCAAGAGAAGATCGGTTCATCGAGAGGCATGTCCTACTGCAGCGGGATGCCACCTCAACCAGCATCCAACGGCAGCTTCGTAGGGCAACTAACACCATCCTCAGCCGTCAAGCCATACGAAACCGTCTTCACCACTTTGGCCTCAGATCACGTCGTCCAGCTGTGCGACCACGACTGCTAGCAGCCCATAAGCTGGCTCGCCGAGCTTTCTGCCAACGTCATGCGAGATGGAACCAACAACAGTGGTCTCAGGTCCTCTTTTCGGATGAGTCGCGGTTTTGTCTTG
>CM060306.1:95112116-95114616 GCA_030674185.1 Monoplex corrugatus | reverse complement strand
ATAAACACATATCACAGCTGATAAGATGAATCTTTGGTGCAGATCGAAGCTGAATATGTAATGTGGACGCTGGAATCCATGCGCATCACGTCTTTGGTCACTTGCAGTATGAAGTAAAATTGTGCAATTAATTGACACGCTAGATTGTGCTGAACTCGTACACTGTGTGGTGTAATGTAATTCGCTGTCATGTAATGCCGACGATTATACTATTCAGGTTAACAAGAAACACCAAAAGGTGCTAGATAGGACCCAGAGCACCAATGCCTCACCACTCTCCAGACAATTACTTCCCAAACTCCCGACGCCACACGTTAGCCAATTCAGCAAAAAAAGGTATGTTTATGCGCTACACGACCCCTTCGGACCCAGTCATCAGTTACTTTGTTTACAAACCGAATGACAAGATAGGGAGATGACAAACCCCGGGATATACTCACACAACGCGCACCAAACAGGTCCAGCCCAGTCACCAGACCAAGAGAGAATGGAAGAACCTTCAGTTAGCAGTCAGTAACTCCCAACGTTGTTTTACTACAACCACAAAGGGTGTTCGAACAGCCGCGAAAGTGGTGAGGCATGATGCTCTGGACACAACCCATTTTGCTGTTCAGCTGGGTCTGACATGAAAATCGTGCTATGCATTGCTACGCCATGTGTTTTGTAATTGATTTTTCTGTGTTGTGTTATGTGCCACAGAGACTTGGTATCTGATGTGAACTGGAAGTGTTATGCCTTGTCACCTGTGTAATCGTATTGAAAAAAGAAAAAGAAACAGAAAAAAATACTGTAACTTTAAGAAATCAAAAACTCCCCAACTCTACGTGTGTTTGCCTAACCATCTCTATCCCTGTCACAAGATTTGTTTGCCTAACCATCTCTATCCCTGTCCACAAGATTTGTTTGCCTAACCATCTCTATCCCTGTCCACAAGATTTGTTTGCCTAACCATCTCTATCCCTATCCACAAGATTTGTTTGCCTAACCATCTCCATCCCTATCCACAAGATTTGTTTGCCTAACCATCTCTATCCCTGTCCACAAGATTTGTTTGCCTAACCATCTCTATCCCTATCCACAAGATTTGTTTGCCTAACCATCTCTATCCCTATCCACAAGATTTGTTTGCCTAACCATCTCTATCCCTGTCCACAAGATTTGTTTGCCTAACCATCTCTATCCCTGTCCACAAGATTTGTTTGCCTAACCATCTCTATCCCTATCCACAAGATTTGTTTGCCTAACCATCTCTATCCCTGTCCACAAGATTTGTTTGCCTAACCATCTCTATCCCTGTCTACAAGATTTGTTTGCCTAACCATCTCTATCCCTATCCACAAGATTTGTTTGCCTAACCATCTCTATCCCTGTCCACAAGATTTGTTTGCCTAACCATCTCTATCCCTATCCACAAGATTTGTTTGCCTAACCATCTCTATCCCTGTCCACAAGATTTGTTTGCCTAACCATCTCTATCCCTATCCACAAGATTTGTTTGCCTAACCATCTCTATCCCTGTCCACAAGATTTGTTTGCCTAACCATCTCTATTCCTATCCACAAGATTTGTTTGCCTAACCATCTCTATCCCTGTCCACAAGATTTGTTTGCCTAACCATCTCTATCCCTGTCCACAAGATTTGTTTGCCTAACCATCTCTATCCCTATCCACAAGATTTGTTTGCCTAACCATCTCTATCCCTATCCACAAGATTTGTTTGCCTAACCATCTCTATCCCCATCCACAAGATTTGTTTGCCTAACCATCTCTATCCCTATCCACAAGATTTGTTTGCCTAACCATCTCTATCCCTATCCACAAGATTTGTTTGCCTAACCATCTCTATCCCTGTCCACAAGATTTGTTTGCCTAACCATCTCTATCCCTGTCCACAAGATTTGTTTGCCTAACCATCTCTATCCCTGTCCACAAGATTTGTTTGCCTAACCATCTCTATCCCTATCCACAAGATTTGTTTGCCTAATCATCTCTATCCCTGTCACAAGATTTGTTTGCCTAACCATCTCTATCCCTATCCACAAGATTTGTTTGCCTAACCATCTCTATCCCTGTCCACAAGATTTGTTTGCCTAACCATCTCTATCCCTGTCTACAAGATTTGTTTGCCTAACCATCTCTATCCCTATCCACAAGATTTGTTTGCCTAACCATCTCTATCCCTATCCACAAGATTTGTTTGCCTAACCATCTCTATCCCTATCCACAAGATTTGTTTGCCTAACCATCTCTATCCCTGTCCACAAGATTTGTTTGCCTAACCATCTCTATCCCTGTCCACAAGATTTGTTTGCCTAACCATCTCTATCCCTGTCCACAAGATTTGTTTGCCTAACCATCTCTATCCCTGTCCACAAGATTTGTTTGCCTAACCATCTCTATCCCTATCCACAAGATTTGTTTGCCTAACCATCTCTATCCCTATCCACAAGATTTGTTTGCCTAACCATCTCTATCCCTGTCCACAAGATTTGTTTGCCTA
>CM060306.1:95089616-95104616 GCA_030674185.1 Monoplex corrugatus | reverse complement strand
GCTACCAGATGCTTGCTGAAGAATGCTTAAAACCGACACATTTCCCAAAAGATGACAATCAACAAGGATACAGATGACCACACTGGGTCTTTTACATGTTTTGTAATGCCTAAAGAATAGTTATCTTGACCAGGCTTAAGTCCACGCTTTCTCTCAAAGAGCATAATGCTGAACAAACGTTTTGACCATCGTCCTGGCGCATGAACCATTGGCAACATCACAATGACTATTTTTTACTGCGCCTCATCGCACAAGAACCCTAACCGCTTCAAAAATGCACGAGAGACAAGGGCAGACACATATAAAGCAAATTCATGTCACCCCTACCGCTAACATCAAAGCTGATGAACTGTAATACATTGAAATACAATGATAAAGAAATAAACATGGACTATATGTCGACTGGTCAAAAAGAACATAAAAATAAAAGAACTCTTATTCATTTAAACATAATCCAACTCACAAACACAATCACGCACACATAGATGCATGCACACACACACACACAAACACACACACACACACACACACACACACACACACACACACACACACACACACACACTCATGCACGCACGCGCACGCACATGCTCTCGCAATACATACTCATCGACACGCGCATCCATTCATTCACATGAATATAGATTACAGTCGAAAAAGATGAGTCTTGAGAGCAAATTTGATTGAAGTAATTGAAGCTGAATATCTAATGTGGACATTGAAATCCATGAGCATAACATCTCTGAGATCAATTGCATTTTGGCATTGTAATCTTGTGCAGTGACCTGACATGCTATGTTGTGTTGAAATGTACTGCCTGGTGTAATGGTCCTCACTGTCATGCTATAATGATGATTCTGCTATGCAGTGCCATGCTATGCATTTTGTTATTGATTTTTTGTGTGATATGATGTGACATACAGACCTGCTGTCTGATGTCAATTTGAATATATGTTTTGTTTGTTGTCATTTGTCAAATCATGACAGAAGAAAAAGAAGAACAATGTGAAGAAGAATGCGAAGAATGCGAAGAAGAAGAATGTGAAGAAGAAGAAGAATGCGAAGAAGAAGAAGAATGCGAAGAAGAAGAAGAATGCGAAGAAGAGAAGAAGAAGAATGCGAAGAAGAAGAATGCGAAGAAGAATGCGAAGAAGAAGAAGAATGCGAAGAAGAAGAAGAATGCGAAGAAGAATGCGAAGAAGAAGAAGAATGCGAAGAAGAAGAAGAATGCGAAGAAGAAGAAGAAGAAGAAAAAGAAGAAGAAGAGAGAAGAATGCGAAGAAGAATGCGAAGAATGCGAAGAAGAAGAAGAATGCGAAGAAGAATGCGAGAAGAAGAAGAAGAATGCGAAGAAGAAAGAAGAAGAATGCGAAGAAGAAGAAGAAGAAGGAAGAAGAAGAAGGAAGAAGAAGAAGAATGCGAAGAAGAAGAAGAAGAAGAAGAAGAAGAAGAAGAATGCGAAGAAGAAGAAAGAAGAAGAAGAATGCGAAGAAAGAAGAAGAAGAAGAAAAGAAGAAGAAGGAAGAAGAAGAAGAAGAAGAAGAAGAAGAAGAAGAAGAAGAAGAAGAAGAGAGAAGAAGAAGAATGCGAAGAAGAAGAAGAATGCGAAGAAGAAGAAGAAGAAGAATGCGAAGAATGCGAAGAAAGAAGAAGAATGCGAAGAAGTGCGAAAAGAAGAAGAAGAATGCGAAGAAGAGAGAAGAAGAAGAAGAAGGAAGAAGAAGAAGAATGCGAAGAAGAAGAATGCGAAGAAGAAGCGAAGAAGAATGCGGAAAAGAAGGAAGAAGAAGAATGCGAAGAAGAATGCGAAGAGAAGAAGAAGAATGCGAAAGAAGAAGAAGAATGCGAAGAAGAGAAGAGAAGAGAATGCGAAGAAGAAGAAGAAGAATGCGAAGAAGAAGAAGAATGCGAAGAGAAGAGAATGCGGAAGAAGAATGCGAAGAAGAATGCGAAGAAAGAATGCGAAGAAGAAGAATGCGAAGAAGAAGAAGAATGCGAAGAAGAAGAAGAAGAAAGAAGAAGAAGAAGAAGAATGCGAAGAAGAAGAATGCGAAGAAGAATGCGAAGAAGAAGAAGAATGCGAAGAAGAATGCGAAGAAGAAGAAGAATGCGAAGAAGAAGAAGAATGCGAAGAAGAAAGAAGAATGCGAAGAAGAAGGAAGAAGGAAGAAGAAGAAGAAGAAGAAGAAGAAGAAGAGATGCGAAGAAGAAGAAGCAAGAAAAGGGAATGCGAAGAAGAAGGAAGAAGAAGAAAGAAAGAAAAGAAGAAGAAGAGAAGAAGAAAAGCGAAGAAGAAGAAGAAAGAAGAAGAGAGAAGAAGAGAAGAAGAAGAAGAAGAAGAAAAGAAGAAGAGAAGAAGAAGAGAGAAAAAAAGAAGAAGAAGAAAGAAGAAGAAGAAGAAGAGAAGAAGAAGAAAAAGAAGAAAGAGAAGAAGAAGAAGAAGAAAGAAGAAGAAAAGAAGAAGAAGAAGAAAAGAAAGAAAGAAAAAAAAAGAAAGAAAGAAGATGATGAAAAGAAAGAAAGAAGGAAGGAAAGAAAGGAAGAAAGAAAGAAGGAAGGAAAGAAAGACAGAAAGAAAGAAAGTAAGGAAACTATCATAATTTTAAAAATGAATAAACCTCTCTCCTCCGTTTGTGCCTGTCTAAACACACCCATCCATGTTCACAAGATGATTGTATCCTTGCTTTCCCTCCACCCCATCTTTCCCTGAAAACACAAAAGTATGTAGTTGTGATTGCGTCTGTTTCTGGCACGACTCTCACCAGTGAAATGCTGTGACAAACAACAGACACGGAAAATTGCCGGCCAAGTGTGGGCACATGGAATTCCAAACACAGAGAGAAGACCTTAAGAAAAAGAAAACGAAACTGAATGAACAGAAAGAAGAAACCAAAATAGGTAAAGGTTCGGAAGAAAATTGAAAAGAAAAAGTTGAAGAAATGTGATTAAGCCACACGACCCCACCCCCTACTCTTTTTTAAAAATTTTTTTTTTACTTGCTTCCTGTGCTTAAAAGGGTTTGGTAATCCAGAGAGAAACAAAGATTAAACAGGAGAAAAATAAAAAAAATGGTTAGGCCATATTGTCAGTGTTTTATACGAATTTATTCGAATATTTTTAGAAACTTACGTATTGCATACATTTTATGCCAAAGAATATTTTAATACACGTTGTGTATAATGTTTGTGTGTGTAATACGGTTGCACCTGGCTCCAGTTTTTGTTGTTGTTGTTTTTTTCTAAATGAGATAATAACGTCGTCCTTATTTATCTTGTGTTCTGAGCAAAATGAAGCAAAAATAGAACATAGACGGGAAAAGAAGAAACAAAACAAAACAAAACAAAAACAAGGGAGAAAAGATGTGTCAAATGTTTTTCTTTTCTGACCAAACTAAACAAGTCTTAGGTATTAATTTTCATGAAAAATTTTAACATTTTGTTGATATTATAACATCTGAGACATTTTGGGGCCAAAATTTATCATCTATTTTTGTATGAGGATTCAACGTATTGCCACTGATGTTTCTAAAAGTATGGCAATTTCACCGTAGAATTTGTATATCTGTAATTACCCTTCTTTATCTGATCTGCTATGACTAAACTTTATAAAGACCATTTGTAATACGGTGCAGAATTCTTGTCAAACCTCCCTTCTCTCTCTCTCTCCCACGCACACACAGATATATGTGCACATGCGTTCACATGAACATGCACACACAAGCACATACAAACGCATATTGACCTACATGTATTTGCGTGAAATGGACACAGAGCGCTAACAATCTCACAGAAGTGGTTGAAATTATCGAAAAGATAAAGTTGACCTGTGTCAATAGCAGTAGTAGTGGTGGTGGTGATGGTGAATGTCAGCAGTAGTAGTAGTTTGTTCTAGTGTCAGTAGTATTGGTGGTGGTGGTGTCAGTAGTGATGATGGTGGTGGTGTAAGCACATGTAGTAGTAGTAGTAGTGGTGGTGGTGGTGGTGTCAGCAGTAGTAGTAGTGGTGGTAGTGTCAGTAATAGTGGTAGTGGTGATGTTGATGTTGTCAATAGTAGTAGTAGTGGTTGTGGTGGTGGTGGTGGTGGTAGTGGTGTCAGTAGTAGGATTAGTGGTGGTGGCGGTATCAGTAGTAGTAAAGGTGGTGGTGATGGTGTAAGCAGTGGATTACATGTACTACATTTTCTTCTTCTGAAAACGAAATGTTTCGAGGAAGTTTATTATTTTTTTATATATTTTCATATAAAGAGAACATGGGTGTCTGGCAGACTGATGTTGAGGATGGCATGAGTATGTGTGTTGGATAAGATGCGACACGGGCGCGCTGAGAAGGATTGGGTAGCAGCGTGTGAAACGGCCACTCTCAACTGATCACCTTGCAGGCAGAGAGCACTGATAGACCTGACCTCATGTGCGGGGACAACTCTGTTACAGCTGAGCTAGGTGGGATCTCAATCCTGACACCCACACCCTTCACGCCAACGTGACCCATTTTCACCCCTCTCCCTAATCTTTTTTGTGTTAGATTTTTAGCAGGGAGTAAATTTCATATTGATGGTGGGGAATCGCTCTCTGTCTCTGTCTCTGTCTGTCTGTCTTCTTCTCTCTCTCTCTCTCTCTCTCTCTCTCTCTCTCTCTTTCTCTCTCTCAGTTTCTCTCTCTCTCCTCTCTCTCCTCTCTCTCTCTCTCTTCTGTATATGTACATATGTATATATGTATGTGTATATATATATTTTTGTTGTTGTTGTTGTTGTTGTTGTTTTTATTCCGCTGGATATTTGCTTATTTGCTGTTATTCTCAATGTCCAAAAATGGGCTTAAAGGTTCTATCAAACTCTAAATTTCGATTCTTGCGCGCGTGTGTGTGTATGTGTGTGTGTGTGTGTGTGTGTGTGTGTGGTGTGTGTGTGTGTGTGTGTGTGTGTGTGTGTGTGTGTGTGTGTGTGTGTGTGTGTATGTGTGTATGTGTGTGTGTGTGTATGTGTGTGTGTGTGTGTGCGTGTGTGTGTGAGAGGAGAGAGAGAGAGTCACAGTGTGTATGTGTACATGTATGTATGTGTGCGTGCGCGTACGCATGCGCGTACGCGTGCGCGTGGGTGCGTGAGAGGAAGAGAGAGAGTGTGTGTGTGTGTGTGAGAGAGAGAGAGAGAGAGAGAGAAAGAGAGAGAGAGAGAGAGAGAGAGAGAGAGAGAGAGAGAGAGAGAGAGAGAGAGAGAGAATGTGTGTATGTGCGCACGAGTTTTTGTCCACTTTACACCTTTCGAATTTCATAAAGTTAACTCAGAGTAAATAGTTTCAATATTTCCCATTGCTTTCAATCCGTCATGATCAAATCTGTACATATCAATCTGCACAAAACCACAACATTTTTGTCAACTCTGTCTCTCTCTGTCTCTCTGTCCTCTTGTATTTCTTGTATCTATCTCTCTCTGTCTCTGTCTCTATGTATCTCTGTCTACCTGTCCCTGTCTCTCTGTCTCTGTCTCTCTCTGTCTCTCTGTCTCTGTCTCTCTCTGTCTGTCGCTCTCTCTCTCTCTCTCTCTCTCTCTCTCTCTCTCTCTCTCTCTCTCTCTCTCCTTTCGTTTTCTTCATGCACACACAAATACATGTCTCCACATACAAATATACATGGACGGCCTACTCCAAACATATACAGATTGAAATAGAAAGCCAGTGACAATCACACTGATGTTTTGAATTCTAACAGTACTATTAATAAAATTTTGACTATTTACAACTAAAACGTATTTTCACATTTAGCATTGCTAAGAGCTAGAGAGAGCGGGGGGAGGGAGGAGAGACGGACAGAGACAGAGGCAGACAGACACAGAGAGAGACAGAGACAGAGAGAGAAAGAAGAAAGAGAGAGAGGATGGGGGGAGAGAACGAGAAAGAGAGGTAGAGAGCGTTCAAAGTGCAAAAACTTTCCTCTCCTCTTACCTCATTTTAGTTCTAAAAGACGAACCATTTGGAGCAGGAAGAGTAATTTGTGCTTGAGGAAGGTGTTTTGTTGCCTGAGGAAAAGGCAGATGAAGCAGACGGGAGGGTTAGGGTGGAACAAGTAATGTGTGTTAAACAAGACGTGACAGAGACGCCCTGAGAGGGCTTGGAAAGTAGCGTGTGAAACGCTAAACGGCCATTCGCTACTGATGCTTGAAGGCAGAGACCAGAATCACAGTGGGCCTGGTCTTATGGACAGCTCCATTTCAGCCGAGCCAGTTGGCTTCTAAATCCTTGCACTGCAACTACACCTTCCCCTGCACAACAACCCCTCCTTGACCCACATACACCCCCTCTCTTTCAACCTTATTTTTTTCACCTCGGGGTTTTTAATGAGTTTAGCCTTCCAATTTTCTCGAGCGTGTGTATGCACGGTGATTTTTTGCCCGCACTCTACAGTCGATATGTGTGCACACTCTTTATAATCTGGTGGGCGTGCACGTTGATGTTTTCATGTTTCTCTAAGCCATCAGACATTGACATTACTTACAGGATCTGTAACATGCAATTTTGATAGGAACCAGAAACACACGAAAAAAGTATCAGAACGCGTATTTAATACAACCAGACAAGACAGGCGCAAAATTTCGGCCAACTGGCCTTTGTCAAGCGTAAACGTAAGATCAATCACAAAGACCAGCAGGGAAGTTTCAGTCTTTTTCTCCAAATTTTTGTATTTGGTGTTTGTTCGTTTGTGATCTTATGTTTACGCTTGACAAAGGCCAGATGACTGAAATTTTGCCCTTGTCATGTCTGGTTGTATTAAATACGCGTTCTGATTCTATTTTCGTGTTTTTCTGTTTCCTGTTTGCTTGAATGCGGGCAGTCGCACTTGTTTTGGATGCATATTTGATGTTGTGTGAAGGGTGTTTAGACATTGGCAGGTCTGTACACATTCACCTGTGAGATGGGAAAGTCTCCACCCTGTACCCACCAGATGGCAGGTACCCAGGCAGGATCGAACCTCCACCTTCTGTTTAGACGTCCCATGTGTACCTTCTTGATTACTGTGCCCATGGAACAAGTAGTTTGGTTAATATTGATTGAAACGATAATAATAATAATAATGATGATGATGATGTTGATGATGATAATAATAATAATAATGATAATGATGATAATAATAGTAACAGTAATAATAACAATAATAATGCTACTACTACTAGTAATAATGACAATAATGATGATGATGATGATAATATTAATGATAATAATATTATAATAGTAATACTACTACTATAATAATAACAACAATAATAATAATAACAATAATAATAATAACAATAGTAATTACAGTATTCATACGCACCAAATCTTGACAATCAAAGCGCATTCACGCACTAGGTATACGCATACAATCGACAAAGACCACCTTACGATATTTAACATACAGACTGAGGGAAAGAAGGAGTTGTACAATTCATTGTTGGTAAAAGGATGGGTTTTTAAACTGGATGTAAAAGCAGAAAGGGTAGGCGTTAGGCGTTAGGCGAAGGCAGAGCGGAAGTCTATTCCAGGCTGACGGTCCTGAGACAGCAAAAGGACGCTGGCCAGCACTTGATAGTTTAAATCTAGGGACCTAAAGGGAAAAGAGTGTCTAAAGCTGAGCGCAAGGCGCGATGGCCTCTCTTTCTTTCTCGATCTCTCCCTTCGTGAGTATGCATGTGCCTGTGTGCGTGTGTGTGTGGGGGGGGGGGGTGTGCGTGCGTGTGTGTGTGTGTGTGTATGTGTGTGTGCGTGTGTGTGTGTGTGCGTGTGTGTCTGTGTGTTGTGTGTGTGTGTGTGTGTGTGTGTGTGTGTGTGTGTGTGTGTGTGTGTGTGTGTGTGTGTGTACACGTGTGCTATTGAGGTTCAAAATGTGTGCAGTTCTACTTACAGAATTTAAACAATTGATAATTTCTTCATGACTAAATCTGTTTGAGATTATTAATCTGTGGGCAGCTGCAAACCCTCTACACAGCCCCCTCCCCTTTCCTCTCACCACTATCCCATTGTATGAAACACAGCCATACCCCTTTTCAATTTGGTTTTTAATATTCTCTCTCACTTAAACCTACTGCCTAACTTTAGGCCATTGGTATATAGGGGTGAGAGAGAGGGGGGAGAGAGAAATAGAGACAGACAGATAGACAGACAGAGGAGAGAGGAAAAAGAGAGACAGAGAGACAGACAGACAGAGGGAGAGAGAGAAAGAGAGAGAGACAGGAGAGAGAGAGACAGGAGAGAGAGAGACTGACAGACAGACAGACAGAGAGAGACAGAGACAGAGACAGAAACAGAAACACACAGAGAGACAGAGAGAGATTTATGTGAGAAGAAAAATGTGTCCTATTATGTGTGACCAAACACCTCGCTCCTACAATTCTGTTGCTCCCAAATCCTTGGTTTGAAAAAGACACGAATGCTTGTTTGGACCTGTAATGACCCACGAGTGAACTTGTCCATGTATCAATCATTCTCAGTTTAAAGACATCACGTTTCATGTTTTTTGTTTAACTTGCTTTTAATAGTTTTTTGTTTTGTTTGTTTGTTTGTTTCTTCATTTACTGCCCATGGTAAGTCTTTTAATTGGTCAAAGTTTAACTTTAAATGGCTCTTATTTGCCATCGGAAGATTATAGTCCATGTAAAAGATGAATAAGTATACATATAAAAAGTATATCAATATGCTATTAGTGATGATGAATGTATTCATCTATCCTCCAAGTTGTCCCCGTCTTCTGTGCTGTAGACATGGGCAGAGACAGAAGGTAAAATGTTTTCAACTGGATGAGGGGCTGGTTAAAAATGGTGAACAAGGATGACAAAAACTGTTGATATGAAAATAATTTAAGAATTGCGAAACTGCTCTTAATTTTGATATTATACATGGTATCATATTGATGCTGTACATTATCATGTTGTTGTAATCTCCATTTGCTATGTTATATTATTTTAGACATAACTGCATGAGTTAATGGACGGATACATTTATATTAATCATGTTTGCATTTATGTACATTTGCAACATATATATATATGCATGTATGCGTGGATGGGTGGATGAATGGCTGGTTTGGACGAAGGTTTTCGCAGTTAATATTTAAACAATGTGAATGGATGAATCAATGGTTCCGTGTGATAAAACGCATGCATGCATATGTTGCAAAAGTGCATGTGTGAGCGTGTGTTTGCGTGCGTACATGTGCGTAACAGTTTATGCAGTCGACATGTCTGGAGGACAATTTTCATTGCTCTTTTATAAAGATGAATAACATTTTTAAGCCCTTGAATTCATCAGTGCAGGATCTACATGTGTTGGTATGAATGACCTTTGAAAGAAAACTACAAATCAGAATTCTCAGTGGTCGAGGATCAAAATGAATGTAAAAGCGAAACCTGTCATATAAGAGGGAAGAACACGCTTCCTATATTGTTGAATTTTTATTTTTATTCGTCTGCTTTTAAGAAAGCCGTTGTTTTGATCAAAACGACGGATTTCTTTCAACAAAAAAAACATATCTTCCAGAAGATAGGAGAGATCAAGGTAAGTTAAAGTTATCCAATAACTTTTAGGTTGTACGAGAGTGAAATGCTAGAGATCAATTTTTTTCTCGAGGCCATCATTAAAGAGGATGGTGCTTATCTCCTCTCCCCGCTGCTTTACTTTTCCCAACCCTGAACGGCAGATTTAAGGCCAACTAAACGACTGACATTTTTCTCTGTCTCTCTGCCTATCTTTCTCTTCCTTGACACAAAACCCAAATTGTGATATTAATTTTTGTATGCACCATTATGAAATATGCGTATGCACAGAGCATAAAAATGTCCACCAAACGGCAGGGAATTCCAGAATCGGAATTAATGCGTTGCAGGAAAACAGGGAGGAAAGGTAAGGCACTCGATCAAACTATCAAACCCCCAGGACAAGTTCTCTGTCCCTGTCATAAAATGTCTACCAAATAGCAGGGAATCCCAGAACTGGTATTAATGCGTAGCAGGAAAACAGGTAGAAAAGGGGGAGGCACTTTAACAAACTCTCTAACCCCCAGCACGAGTTATCTCTCCTTGTCATCTCCATGTCCTTCCTCACTAATGTGTACACTTCCGAAAAGAGCGGGAGGAAGAAGAACCCAAAGCTGATTCGCCCTGCATGAAGCTATCGGCCTGGCCAGGCAAGGGAGATCACCGGAAGTGCACGTCACAAGAACATCGCCAGGGGGCAGCACGAGGCTTCATCTTGCATCGATCACTTGGCATAATACCCCTGTGAGCGCGCACGTGTGTGTGTGTACGTGCGTGCGTGCGTGTGTGTGTGTGTGTGTGTGTGTGTGTGTGTGTGTGTGTGTGTGTGTGTGTGTGTTTGTGTGTGTGCGCGTATGTGTATGTGTGTGTGTTTGTGTGTGTTTATGTGTGTGTGCGTGTGCGTATGTGTGAGCGTTTGTGCGTGTTTATGTGTATGTGTATGTGTGTGTGTGTGTGTGAGTGCGCGCGTGTGTGTATGTATGTGTGCGTGCGAGCGTGCATGTGTATGATGTGTGCATGCAGATAGGAGAAGAGTGAGAAAATGAAAGAAAGAACAAATTAAAACTAACACAATAATTGGAGTCTCTAGAGATTTAGCCATTAAACCCATGTCACAGTAACAACTTTGCTAGTATGACAATTACAGCTCTTGATATCCAGTGCAATCAACTAAAATAAAAGCAACGGGAACAATAAGGATTGGTCAAAAAGCTGTAACATGAGAAAAACAGTCTCCTTCCTCATTTGCATCAATTGCACACATGTACACATACGCACACACACGCACGAACGCGCATGTACAGAGAGAGAGAGAGAGAGAGAGAGAGAGAGAGAGAGAGAGAGGCATTGGCGTATCAAAAATATACATGTTTCATGTTAGGAAAAATGAAATTAATACATTGTTAATCAAACTAGAAGGTGTCGTTTAAACAGTTTAGATGCGAGGATTAAATAAGACATTACAAAATAATGTTAAAAGAGCCCTAACAATAATGGTAACATAAAACTTCGATTGAAACAATGCAACGAACTTTCTCTGTCTGTCTGTCTGTCTGTCTGCCTGTCTGTTTGTCTTCTCTCTCTCTCTCTCTCTCTCTCTCTCTCTCTCACACACACACACACACACACACACACACACACACACACACACACACACACACACACATCGTAGTTGCGAAATAAACAATGTCAGGTATTTCTACACAAAGGCCTATACATATACGTCTCGACTCTGTCCCCATCTAAAAACAAAAACAAAAAAAGTAAGATGCAGACCCAATGATTTCAGTGGCACAGTATCTACGAACGATAACCAATCACTCACGTCCTTCAGTCTTGGCTTGTTGCAAATGGCCGTCTGTCACATATACATCATCTCACGAAGAATTTTTATTGTCTGTTTGTTGATGTAGCGAAACGTTTGTATAATGTCTATTCATGTGGCAAAAGCTTTCTGCTTGTAGTGTGTTCATGTGGTGAAGAGTTTATATTTGTTGTCTGTTTTTATGGCACAAAGTTTCTGCTTGTAATTTGTTTATGTGCAGAAAGTTTCTGTATTGAGTCTGCTTATGTAGAAAAGAGTTTCTGATTTTTTTTGTCTACTTACGTAGCAGAGAACTTCTGTTTATTGTCTGTTTATTGTCTGTTTATATGGCCAGAGTTTCTGTGTGGTGCCTGTTTATGAGGCAAAGAATTTCTGTTTGTTGTCTCTTTATGTGGCGAATAGCTTTTGTTTGTTATCTGTTTATGTGGTAGAGAGTTTCTGTCTGATGTTTATTAGGCACAGGATTTCTGCTTATTGTCTCTTTATGTGGCTAAAAGTTTTTGTTTGTGATCTGTTTATGTGGCAAACAGCTTCTGTTTGATGTCTATGAGGTACAGAGTTTGTCTGTTGCCTGTTCATGGAGCGAAGACTTTCTGTTTGTTGTCTGTTCATGGAGCGAAGACTTTCTGTTTGCTGTCTATTCATGAAGCGAAGACTTTCTGTTTGCTGTCTATTCATGAAGCGAAGACTTTCTGTTTGCTGTCTATTCATGAAGCGAAAACTTTCTGTTTGCTGTCTATTCATGAAGCGAAGACTTTCTGTTTGCTGTCTATTCATGAAGCGAAGACTTTCTGTTGTTGTCTGTTCATGAAGCGAAGACTTTCTGTTTGCTGTCTATTCATGAAGCGAAGACTTTCTGTTTGCTGTCTATTCATGAAGCGAAGACTTTCTGTTTGCTGTCTATTCATGAAGCAAAGACTTTCTATTTGCTGTCTATTCATGAAGCGAAGACTTTCTGTTTGTTGTCTGTTCATGAAGCAAAGACTTTCTGTTTGCTGTCTATTCATGAGCGAAGACTTTCTGTTTGTTGTCTGTTCATGAAGCGAAGACTTTCTGTTTGTTGTCTGTATGTAGCCGAAGTATTATGCTTGTCCTACTTTAGCAAGACTGACCATCCTAATCAAACTGAATCATGCGATGTGTGCTCAGAATGTTTCATTTAATAATGATACAAAGAACAAAAATGGATTTGCACTTTACAACAAAACTTTAAGCCAACAATAAATCGATCGGAAAACACGATATGACAAAGAACAAGAAGAGAAAACAATAGTATCGAACTCGTACGTGGGTCACTCTTCCTTATGAACAAATACGCATACATTCAAACACAGACATAGACTTACACACAAAAGACACGCACAGGTACGCGGGAATGTACTCAGATACACCCAGACATAAACACTTACACAAATACTCATGATTGATGATCTCTGACAAAAATGGCTTGTTTGATACCGGGCTATAGTCTTTGAAATGCAATCATGATTAGATTTCTGTAGAAGAGCTTTAATAACAGCATTTCTCTCCAGTGTTGGAAAGAAACATAGCAATACAAATCATTCACAATACTAGTCAATGCCTGGAGAATACCTCATCAAACACTGAGTAGCACAGACGTAGGGATAGGAGTTTGTAATATCTGAAAGCAGGGTTGACTTCTGAGCATTCTCAAACTTGTGATTATGATTGTAAATAAAGGAAACTAATAACCAGACTTTGTTAACAATTTCTCACTAAATAAAGGAAACTAATAACCAGACTTTGTTAACAATTTCTCACTGTCTAATTGCTGTCTTACTGACAAGACAATCAAGTTGTGTTGATACTGATTTATTATGCATTCATTAAGGAACCAGAAGAACAAGAAAACCAATGCAAGCGCGTATTCAACAAAACAAGACAAGACAAGCGCAAATTTTCGGCCAACCGGCCTTTGTCAAGCGCGAACGCACGATCACAAACAGACCACAAACACCAAACAACGGATAATAAAAAGAGGACTAAAAACTTCCCTGCCGCCTCGTCCAGTGGATAAAAAGGGACCAAATGGAATTCATTATCTGTTTAGCTTAATCCTATCCATGGACCCAACCAGATACACAAGCGTTTGTGTGTCTGCATGCAATAATAACGATAATCGTCAAGATCAACATAATTTTTTTTTCACAGTCTGTTGTGCTATATCCACGAGCAGCAGTGAATAGTTTTTAAACAGTTATCTTTGTACAACATTGGTCTGTCATTATTTCTTTTAGATTTATACACTGTAGAAGAACAAATATCCCTGACTTAACATGTGTCGATTAGAATCTCTCGTTTTAACAGCAAGAGTTAGCAAGAAGAAAGTAACAAGGAAATAAAATATCTGGGCTGAAGAACATGAAAATATAATTCTTCATCAGCCTCTGGGGAAATTACAAACGCCATTATCCATTTCATTTCATTTCGCAAAGAATAACACCACAATGTCTGTACATAATGGGATACACTGCTGTATTCCACCCCCTCCAAGGTATTCTTCAGCATCAACGGGTTTAAAGGTCTTCTTAAAACACAAAAGACTTACACTGATCCATCTTAACACTGTTCTTACTTCTTTATTTTACAAGTTCTCCACGTCTTCCTGTCCGTTCTTATTCACCCTTCTCTGTGACCTATCTTCTTCGTGAATGTCACTGCTTTCCATAATGCAGTCAAACAGTTTGCCTTGCTGTGCATCTCGATCATAACTTTCAACTGTCTATCTGTCTGTCTGTCTGTCTGTCTGTCAGTCTGTCTGTCTCTGTCTCTCTCTGTCTGTCTGCCTCTCTCTGATCTGTCTCTCTCTCCAGTAGATTTGAGCAAAGGCATTGTCCTTAGCACTGGAAAATAAATATAAATCAGTCATTCTCTCATGCATTGTGTAAAAAAAAGCGAATAGAAAATATGTTGCATTTGTTTTGGTCTAAATGGTTACTCCGATACTAGAAATTTCAGTCATACATGTCATCATATTATCCCCAGTATATGTGTATGAATCACTTCAGGGTATTTTGAAGATGCATGTGAATGTAGCTTACAAACTTTATGAAATGAAGTGCGCATAATTACAATCACATGTGCCGGACATACGTAACAAATTATGCCATGTATGGATATCAGATTTAATCAGAAACGATTATAAAGCTTGGATGTTTACGAAACAGGAACAGCATTAGTCCGGATATTTCAATGTTTGTGGTACAAAAACACAATGTATAGATTACTGAATAAGTAAGAAGATGACGAAAAACAAAAGTTTTAAAAATCTGCAACACATTTTCCTATTCACCACCACAGCAATTGCGTAAATGAAAACAACGAATAATAAAACATTTGCCAATAAATCGATTAAGGAAAGCACTTTTATGATTTTCACAATAACTCATCTCTGGCTGTCCTGTTCTTTTTCTAAACACATTCTTCAATCCGTCCATTTCAAAATTTCTCTCTCTCCTCTCTCTCTCTCTCTCTCCTCCCTTTCTGTCTGTCTGTCTATCTGTCTGTCTCTTTCTCTCTTTCCCTCTTTCTCCTTCTCTCTCTGTATCTGTCTGTCTCTCTCTCTTTCTCCTTCTCTGTCTGTCTGTCTGTCTGTTTCTTTCTTTCTCTCACTCCTTCTCTCTCTTTCTTTCTCCTTCTCTGTCTGTCTGTCTCTT
>CM060306.1:95074616-95084616 GCA_030674185.1 Monoplex corrugatus | reverse complement strand
GGGATGTGATACATTTCAAGAGCCAGCTGGATCATATCGTGTGGAACTGATCCATATGCATTCGCCAGATCAAGCCAAACTACGTCAATGTCTCTCTTCTCTGTTCTTGCTTTTTGGATGGCATCCCAAATCAACGTGGCATGTTCCAAGCATCCAGGCATTCCTGGTATGCCTCCCTTTTGGACTGACATATCCAGATACTTGTTTTCAGTCAGGTATTTTGTCAATCTTGCTGCCATAACAGAGAAGAAGATTTTCCCCTCGACGTTCAGAAGTGATATTGGCCTGAACTGATTGATGCTGCTGGAGTTCTGCTCCTTCGGAATGTACACTCCTTCAGCTCTCATCCATTGGTCGCTGATCTTCTGGTTCCTCCATGCTGATCGAATCATCTTGTGGAGCCACTCGAGCACTTTTGGGCATTTCTTGTAGAGCAGGTATGGTATTCCGTTTGGTCCAGGTGCTGACTTGGCTCTGGCTTTCTTTACTACGTTCTTCACTTCATCCAGTGTTGGTGGTTTGTTATTGAATTTTCCTTCTGGCGCTGCAGGCCAAACCAGATTTTGGATTTCAAGTGGTGCCTCGCGCTGAGAATCGGAATATGTTTCCCTGAGATGCTGCTCTAGGGTTTCCTTGCCCACTGTGAGAGTCCCTGATTTGGGTTGTTCAAACAGCTTTCTTGCAAAGTCAAAGGGATCTTTGAAGAAACGATCTTGAGTCTTCTTCTTTTTGCTCTTTCTTCGCCTTGCTGATTCCACTTTGCTGAGAGCATTGTGTTTGGCCTTCAGATCTTTCCAGAGTTCCAGGAGCCCTTGCTTCTCGAATTCTGAGGCAGTTTTCATTGCTTTTTAAGCTTCCTTTTCTCCCCCCGGATGCTCTCCATCTGTTGCTGTCTTCTGGATTTCTGGGGAGGCGTTTTTGTCTTTGGCTGCTTCACTCCATAAGTGTCCCTGCAGATAGAGTATATGATGTCTCCGTATGTGTCAAGTTTGTGTTCCAGCGTACTGTTCCCTATTAGCGCATTCAGCTTAAGGACAAGTTCCTCATCTAATTTCTCCCATTGTTCTTTTGCACCGGCAGGCGGCAAATTGAGTTTTCCACGTTTGGCGTTAAGAGCTTGTGCAAAATCCGCATCAGAACCGTCAGCGTGGATGTCCTTGGCACTATGGTTTAATTCCTGGCCTTGGTCATCCAACGTCTCACCTGCTATCGCAGTGCGCTGCTGCTGGTTCGTATGTGTCTTCAAACAGCCCATTTTTGTCCTGTGGATCTTCATGCCGCGTTTGGTGGTGAATCTCCTTCCACACGCACACGGAAATTCCAACTGGTCATCAATCATGGTCCGTTGTGCGTTTCCAGTCGTGATGGAGTCAGTGCCGATGGATTCATCATTCTCTCCCCCTTTCGGTGAATCCTGGGAGCATCTTTCATTTGGAAAACTCGTGGCATGTTATCAAAGGCAAGGTGGGAAGCCAACCCACAAAGCCCGCAGATCTAGTCTTTCCCAGTGTCCTTCGGTCTTTCCCGAATGTCCTCCGAACTATTCCCGGAAGTCAATGGACTGACCATGTGCAGGTAGAAAGAAACTCTAGGGAGAGCTAGACAACAGAAGGTCTTCAGAGAAGTAACCCCCTTTAGACAAGTGTTTCGGCCCTGAATTCCTTACACTCTCGGGGGGCCGGGCCACATCCAGGTCATGACTCCTGGATGCCCTTCTGCTGTTGTCTTTTTTTTTTTTTTTTTTTTTTTTTTTCCCACGCCGGGGATCGAACCTGGGCGATTCTGCGCTTCAGAACTGCGGTACGCGGTTTTACCAATGTGCTAACGGGGCACACATCATCTGTAGGGAATTTAATCCTTTACATGCTTTACCAGAACCAGTCTCGAATCTAATGGAGACCAACAATGATATGAATACTGCTGCTGAATAAAAAATGGACAATCTTCAAACCGTGGAGAACACTTGACAGTTTTAGACAAAATCACATGGTAAGTTACTGTGGATTCAATTCAATTCAATTCGGTTCAAAAACGCTGTATTAAATGACAGAGAAATTGATTAAAGCAGTCACGGACTTGTAATAACACATACAGAAACTTATCAAATACACATCGATACAAAAACACCAGTCCAAGCGGTGAAAATTTTGTAGGCCTTGGTTAAAGGTACGGATGGTTGTGGGAATAAATGACTTCAGGTAACGAAATGTTCTTGCGTGTGGAGCTCTAAACCTGAGACTTCTGACCAATCGTCTCTTACTAATATTCGTGTAATGGGTGTGTTTCCTCTGTTAAAATTCTCATGAGTCTGTCAGTAATTTCCCCTCTATATGTCACTAAAAATGCGTTGTCTTTTACCCACAACCCCTCCTGTTTTCTTCGTGACTTTTTCAGACCTGTGAAGACGCTATATTCCAGCAGGAACAAAAAAGGAATAAGTTGCTTAAGTCTAGTATAATTATGTCCTCTTTGATACAGCAGTCCTAAGTATTTCTGGCCTTCCCTAACTTCGTAAGCTGACAGTCCCACGTTACATGGTGATGCCAGGGTATACAGTCCTAAAACCCTTATCCAGACCACATAAAAAGTGAGGTGGTAGAGATCTTACTATACTTTGGTCAGGTTTTGAGCGCAGGAAACATCCCCATCCCTCCCTTACTGCTATATCTTCATCTGTGAACAACCCTGAACAGAGATACCCATGCACAGCAGCATTACACCCTCGATGTTCTGCAAGCCAGGCTCAAACCCGTGCTAACCAAGTAAACAGTGGGACCTCCAACCTATATGAAGAAAGGCCTCTCAGCAAATCATCAGTTCAAGATGCCACCACCGAGTTATTTCAATGTGCACCACATCCAGTGTGGCCTTTCTAATACAAAAAAAAGCGTCCATGGTGTATGTAAGGTCGCCCCAAGTCACATCAGCGAGTGGAAACTATACAATTAAATCTTAAATACCTAATTTTTAATACCAAGTTACAGGTGTTCTATGGTGGCGGAGAGGTGTAGGAGGAAGGGAAAGAATGTAGGGGAAGTGGTGGCTGTAGAACAGATACAGAGACGCAGAGAGGGGGAAAAACAGAGAGAGAGAGGAGGAGTGAGGGAAGGAGAGAGAGAGAGACAGAGAGAGAGAGAGAGAGAGGGGGGGCAGGCAGACAGACAGACAGAGAGAGACGCACAGAGGCAAATACAGAAACAGAAACAGAGAGATAGTGAGAGAGACAGAGGCAGAGACAGAACAGAGACAGAGACAGACAGACAGACAGACAGAGACAGAAACAGAGAGACAGAGAGAGAGAGAGTGAGGGCAAGAGAGACAGAGAGAGACAGACAGACAGACAGTGACACAGAGAGACAGAGAGGGAGACAGAGGCAAAGACAGAACAGAAATAGAAACAGAGAGAGAGAGAGACAAGGCAGAGACAGAAACAGAGAGACAGACAGACAGACAGAGACAGACAGAGAGTGACAGACAGACAGATAGACAGACAGACAGACATAGACAGACAGAGAAGAACGTAAGATAAAATGTCGGCTGTGTGAGTGTGTGTGCATGTAAGTATGTGTGTACGTGTGATATGTGTATGCACTCTGGTTGTTACTTACTACACTTCACAAACGTTGTTAGCTTTCTTTAACTGCCTAAGTACATGTACTGTACCTGTTGAGAGAAAAGCATTGTCTGTGGCATTTATTTATGAAACTCAGTCAATAAGACTTTTGGGGGGTTTAAAGACAAGGGGATAGCATCTATTTCATTATAACTCTTTGTAGGTGAGTTCATACATTTCATGTATAGTACTTTCACTCACTGGCTGAGAGAAGAGAGCATTGAATCTTTATAAATGGAAAAGGTTGTACAATCACACGCACATAAATCTACATCAATTGTCATAATGTTTGAAGCACAGAAACGCTGGGGTAACTCAGTAGAAAAAACAATTGGGAGAATTGTCATTTAAGATTTGCCCATGGATCACAGAGAAAAGCTGCTTGCAGGAGGGGCTGAAATCTGTCTCATCGTTATAGTATTTCAGTAGTTCCTCCGACAGTTCAAATGACTTTTTCAGGAATATTGCCACTTTTTCTTTCTTTCTTTCTTTTTCTTCTTCTTCTTCTTCTTCTTCTCTGTCTCTCTCTCTCTGTCTCTCTGTCTCTCTCTCTCTGTCCTCTCTCTCTCCCTCTCTCTCTCTCTCTCTCTCTCTCTTTCTTTCTTCTTCTTTCTTTTGTCCCATTTTCACCCTACTTTAATTAATGGCCACAAAAGCCGGGACAATTTCACAGTTCTATGATGAGAATTACTATGGAGGTGATAACCAAGATGCTGTGGAGCTCCATAAAGGACCGAGACTGCATGACAAGGCAGTTTATTATCGTTATGTACCCTGGCGTCAACCAGGCTGGAGAGATATGGCCACCTGCAGTAGTTTGGTCAGGAAACTTGAGCAACACCCTCAATGACGCATCTGTGAACTGGATGAGACTGGAGTTTCAGTTTCAGTTTCAATTTCTCAAGATGACGTCTTCGCGCTCGGAATGAATTGCATATGCACTGACGTTACAGGTGCCATGTGTTTGGGAGAAGATCCAGAATGATCACGGCACAAACCTTAAGCCTGCACATAAACCCACAAGCTGGCCGGGTCCTGAACTGGAGATTGAAACTGAAATGAGACTGGAGTGTGTGGTCTCAGTCTTCCCAGTGATATCATGACATCTAAAGTCTGCGCACATACCATTTGGGACCATAAAATTCTACAGTGCTTTTGATTGAAGGGATTCGAACCTACAACTTTCCAATTCGTTGTCCGCTGCACTAACCACCGCACCACGGCAACTGGTAATGTTAAATGACTTAACAGTAGCCCACCCCTTCACATGAATTTATCGGTGATCTGTCAAACTTGTCTTCCTGTGCCGTCTCTCAGCCTGTCGTCTCTTTCTCCTGGGGCATTCTGATGTCATCAGTCATCCACGGGGCAAAAATTCATGAATGTTCTTCGAGTTTTCTCTGTCTTTTATTTTCATTTCATTTATTTGTTTATTTATATATATATTTTATATTTATTTTTTATTTATTCATTTATTTATCTATCTGTCTATCTATCTACATCTATCATTTTTCATTGTTTATTTATTGTTGTTTGTTTGTTTGTTTGTTTGTTATTTATTTATCTATCTATTTATTTATTCATTTATCTATCTATTTATTTTTTGATAGAAGTTTCCTGATCCTTGATGAAAAAAGAACAAGTGTTTAAAACTTACTGACTTTTTCAACTTCTAGACTTTGCTATTTTCTGTTTTCAATTAAACATTCAAACCAAAAATGTTTTCAGATAAAGAAAACTTAGTTGCACACACACACACACACACACACACACACACACACACACACACACACACACACACACACACACACACACACACACACACACACACGCATGCATGCAGCATGCATGTATGTATGTATGTATGTATGTATTGTGTATGTATGCATGTATGTATGTACGTATGTATGTGTATGTATGTATGTATATGTATGTATGTATTATGTATGTAATATGTATACATATATATATATATGTGTCGTGTAGTGTGTGTAATTATATACATATATACATATATATAATATATATATATACATATATACATATATATATATATATATATATATATATATATATATATATTACATTGCACCATTAAGAAACACGCAGAGAAAGGCAGAACCTAAATATTTCCTCTTAGCTTCTTTCGTATTCTTCTTTATGCAAGAACAAACTGTTTGGTAGAAGAGAGTAGGGCGTTTTGGAAGGAAGAGTTGTGGGTGTCTGCCAGGCAGTTTGCAAGAGAGAGAAAGAGAGAGGGAAAGGGGGTGAGGGATGAACTTGCAACATGGGCAGAGCAAGACGTGACAGAAGCACCCTGACAGAGGGATTGGAAAGTAGCATGTGAAACGCTAAATGGCCATTGACTACTGATGGCCTTGCCTGCAGAGACCCCCAGCCACCGTGGTCCTGGCCTCGTGTGTGAGGCTAACCCCATTACAGCTGAGCTAGTTGGAATATAAATCCCTCCCCTTCCCCCTACACACACATACACCTTCCTTCTAACACTATCCATGATCCATTGGTCCACGTATCCGGAACTTTTTTAAACTCACCCTATAAGAAAAGGGGGGGAGGATTGTTTCATATCGACAAGAGAGAAGTTTTGTGTTTGTGTAAAATAGGTAAACAAGATTTTCTCAAAAGTCAAAACGAGTGTAACTGCTCAAGTTCAAGCAAACAGGAACCAGAAAAAAAAAAACACGAAAAAAAATCAGAACACGTATTTAATACAATCAGACAAGACAGGCGCAAATTTTCGGCCAATGGCCCTTGTCAAGCGTAAGATCACATACAAACAAACACCAGATACAAAAATTAGGAGAAAAAGACTGAAACTTCCTTTCTGCTTCCTCCTGTGTGAGAAAAGTATACAACATACAACAGTTCTTTCTCATCAGTACCCCTTCTCAGCCTTAGTATGGATGACATTTACCAAAGATGTGGCTGATCATTAAACAGTCACGAATGCAGAAAATTCAAAGGGTGGAAGCCAAGGTCAAGGTCACACTGACACAAAAAAGGTAAAAATCGGCACTTTTCAGATGTGCGAACAGTCCTTTCTCGAGAACTTCTGACAATATTCATGTTCTGTTTTCACTTTTGTGACAGTGTACCACTGTACTCTCTTCACGTCAAGTTTTATTTCATCTGATGGTGTTTTTAGTTTCACATTGACTTTGAGAAGTACTACATCTTGCTTGTCTGTAATGGGTTTTGTATAAAAAGGGAGATTATTAGAATGGGTTGAACATTTTTTTAAATCTCCATAGCAGCCTGGCTAGTTGGGTCTAGATCATATAACCGTTCTTTCACATCAATACCCCTTTTCATGACCAGTTATCCCTCATTTCCTTTTCTTCAATCTCCGTTTTTAACCCAAAGGGAATTCAATGTATGTCACTCAGGAGGTGAGAGAGAGAGAGAGAGAGAGAGAGAGAGAGAGAGAGAGAGAGAGAGAGAGAGAGAGAGAGAGAGAGAGAGAGCAAAATGTATTTGCAAAATTTTCTCTGTTCTTTCTGTGTGGATCTCTACCAAATGTTGGTCTACGCTGTAGATTGGAGTCACAAGTGCATAAGTTTGAATGTTATATTACCAAGGTCAGGAACACACAGACTGGTGAATCAGATTTGGTGCTTCTCAAGGTTTGACTGTAAACTCGAAGAATCAGCACTTTTTTTTTTAAAGAACACGTGTGAAAAACATTTCCTCAGGAACATCTGACAACATCTACGTTCTAAGTGCTGTGACAGTGTTATCATACTCCCCATAGTGACCTGTTATCTCATTGGTTAGAGCACTATGCTGATAACGAATAGGTTGTGGGTTCCATCACCTGGCTGACCAGAGGTTTTAAAATGAAGAACTAAACACATAGCAGGTGACTCAAGATCCGATATGTCGAATGAATTCAATCCGTGCCCGCTGTGTTGTTCTCTGCCCGTCTGAATTGCTCCGGTCATTCTGGTGCTGTTAGCGTAGTGTTTGTGGATGGATAAAATGTAAACTGTTGAGGAGCTGGCAGTCAAAGTGTACAGGTCAAAATCGCACAGATACAAGAAACTACATAAAACCAGCAGTTTTTTTAAGAAGGTATGTGAACAGCCATTTCCCCCAAACGTCTGACAATATTTAAGTTTTTGCTTGATTGTTATGGCAGTCTACCAATAGTGTTTTCTTGCTTCACGTCAAGTTTTATTTCATCTGATGCTTATCAACCGTCACAATGAATACCTTGAAAAATACAAACTCTGGATTTTCTGTAACAATCATCTGATACTTATCAAAGGTCACAATGACCTTGAAAAATACAAAATCTGGTTTTTCTGTAGCAATTTGTATATAAAAAAAGAAGACTTCGAATGGTTCAACCATCTTGTTGCATTATTTCATTGGGCTTTTTTTCATTTTTTTGTTGATGGAGTTGACAATTTTCCTTTGATCTTCCGGGGTTACGTGCTAGCACAGCTTTTCTGTCTGAAAAACAAACACGGAAATCTTCGTTGGGGGCAGAAAGAGGCCATCAGTGTGTGTGTGTGTGTGTGTGTGTGTGTGTGTGTGTGTGTGTGTGTGTGTGTGTGTGTGTGTGTGTGTGTGTGTGTGTGTGTGTTGTGTGTGTGTGTGTGTGTGTGTGTGTGTGTGTGTGTGTGTGTGTGTGTGTGTGTTGTGTGAGTGTGTGTGTGTGTGTTGTGGTGTGTTGTGTGTGTGTTTATGTGTGTTGTGTGACGTGTGTGTGAGTGTGTGTGAGTGTGTGTAGTGTGCGTACGTGCGCGTGTGTGGACAGAGAGAGAAAGATAGAGAGACAGACAGACAGACAGACAGACAGAAACAGAGAGAGAGAGACAAACAAACAGACAGACAGACAGACAGAAAGAGAGAGAGTGTGTGTAGAAAGAGTGTAGATTACTGGGAACCAAAAAGTATCCAAATTATGTGCAAATAAAAACGTGTCCACCACAGATTTATGGCTGCTTCCATGTGAACTTCTATCTTTGTTGTCTTCTAATGATGGCTTTAACAGGCACGGCTAGCTTGTTTGGACGGTTAGCACTTGATTTAAAGGTAGCGTAACCGTAATGCGAACTTACTAATTAATCAGCAATATATTTCAGGTTATAAAGGCTGCATTGTGTTTTTGCTTTTGTTTTATTCCATTTATTCATTCATTTATTGTCCTTGGTGAGGCTTTTTCTCCTCTAGATAAAAAAGAATCAATAAACATAATTTTCTAAATGAAAGACAAGTTCTGTGGAAAAGATTATGTCATAGTTGAAATTATGTGATCTTTAATGGGACGTAGATAGGCAAACATATGCAGATAAGGAACTCAAGCTCGAGATTAATTTAACGAATAAACAACAGTTACTTCCTTTGTGTCAGGAGAGATTTTCAATATCCAGTTTCATTGAGTCGTGTTTTCGATGCAAATAAAAGTATTTGTTTGTAGATACCGGCTACTTTTGTAAATTTACTGAATTCGTTCTTCCAACTTCGTCAGTCGTTAGCGGTTCCTAGCGAGGTATTAAGCAAAAATCCTTTAAGACAGCAGCTGTACACACTCCTGCACGTCCTCAGCCCTTTGACCCCGTATCTTATCCACCAACTGCAAAAATATTAACCCTTTGACTCCCTCACCTATCCACTAGCTTCCTGCAGGAAGCTGGTGGATAGGGTGAGGGAGTCAAAGGGTTAACTTTTTGCTGTGCTAGCATGGTTGACAGTGCAGGATGCTGGTGGACAGGGTTCGGGAGTCAAAGTATTAATGTTTGAAATGGTCTAAAGCTGTGCATATAATGCAATGTATGGTTCTTCAATATACGAAAAGAACCTAAACAGACCATCATTGTTGTAAACATTTTATATCTGGTTTCTTGGCTGAAGACTGGTGCACATAACAGGTTCTCATCTATGTAGACACGAGGATCTACAGAGTATAAAACATTGGACCGTGAACAGCAGACAATGGTAAATGAGCGAATCATCATGAGTTGACAGAAGGGCTCTTTACATGCGCTATTCTCCTTGTTGACCTTTCAGCCCTTACTGTTCCCCACAGCTGCCTAGGATGAGAATGAGAGACGGGGGAGGCAGGGAAAGTGGTAAAATCGAACAAACCCTCATCACTGCAGAAATCCTGCCCACTGTCACATCCAGTAAAGTGGAGTACATGTATGAGCGAGTTGGGCCCCTTGTGGATTCTAAGTCTGTCTGGTGCAAAATCAGCCGTTCAGTACTTGTTTTTATGTTCATCGACTTCGGTGTCTGATTGTCAGTATGTGATACATAACTGCACACACACATTACATATTGCCATAAAACAGGAAAGCAATTCAAAGTTATACAGGCACACACACACACACACCACTCTTTCTCTCTCTCTCTCTCTCT
>CM060306.1:95037116-95072116 GCA_030674185.1 Monoplex corrugatus | reverse complement strand
ACAAAGTACAGACATACACAAACTTTCATTTTCAATGGCGACAACCACTGGTGACTCAGTAAATATTCTTTTTTTGTTTGTTTGTTTTTTTGCCACAGCATTGAGTCAGTAAGCATTCCTTTTGCCACGGCAGTGACTGGTTATTACTTCTGACTTTCAGTATTCCCTCTGCCATGGCAATAGCTCAACAAGTAAACCTTTCCTTATTGCAACATTTCTCAACTAGTATTTTTGTTGCCATGATTGTGATCCAGCAAGTATTTCTTTTGTTGTGGCATTCACTAATAATGTGATAATTCAATAAATAGCTCTTCAGCTGCTAACGATAGTTTGTTGTTGGTTTTTGTTTGTAGTTGTCGTCGTCATCGTCGTCATTGTTGTTGTTGTTGTCGTCGTCGTTTGTATTGTTGTTCTTGTTGTTGTTGCATTTTTAATAATAGTGATTGCAGACACGCACGTACAGAGAGAGAGAGAGGAGAGGAGACAGAGACAGATACAGAGACTGAGACAGATAGAGGAGAGACAAACACAGACAGAGACAGAGAGAGGAGAGAGAGACAGAGACAAAGAGAGGAGAGACAGATAGACAGGCAGACAGACAGACAGACAGAGACAACAGAGAGAGACAGAGCAGAGAGACAGACAGACGGAAGGGGAGAAGGAGGGAGAAAAGACAGCCTTTGTCCAATCAATACAAAATCCCAACCTTTTAATCATTTCAGTGTGTTCGCACTGGGCTGTACAATTTCCACTCTAAATAGTAACCTCCCTTCCTCCCTTCACTGTGTGTCTAATGACCAGACTGGAGTGCCAGCAAGTCTTAGACTAACGAATCAATAGCCACCATGTTTATATCTCCTTCAGACTGCAACAAACTTGAAGCGAAAAGCTCTCTCTCTCTCTCTCCCTCTCTCTCTCTCTCTCTTCTTTCTGTCTCTTTACTGTATTTCTCTGCTCTGTCTCTGTCTCTATCTTTCTCTCTTCTGTCTATGTCTGTCTTGTCTGTCTTTCTTTTTCTCTATCTATCTTGTACTCTATCTATCTATCTTCTACTACCTATGTCTGTCTGTCTGTCTGTCTTCTATCTATCTGTCTTCTCATCTTCTCTCTACCTTCTGTCTCTGTCTTCTTCTTCATGTCTGTCTTCTCTCATTTCTCATCTGTCTCCCTCCCTCCCTCTCTCCTCTCTCCCCTCCTCTCTCCTCTTCTCTCTCTCTCGCGGAAGGCCAGTGTTATCACTCCACAACAGAAAGCTTCACACACCTGACTGTGAACATCAAGCGACTGGACAAATTCGTATCAACTGAATAGCAATAGTAAGTCTCCACTTCGCATGAATTAAATGTGAACACAATGTGGTGCTTCTTGTCTTGCCATTAAGATGGAAAACTAAAACAAAACAGAAAAAAGATATGCGCGCATTTGTGTACATGTGGAAGTAGATTCTCTCTCTCTCTCTCTCTCTCTCTCTCTCTCTCTCTCTCTTCCTCTCCCTCTCTCTCTCTCCTCTCCTCTCTCTTTTTTTCTCTCTCTCTCCTCTCTCTTTCTCTCTCTCTGTCATATTTGTTTTCTTTAGCTTAGTCTGTCTGTCTGTCTATCTGTTTCTCTGTGTAAAAGAGGGAAAGAGAGTGTGTGTGTGTGTATGTGTGTGTGTATGTATGTATGTATGTATGTGTATGTATGTGTGTTGTGTGTGTGTGTGTGTGTGTGTGTGTGTGTGTGTGTGTGTGTGTGTGTGTGTGTGTGCTGTGTGTGTCTGGTGGCGCGCGCCAGACATTCATGTTTTTTTTCTTTGATTAAAACTCGATACAGCTGTCACAACTTCGAGACTGAATTAAGCAGACGCAAAGGAGTAAGTATACAAAAAGCAGAATATGTAAGGTTTGTGATGACAATGCCTTAGGCGATGAGTTCCACATCATTTTCGAATGCTGTAAATTTCCTGGTGACCGACAAAAATGGCTGTCAGTCAAATCAATGTTTCTCACTGTGTAACTTCATTTCCGGAAAGAAAAATGATAATATGAAATTCGTAAATGTATCAAATTTTCTAAAATTGTGTGTACTTATCGTTTGAGCATTGAGTATTCTGTCATAAAACAATTTCAAATGTACGGGTTCTTTTCTGTGAAACGAAGTTCGTTCTGTTTCACGTTATGTAATAATCCCGTTGGAATTTCGTTTATTTGCTATTATCTTCCATGTCTCAATTGCGGTTAAACAATGTTCAGTGTTCAATGTGTGTGTGTGTGTGTGTGTGTGTGTGCGTGCGTGCGTGCGTGTGTGTGTGTGTGTTCGATTGTGTGTCGATTGTGTGTGTGTGTGTGTGTGTGTTCGATTGTGTGTGTGTGTGTTCGATTGTGTGTGTGTGTGTGTATGTGTGTGGGGGGAGTGGGGGGGGGGGGGTATGTATGTGTGTGTGGTGTGAATGTGTGTGTGTGTGAGTGTGTGAGTGTTGAGTGTGCGTGTGGTGTGTGTGTGTGTGTGTGTGTGTGTGTGTGTGTGTGTGTGTGTGTGTGTGTGTGTGTGTGTGTATGTGTGTGTTCGTTCGTTATTTCTATTAACGTCTATTCACATACGTGCTTTTAGACGATTGTGTGTGTGTGTGTGTGTGTGTGTGTGTGTGTGTGTGTGTGTGTGTGTGCGTGCGTGCGTGCGTGCGTGCGTGTGTGTGTGTGTGTGTAAGTATGTGTGCATGTGTGTGTGTGTGTGTGTGTGTGTCGGCGCGCGCGCGAGCGCGACGCGGGCGCTTGTACAACCGTATTTAATTAGATCCAGGTGTTTCCCATCATTCCATCTACGCTTCATGCATTCAGCACATTGTGTGTGAGCTGACATACTTCAGACTGCAGTGAATCAATCTCCAACGCCTTTTCCGTCTGTTTGTTTACCACGTGTTTGCCTTTTATTCACGTTTATTTCCCTCCCTGCCCCGATGTTCCCTTTTCACGGGATGAGAGTGGAGGAATTTCTGTTTGAATCATCCTACATCACTTACAGGACTCGTTCTGTTCTGTTCTGTAGATTTTAAAGTCCTACCACTCTAAGAGTATACGAAGACTAGCAAAAAGGATTTTCGAAGAAGCCTTTAAAAGTTTTACTAGCATTTTGAGATACCGATGCTTTTATTCGGTTCACCTTGGATGGATGGATGAAAATAATCGGATGGATGAATGAATCGATGACCAGGACTCGATCTTTTCACCAACTATTTATATGGCTTGGTCAGTGCGATAAAGAAAGAGCGATAAACCCGTATAATGCAAAGACTGTAATACCAAGTCACTATGACGGGCCTCTGTAGCTCAGTTGGTTGAGCGTCGGATTCACATGCTGATGGTTGTGGGTTCGAATCCCGGGGTGCGCCATATTAAAACTGGCCTTCTTGCTGCCCCATCTTAACATCATTGTTGTTCTGGTGGTATCAGTATAGGATTAGATATAAGTCCCCCCCTTACCCCCACTTCCCTGGGATGGTTATCCCGTCGGCCATTCACCTGAGGAGGGTGCCAAAGTAAAAACTGAACCAAATCAATCAATCAATCAACCAAAGTAAAAACTGAACCAAATCAATCAATCAATCAAATCACTATGGGCATCTTCATTTCAGCTAATATCTATTATGTATTTCAATTTTAATTTGTTACAAATGGATTTACGCCGTTTCAGAACACTACTCCCTGAACCTGTAAAAAGCATGTGTGCTAGTATCTTGGCACTGAATCTTGGGGGGGGGGGGGGGGGGGGTAACCTATGACACTAAGCCAACATTATCAAAATGACTAGGAGTATCAAAATGGGCAGGAAACAGACCAATTTTTATGATGTAGACTGAGAATGAACTTGAATATAACATCTTAATTCCTGATTTTATCAACTGAGCCATAGAATCGTATTTATCACGTAGAAAAATAAGAAGCTGACGTGATTTTCTACCTAAATTATTACTGGCAATATTGAAAATTGAGCTGTTCGAACAACACTTTCCATGTGGAATATAACAAAACATAAAAACACATCCAGTGTATTTAAGTCTTGTATAATGAACACAAAATTTACTACTTCAAATGATGCCAAAAGAAAATCCTATTGTTTCGATTTGCAAGTTTATCGGTACGAACTCGCCATGTGTATCAGTGATCTGCTAAGCAATGACAAAAATTATGGTGATAATGATACCATTAATAACAATAATAAATTCATGATTTAGTCAGATATTTGTTCTGTCGACAGAGTGTTGTCTGTTTTATGACCGGCCATGTTTACTCTGTAAGTCTCAAAACAGTGAGCTAATTATCGGCAGAATCTCTTTTTCAGAATAATGTATGGCTGGTCGACATTGCGTTACTGCCACTGGGACAACAAAATAGTTAATACTCAAGTCTGTTCTGTAGAGAACTAAATGAGCTTACTGTATTAGGCTTGAAAATAAATCTCCTGTGTACTCTCCCTGTTACGCAGATTTTGACAGGATTGTGCGATGTTTGTGCTAAATTTTTCTATTAAAAGTGTTACAAACCTTGGTCTGATTTGGCAGTAACCGGGCCTATTTTTCATAGATAGATAGATGAATAGACAGACAGACAGACAGACAGACAGATAGATAGATAGATAGATAGATAGATGAATAGATGGATAGATAGATAAATAGATAGATGGATAGATAGATAGGTAGATAGACAGATAGATAGATAGATAGATAGATAGATAGGTAGATAAATAGATTTATAGATAGATGGATAGATAGATAGGTAGATAGATAGATAGATAGATAGACAGACTGATAGATAGATGGATAGATAGACAGACAGACAGATAGATAGATAGATAGATAGATATTATAGATAGATAGAGGGAGAGAGAGGGAGAGAGAGAAAATGAATGAGAGAGAGAGAGAAAGAGAAATAGAGACAGACAGACAGACAGAGTAGAGAGAAAGAGAGAGAGACAGACAGACATACAGAGAATGAGACAGAGAAAGGGAGAGAGAGAGGGGGAGGGAGAGAGAGAGACAGAGACAGAGACAGAGAGACAGAGAAAGAGAGCACGAATACAATTTTCTAAAACAACAAAAGGTGCTATTATTGCAAACCTGGCTTTGTGAACAAAACGCTCCATCCATGATTGCTGTCACTGCGTGCGTCTTCACGTGCAGCGTGCTCCGGCATTCTGGAAAGTTAATTTGCAATGGTGTATGAAATAAACGACGCCAGTTAGGCTTCCTTGAACGAAATTATAGTGCACAAGTGTGTATTGGTGTGACTCTTTATTGTTATTGTTGTTCAAAGCCCAGCCGATTGCGTAGAACCATATCAAGGCTATAACCACTTCGAAACATACAAAACTTCAAAAGCAAAAACAAAACAAACAAAAAATGAAGTACACATGCCAATGCATTCGCACACATAATCTAACAACATGCCCCTGGCGTTGGCCACTCCGTCTAATTTATCACACATGGGGATCTAAAAAACACATCTGGTACCATACTCTTGCGACTGCTTTCCCAAGTGGGGGGGAGGGGGTGAACAACCTGCATTTTACGAGGGCAAATTCTTTTGTATCAATATCGAATAAAGAAAAAATAATCAAATTCAATCCAACTGTACGTTCTACCGAGATTTTGAAATTCCTTTCGTCCATCCATCAGTGGAACCACCTGTGCACGTACACACTTTGTTCCCATCAATGGTTTCATTTAATCCAAGCCATTTGTCCCAGTTTCCTGATATGGACACGTCCACTACTTATTACAGCCATGAAAATCCATCCACAGCCTTAGGGAAAAGGTTTCCCATACCCCCATCTAACTTCATGGTCGTTTACACAGTATTTCTTATCTCCAAAGTTCGCTTCACCTCCGCATTTTTACTAGTAGAAAGGTAAAGGTTGTTTCATAACCCTGAGGTTGCAGGGGACTGAACTGTTTGAGACTTCAACTTCTCCCTGGGCCATATTATGAGGGCGGTGCCCATTTCACTTGCTCGCTGCTTAACGTTCCCCAATCCAAAAGAGGGCTCTATCCATTCGCCGGTCAATGAACTAGAGATCACATGTATGAAAGTATGCTTAGGCCAGATTCGAATCCTCGCAAACCGATACAGTCAGACTAGAGAGTGGAAACTCTGTTTTTACGCTTACCAAATTTAGGGAATCTCCTCTGTGTCCCAGTGACATACATGTCAACATTATATGACGAAGACTCTTTATTCCATTCTGTACATGTTCCCTACAGGAGACTCTGCTTTATTCCACTGTCACACAAACAAACAAACAAACAAACAACAACAAGGAAGCAAGCAAACAAACAAACTGCTGTTAAACCATATTTATTTCCCCACTACGCGAAGACTCAGTTCCCAATGCAAATTAGCTCGGGTCCTAAATTGGTTCTTAACATTACAACAAAGAGCCAGTGCAAATTAGCTCTGGTCCTAAACGGGGTACCTTCATTACCGTTTAGGTTACAACTCATGCACACGTAAAGACAATTATATCCCAAACAAATCTCCATTGCAATCGTCGTAAAAAAAAAACTGTCTTCCAAACTGATGGTGTGTTAAAAGAACACAATCAGACCAACACACCACGCTGACGAGGGCGTCATGTCACTCCATGGTAGTAAGCACACAGCGTCAGATTAAGTGCGATGAGATCAGCACACGGCTGCACACTTTACGTGATCCATTGAATTTGGGAGCAGGATCTCTAGAGACCCTCTCAGGGCTGTGGCAATGATATCACCCGCTCTGTTTTTCTCCTGGAGAAGAGAACTGGTGGTGACAATGTGGGGAGATGATGATGGTAGAGTGTGGGGAGCAAACGAGAGAATGTGGATTGGAAGGACTTGGTAATAGGATATAGAAGATTCTCTCAAGGTGGAAATAGAGCGGGTTAGTAGACGTATGAGATGGCATGCCATGTTTGCTACAGCAAAAAGTAAATACAGAATATTCATTTCAGCAATACAAATCTTTTTACATAAACTAAGGACAGCCCTGTTTGTTGACAGACACAGAAGAGGTTTAAAGAGTGTACTGTAATTCATATGCGACATCAAAGGTGAATATATCTGTCTTTCTGTGAGTGTTATGATCAAACTGTTTCTGAAGTGATTTTATAATAGATCGTAGAATTATTTCCACCAAGGTTTAGTACATAATTCTAGGAAATAATTTATAAAGATGCTTGAATTTTTTATTACTGGATTATAACTTGACAGATTGATCAATCCCACTTGCCTACATCCGACCTACTTTTTCTTTCTTCGTTCAATTCTCCAAACAAGATCTATTTCAAATTCAACCCAATTCCAAACTCTGTCATCATTGTTAACAGATTTCACTTTAATCTCCCAGATCGCAAACGATCATAAAAAAAGTTTTAAAAACTCCGTCCCACAACGATGGAGTGGAAAAGAGCATGTGTATTAGAATGACAGAATCAAGTCATATTAGCTATAGTTCGATGAAGACGTCACATCCACCTACCCACACTCTTTTTGTTGTTGTTGTTGTTTTTTGTTGTTGTTTTGTTTGTTATATCAATGATCCCATTCCTACTGCAAACAGCCCAACAATTTAAACAGGTATCTTCAGTGCTTTTCTGTCTCCCCTGTTGACGTCACCGGTTCGGTGCTGGCCACTGCACACCTGGACACCACCATCTCCCTCCGGGCTGCTCTATCTTGACTTTTGTGGACAATTTCTTGAATATTTAGGCCACTAATGTTGGTTATGTTCTCCATGTATGAGATTGGAGGCCTGCCTTTCTTCCTTTTTGCCATGTTTTTCCTTGAAAGATGGTTGCCATGAGGTCCGTGTTCTTCTTGCGTGACACATTAGTTACGTCTATCATTATTCCCTAGTTGCAAACGATAAATAGAAATCCATGTCAACGCTCAACACTACCCTCCAGCTGCAAACAACGAAAAGAAACTTCCGTAAATGTAGCATCACTCACCAAGCTCTGCAGTCTATGAAAAAAGAAATACATCGTATATTGATGGAGTTGACAAGAGCAAAATCACACCAGTACAACAAGCTGACAAGGGAGTTATGTCTTTTCGGTTCATCTTGGAAGTACGCAGTGTGAGATTTAAATTAAAAAAATCAGCACGCGCTACACGCTTACGTGATCAGTTGAAATGGGATGAAGGTCTCCTGAGACTCTTGCGGGGTTGTTGTGACAATGACGTCACCCACTCTTTTGTTTCTTCCCCGTTGAGAAAGGAGTGGTGATGTGGATGCGATGGGGTTAGTAAGGAAGGAGGTTTTCGAAGGTGGTGATGATGGGGTTATGTTGGTGATAGTCACAAGAGTGAAGGGGGTAGGGGGATAGAGTGGATGCAGTGGTCTGAAGGAACAAACAGCATGCCCCATTTTACAGTCAGCAGCATCATCATCATGTCCCCTGCCACATGGCGTTGGCGATCGTGGTCCTCCATACAAATCTATTCCTTGTCACTGCAAATACATCTCTCACCCTCTCTCTCCTCAGCCACCCTACAAGTCCATCTAATATTTTCTCCCTGGGTGTACCTGGTGTTCTCTTTCACTCCAGCTTTCTTTTGTGACCAGGTGCTCTAATTCCCCTTTCCTCATAAAATGTCCTATAACTGTTATTTGTCTTTTCCTTTTATTCTTTATCAATGATCTTTTTGTGTCTGACTCCTTCAAGACTGTCTCGTTTGCTTTCCTTGCTGTCCATGGGACATTTTACAGTAAAAATATGAAAAAATGAATGAATTGATTTTATACGGCGCAGTTCTTAATTTGAATTTAAAAATGTGATTTTATACTACATGTATTATTCTTGTTATCATGATAAGACAGAGAATGTGGTGAAGTTTGAAAAATAACATCAGAGCTGTACATGTCTGACTGTTCATAAAACAGAATATGTCTGCAATGATGTGTTTGATGCTAGCTAGAAGTAATGTTTTGTAAATTGCGTAAAAAAAACTGTTGTAAAATTGGATGGCCATACCAGGCCAGTTTTCTCTCCTCCCACCCTCAATAAATGACGGCAAAATTGCTCTAGCCATGAATTACAGGTCAAGCAGTCAAGTGCGTAAATACCAGACTTCCAACCAAAAGGTGTTGTTGGGTTTGATCCGCCTAGACATCCCTGGTGGATAAATGGCCGAGATTTTTTTCCGATTTCGTTCGTTCGTTGCTTGATTTAACGTCTTTTCACTATAAGTGATATTAGACGGGTTTTTTTTTCCGATTTCCGGGTCAGCATGTGTGCAGACTGTTCAGTGCCTAAACTTCTTTCGTGTATCAGAATATTAAACGCTCACGTCAAAGTTCCTGCAAATAATGTCAGTTGTTCCTGATGGAAACATGAAAACATCCAGCAAGCACGCTCACCTAAGATCAGACTGTGCAACAACATTGTGAAAAGGGGTCTGCTTGCATAAGCTTGTAGTATTACCTTGCTCCACAACAATATCTGGTTATGTGTAATGTGCAGAGAATCCTAATAAATTCAGAGAACAGAGCTATATAAGAACAATTTGTGATGGTGATGATGATGATGATGACGACGACGACGACAACAACAACAACAACAACAACAATAAAATAATAATAATAATAAATAATAATAATAATAATGTATTAACACTGAACTTTCACCAGTATCGCTAAAAAAAGAAAAGAAAACAAAAACAAAACCAGCCGCCATGGTGGCTCAGTTTTATTTTTTAACGGAAAACAAGACGCACATTAGCAAAATCGGCCAGTATCACCCGTACTATCAACTTCAGAACTTAATATTGCTCTCCCTTTCCAACCTGCAAAAGGAGAACAGTAATGTGCATGCCATAATGATGGGGTGTGAAAGAGCACAATCAGACCAATACAACACGCTTGACAAGGGAGTTGTGCCCCTTCCCTTACAATGCCAGCACGCACTGCGTGTTAAGTGCGAAGAGATCAGCACATCGCTGCACTCATTACGTGATCCATTGAAAGGGGGATCAGGACCTCTTGAGGCCCTTACGGGGTTCCTGTGGCACTGATATCACCCATTCTTTTATACTTCCTAGTGGTGAAGGGAGGGGTAGTGATGGTCCAGTGGAAACAGGAAAGGGGCGTGTATGTGTGTGTGTGTGTGTGTGTGTGTGTGTGTGTGTGTGTGTGTGTGTGTGCTGTGTGTGTTTGTGTGTGTGTGTGTGTGTGCACTCTGTGTGTGTGCACAGGTATGTGTGTGTGTGTGTGTGTGGTGCATCTGTGGAAGAGAGAGAGAGAGAGATGGTGTGTGTGTGTGTGTGTGTGTGTGTGTGTGTGTGTGTGTGTGTGGTGTTGTGTGTGGCGCGTTGTCGATTGGGCAATATCAGGGGTGGAGAGGAAAGTGTAATGGAGCAGGTATATGTATCTTATGTATGTATCTGTGTGTATGTGTGTGTATATATATGTATACATAGATATAATATATATGTGTGTGTGCGTTGTGTGTGTGTGTGTGTGTGTGTGTGTGTGTGTGTGTGTGTGTGTGTGTGTGTGTGTGTGTGTGTGTGTGTGTGTGTGTGTGTTAGAGAAAGACCTAAAAATCTTGTGAATATAATAGAAATAGAAAGCAAAAATAAAGGACTGGAGCTAAACAGCAAGAAGACTGAACTCATGGTGATCAGTCAAATACAAGAAATCGCCTCATGAAAAATAACAGCAAATGGTACAACATTGAGACAGGCTGATAGTTTTGAATATCTCTGGGAACGGTCACCTCACCAGAAGGCAGATGCACCCAGAAATAGTCAGCAAAATCGGCCAAGCCAAAACAGCATTCAAGAAGATGAAAAGCAAATGCCTATCAATTAGCACCAGGAAGAGAGTTCTTGAATGTTACATAGAACCGATACTGTTGTAAGGTAGTAAGGCGTGGACAGTCAACACGCAAAGTCAGAACAAAACTGAGGCAACTGAAATATGGTTTCTAACAAGAATGCTTAGAGTTCCAGGGTCAGCAAAGAAAACAAACGAGACAATCTTGAAGGAGGCATACCAAGAAGAACATTGATGAAGAAGATTATGAAAAAACAGTAACATATATGGGACATTTATTGAGGCAAGAGGAATTAGAGCACCTCGTCACAACAGGAAAGCTGGAGGGAAAGAGAGCATCAGAAAGACCCAGGGAGAAAATATTGGACAGATTTGCAGAGTGGCTGAGGACAGAGAGTATGGGAGATGTAGTTGCAGCGACAAGGAATAGATTGTATGGAGGGTCATGATCGCCAACGCCGTGCGGCAAGACACATAATGATGATGATGATGATGATGAGAGGATGATAACTTGTGTCAAGGGCCACACGCCTATCAGACTGAGTGCATAGTAGTTTAGCATCCTCTGTGTGTGTTGGGTGTGTGTGTGTGTGTGTGTGTGTGTGTGTGTGTGTGTGTGTGTGTGTGTGTGTGTGTGTGTGTGTGTGTGTGTGTATGTGTGTGTGTGTGTGTGCATGCGCACGCGAAATGTGTATTCCCTTCCTGTAAAGTGCTATGAGCATTTTTCTGATGTGGACCTTTATACTATGTAAGTCAAATCACTATTACTCAGGGCGCACTGTTTGAGAGTAAATATCACGTCTTCTAAACATGAGATAACACATCCAGAGAGAATCATCTTTGTATTGTGCGGCGCTTTAGTATAGAATATGATTTTTCTCCTTTTATATGTACACTGAAATGAACAGGTAGAAGAAGTGATGCTGGAGTTTAACTGACATCAAATCCGTCATGTCTGCCTGTAAGTGGGTCTATGAAACAGAGGACTGTACTTATAGTGCTTACTGGTTTCTTTCTTAATTGCTTGCAGAAGTCATATCTTTAAAGTTTTCAGAGAGTAAGTATGCAAAAAGATATACTAAGTTGATGCAAAAAGTGATTTTTTTTGTATAGCTTGACGTAGTGATCACACGAAGCCCAACCACACCATGGTTCTTTTTGTTAGTTTTTATCCCCATCCTTTACGTCTCTTCTCCCATTTTCAAAATCAAACTGAATCGTGCTTCTTCATTTTTGACCCGTGTGTAACCGACATAACACTGTCTCTTTCTTACGGTTTCTCTTTTATAGCTAGAATGATGAACTTTCCCAAGTGGATTTCAGGGTCAGCAAAAAATTGCCAGAGAATATGAAAGTGGATACACTGTGCTTTGCTTGTGAAGAAAGTAAAGCTATTTGCCCCTACCCACTTTTGGATCTTATCTACGTTAATCTGGAACAGAGATGAACGCTTGCATAGGCGCTTTCAGTTTGATAGAGCGCAAGAGCATCCACATACAGCGAAGAATGAGAATTCTGATTTATTGAGTTGAAACTATTGTTCATTTTAATGTTGAAGGGAGCAGACGATAGAATACTCATTCGTGGAACACCCACCTTCTGCTCACGGATGTCTGACAGGGACACTGAAATTGTCGCTCTGTGAAGAAACATTTGATAAGCAAAGGGAGGTTGCCTCAAAGCCAAATTCATGAATGTCTGAAAGTATTAAACAACGCATGATAGTATTACATGCTTTTCGTAGGTAACAAAAATGGCAACTATTTTTGTTTTGAAAGGTAATAAGGACTGTGGTGTCAATATGGATTTAAAATGTTCGACTGTGGAGTGATGCTTGCGGACACCACACTGTTTTAAGTGTCCACATGGGTCTGCTGTTTACCTTTTTTCCCATTTCTCTACAAAGACAAATGGTTAATCTATTGGCCGATAATAGGAAAGATTGAACAGATTTCTTCCAGTTTTAGGGATAATCAGGGCGTTCTGCCATGAAGACGAAAAGAGTCCTATAGTCTATAATATGATTGCACACTTTTAAGAGGATTTGCAGGCAATTTTCAGGAAGGTGCCTTGAAAGTTTATAATCAATCTCATCGAGGCCAGGAGAAGAATCACTGCAGACCAGAAGAGCAGCTTTAATTTTTTAAGATGAATGGATAATTGTACTCTTCAGTGTTGTCAGATCAGAAAACGAAGGGCGTCTTTTCTCTGAGGGTTTTGTTTATAATGAGGGATGCCAATGTATTGGTTGAGAAAAACTTTGCTTAAGTAGGAAACCTAATAAGTCGGCGTGCTTTGGGTTTGTTTTTTATATTTTTATTTATTTTTGTTTGTTTGTTTGTTTTTTATTTTTGTTTTGCTGTTGTTGTTGTTTTGTCTGTGATCAGGAAATCTGACAGTTTGAGAGTGTTGACAGACGGATAGGTACTTTTCCCTTTAATTTTCTTTATGATTATCCACGCTTTCTTTTTCTTTGGAGTTTTAGATGTCAGCGTGGAGCAAAAAAAACCTATTTGACTGGTGTTTTCTGGATTTTAAATGTCTGTATTTTGCTCTCATTTTTGATGAGTTTGGACACGATCTGCTGATAATGTGTAGAAGATACCTCGCTAGGCCCTCTTGCTCCACAGTGACCCCAAAACGGGCATCAGCATTAACATTACTACCCAGTTCCGATGTGGTACAGCACACCCACACCCTGTATTTTCTTTCTTTCTACATTCTCTTTTCTGATAAACAGATATTACATAAAGACACCTTGAACTGAGCAGCTTCACTAATGTTTAAAATTACTACACTGTGGTCGCAAACAATCTAAAGACAAGAAGCTTTCATTTCACACAAAATGAAGGAGTGTGAAAAAGCACGATCACACCAACGTAGTGATCTAAGAAGGGAGTTATGCCCCTCCCTTTATGTTGTATACTCGCAGTGTATGATTAAGTGCAGGGATGTGCACATCGCTGCACGCATTACGTGATCCACTGAAATGGGATCAGGATCCCTTGAGGCCGTTATGGGGATTGCTGTGGCACTCACATCACCCACTCTTTATTTTTTTCGAGTAGTGTAGAGAGGAGGTGGAGATGATAGGGTAGAGGAAAAACAGGAAAGGAGGTCTGGAATTTTGATGGGAGTGATGAAGGGGTATTATCAGGGATAAAGAGGATGTAGAAAGAAGTGGATGGGGTGCATTTCTGAAGCAGCATGATGTTTCCTAAAGTGAGAACAAGAAGATATGTTCCAGCCCTCTCACATAAATTATGGCACACGTTTGGAGATAAATCACAGTTGCGTGTGCCCATTTGCACGTAATATTTTTACAGTGATTTCTTGACTGCTGGCAGAAACCATGATGTAAACAGGTCTGTATGTGAAGTAGAAACATGCAAAGTCCATTTTTTGTATTGCATTTTTTAAACTGTAAAACACGTCCCTCAAACAAACGCGGGCCTGAACAGGGGAGATAATGTGTGCAGACAAGGCGTATTCGTTTATTCTTAGTTCCAAACAGGAAACCAGTGACCCTGAAAATAAACACAGAAACACAGAAGAACATAACTCCTTGAACTATATATGGAAAGCTTCATAACGTATGAGACATTTCATCACTATTACTCATCTTTGCGTTGGTACAAACCACACACAAAATTTATCTGTGTATTCAAATTACTTCAGGCACAAAATCCCACTACAACAAAAATATTTAGGAAGACTGTTTTTGCTATGTACTAACCTATCTTTTAGGACAAATTTAGCAACAAAAACATGCTACTAGACCCACAAACAGAAAATGTCCGTCAATAAGAATACTACACTAAAATTCAAATCACTCGTAGCCACACACCATTATAACACCAATCATTGAACAACCAACTTTATCTTGTAAAGACTGGTTAACTCCGTCATATTTCGCCCTTCACAAACAGCTTACTTTTATACTAAAATAGACAATACAATATTGTATTCCATTGTTCATTCACATAAGATATCTTTTATAGAACTTAAATGTGTTCACAGTTAACTGGGGACAGAAGCGCAGTTGTTATGTTATTCCCATCTAATATTTTGCACATTGCAATAGTTTTCAACCAAAACTTATATCCTTTCTATCCGAAAATATTCCAAAACTAACACAAATACTCTTGTAATGAAATGAAATAATCACACCTGAATCCAACAGAAAAGCACAGATCTTGTCTATTATCCCGAAAAGCTTTTATGCTATGATTCTTCATCCCCCATGGGCCCAAAATTAGTGCGACTCCACACATTGTAATCAATACACAGAATATCAAAATCCAACTCATATTTCGCCCGTCATCAAAAACTTAATAAGGAATAATTCCATTTATATAGCGGCAAACGTACGTGTCAGAGAATGCTCGTTGCACTTTACAAACAGCATAAACAGAAATGATCTAGCAGTGACAGAATGGACGCTTTTCAATCATAAAAAGGCTTTAGAAGATCATTAACAACTTTTAACAAAGCAGTTTCTGTACATATACTGTACTGTGGGTTTTACGGTAGGCTGACTGAAGGGGTACAGAAGATTGTTGTCTTCTAAGTCATTCATCAGCTGCGAGAAGACGAGACTCTCAAGGACAAGAATGGGAGATTAGACACAGATCGATAGTTTTTTGTTATCGTTGTTTTTTGGTTTGTTGGGATCAAAATTGTGCTTTTGTAGCAGGGGTTTACTTGAGCATATTAAAAACTTTGTGGCACGACACCTGTGTTCGAAGAAGTATTCATGATTTCAGATACAATTAAAAAAATGTTTTCAATAATCTAAAGAAGAGAGGCAGGGATGGGATCAAGATTGCTCGACTTTTTAGGCATTGCAAGGATAACTGTTTTGACTTGATCTAGACTGCTGGGTGAAATGATCTGAATGCCTTTAAAAGGGGAAGGACCAATGGATCGGAGTCGGAGCTGATTTTTTTTTCTACTTTCTCTTTGAAGAATTCACTGAATTTGTCGGGGAGGCATTTGGGTGGAACATTGTTTTGAAGGACAGTTTCAGTTGTTGCATCCATCATCTGACCAGTTAATTGGAAAAGTTCCTCAGAATAATTTGAATTAGTGATTTTGTTTTCTCTATACTGCTGTTTGTCTTTAAAATTCAGTCTATTGACCAAGTTTCTGTGTTGGGCAAATATTTGTCTATCAATAGTCAAATCAGTTTTACGCCAAGGTCGTTCAGCTTCACGCTGCTGCTGTGTGGCTTGTTTGATTTCAAGGGACACCCATGGTGCTGGGTACGATTTGTAATCCTACGGGTGACGACAGGGGCATGGATGTCAAGTAGACTGCTGAACTGAGAGTTGTAATGATCAGCAAGACTTGAAGAATCTGATCGTGCATTTGCAAGGGCTGAGACAAGGTCATCTTTGAAACTACAGGTCTGTAAAATTCTTATGCTACGTGATTTGTTTTCTTTAATTGCTCTCACATGAAATGCAGCGTAACCTGGTTCTGCAAGCATTCATTTACTATGGTGTAACATAACAGGGCTCATGAAATTTACTTCTAATCTGTCTTAGGATCCTTCACTGAGACTACTTGTTCTTAGCAAGATGACAGATGGTGGGGTTTGTTTGGGAACATACCTATTAAGTTCATTGCCCTTGTATTTGATTTGTATGATAAGACAAAAATAATGACGTATACAAAAGGGCGAAGGTCGTTGTCAACGGACGTACCTGGAACAAGATTAAAGTCACGACTCGAACACAGCCTTTTTAGTCAAGATATTTACACACACGATTCATAAACGAAACGAGGGTAACACCGTAAGGAAATTTTAGTACAAAAAATTATTCTCTATCGAAATTGTACAAATAATAATGATGATGATGATGATGATGATGATGTTGATGATGATGATAACAATATGTTTTATTTATTTAATTATGCTGTCAAATATTAAATAACTTACATGAACGTGAAAGATTGCCTTTTCTTCATTCAAGGAAAGGGAAACAACTCGCTTCCAAGCACCGTAAACTTTCGGCAGCTCTAATGAACGTTGCCTGGTCTCTTTAGTCATTTTCAGTTTTCCCAAGTCCCCTGTTAAGTCAGCATGTGTATAGACTCTAAAGTGTTTAGACCTGTTACAAAACTGTATCCAAATTCGACGCAGACACTGCCGAGAAATTGTCGTGCTTGCAAGAACACATATTCATTCAGATCATTTTGCATGTAGCCCAGCCGACTACTAGAGCCATATCAGGGCTAAACATATTCATTCACGTATAATATATATTTAATATATTTATAATATATTTTATTTATTTTTTTTTTAATATATTTTATTTATATAGCGCAAAATCTTGACAAAATCAAATCTAAGCGCTGAGCGTATACATGCACACATACCTACATACATATGAGCGTATACATGGATACATACATGCTTACATACTTACATACATAAATCTAAGCTGAGCGTATACATGCATACATACATACATACATAAATCTAAGCGTATACATACATACATACATACATACATACGTACGCACATGCATACATAATAATTACAATATTTATATAGCGCAAATCTCGACAAAATAAAATCCAAGCGCCGAAAAGACACACACGCACACACGCACGCACGCACGCACACACACACACACACACACACACACACACACACACACACACACACACACACACACACACACACACACATGCATGGCCACAAATGGGGAGAAAAGAATAAAAGCAATAAAAGCAAGAATAAAACCAATGGAAAACCACAGAGAGCACATCATATACAATTATATATTAAAACAAAGTGATTCCCCTCCGAGCGGAGACAGGCTGCAGAGGGGGGTTGAGTGAGGTTAGGATTTTATGCAGAGGAGAAAAGGTGAGTTTTGAGAGCGGACTTGAAGGAGGCAAAAGTAGGTTGCTGACGGACTGAGAGAGGAAGTTTGTTCCAGGAGAGTGGACCAGAAACAGAGAAGGCTCGTGGACCATAGGTATTGAGCTTAGTGCGTGGAAAGCGAAAAGTCAGAGGATCGGAGGCAGAGCGGAGGGTACGTGAGGGAACATAGATCTCAAGTAGGCTTGACAGGTAATCGGGGGCTGCGTTATTGAGGCTTTTGTAGCACATGGTGTCTAGTTTGTACTGTATGCGCTTTGATACAGGGAGCCAGTGAAGTTGTGCCAGGAGAGGAGATATGTGGTCAGCTTTTTTCTTTTTGAGTACAAGGCGTACAGCATTGTTTTGAATGCGCTGTAGGATGTGAATGGTGGAGGCAGGAAGACCAGACAGGAGTGAATTGCAATAGTCAATGCGAGACATTATGAAGGAGAGAACGAGTTTTGCAGTTGTTTCGACAGAGAGATACTTCCTGATCAGGCTTATACGATGGAGATGATAGTAGCAAGATCTGGCAGTTTGAGAAACAAAGTTGTTCATGGACAGGGTAGAGTCAATGCAGACACCAAGGTTTTTAGCTGAATCAGAAATTGGGACTGATGTGTTACATAATGGGAGAGAAAGAGGAGGCAGCTGGGAAAGTTTCTGACGGGTGCCAATGAGGATAGCTTCTGTCTTGTCGTCATTAAGCTGAAGTCTATTGTGTGTCATCCAGTTCTTAATGTCCGAGTAACACTCAGTGGTGCGAGTCAACAGGCGCTGTATATTATCAGGTGAGTCACTATCTTGAAGTTGGGTGTCATCAGCATAGAAGTGGTGTTTTATAGAGTGGGAGTTGATGATGGTGGACAGGGGGGAGGTATAAAGAGTGAAAAGAACAGGGCCAAGGACAGATCCTTGTGGAACACCACAGGTCAGGTATGCAGGTTGAGAGTAAGTGCCATTGATGAGAACAGTTTGTTTTCTGTTTGATAAATACGAAGTGAAAAAGGAGAGAGCAATGTCAGAGATGCCAAAAGTATGATGAAGTCTAGAAAGGAGAATACCATGGTCAATGGTATCGAAAGCTGCAGACAGATCAAGGAGTGTGAGGAGAGAGACTTTGCCAGTATCAGTTGCAAGGAGGAGATTGTTGAGAATGTGTAGTAGGGCAGTTTCAGTGCTATGGCACTGGCGGTAGGCTGACTGGAAAGGATTGAGGAGATTGTTGGCAGACAGATGAGAGTTCAGCTGGTTGAGGACGACTTTTTCAAGGAGTTTTGACAAGAAAGAGAGATTAGAGATAGGCCTGTAATTTTTCAGTTCATTTGGGTCTAAATTGTGTTTCTTGAGGAGAGGGTGAACAATAGCAGACTTGAAAGAATCTGGGACAGTTCCAGTTTGAAGAGAAGTGTTGATGATGTCAGTGATGAATGGGAGGAGAGTAGGGAGACAATCGGAGTAGAGAGAACCTGGAAGAGGATCCAGTTCGCAGGTTTTGAACGACATGGATCTGATTGTGTTGAAAATTTCTTCTTGTGAGACTGGGGTAAAAGTAGTGAGAGGTGTGCCAGAGAAGGAAGGGTCAGGTGGGCATGGTTGACAGGGTGTCCTGTCAAGCCTGTCACGAAGAGTTTGTATTTTGGTGGTGAAATACTTAGAGAATACAGATGGGAGTTCTTCATTTGTATGTTTTGTTGGGAGAGGTAAGTCTTTTCGTGTGCCAAGGAGATGATTCATGGTTGTAAAGAGTTCTTTTGAAGAAGAGGCATTCAGGATTTTGGTTTGGAAATAGCTTGTTTTTGCAGATGCAATGAGGGTGGATACTTTTGTTTTAGAGGCTTGGAAAAGTTGCCTGTGTACAGTGAGTTTGGATTTGCGCCAGCGGCGCTCTGCTCTGCGGCGGGCACGTTTTGCACAGGCAATCTCATGAGTGAGCCAGGGGGTAGGGGGGCGGTCAGGTAAAAGACGGGTTGTGGCTGGAGCATGAGTGTCCAGAAGATGGTGGAGAGTAGTATAGAATTCATCAGCAAGGTTATGTGACTTTTCAGAAAGGAGACGGGAGGTATCAGATGAAAATGTGGAGAGGTCGATAGATTTGAGATTGCGTCGAGTCACTGTGCGCGTGGTACGGGAAGGAGGAGAAATGTCAAGAGAACAGAGAATTGCAGAGTGGTCAGATGGAAGGGCTGAAGTTAGACGGGTAGAAAGAACTAAGCAGTTGTTAGTAGCTGAATTGTGGTGATCACGAGAAATGATCCAGTCAAGAATGTGACCTTTTTGATGGGTTGGTTCAGAAATGTGTTGAGTCATATTGTGATTGGACAGAGAGTTGATGATATGTCTTGTGTCATAACGGTGAGTGTTGTCATAGTGGACATTGATGTCACCTAGAATGATGAGATTTCCAGGTAAGAGGCAGTAGTGGTCAAGCAGTTGGTCAAAGTCAGAGAGAAACGTGGATGTGGTGAGTTTGTTGGCAGAGCTAGGTGGAGGTCGATAGACACAGGAGAAGGTGATGGGGTGAGGGGTGGATTGGAAGGATACTTCAACGTGCTCGAAAGAAGGATGGGAGAAAGGCAGAGACTGCGAGAAAGATAGGCGGGAATGGAGTGAGTCGTTGTAGAGGATGGCGATACCGCCACCTCGAGATGAGCGATGGAAAGAAGCAAGCCTGTAACCACTCGGAGTGAGGCTAGCATGTATAGGTTCATGACCAAGGGGGTTAAGCCATGTCTCTGTAATAAAAGCAATGTCGACGTGCTCATCAGCGATAAAATCGGCAATGACCTCGGCTTTGCCATCTTTGCATATTGATTGAGCGTTAAAAAGGCATAGTTTAAGTTTATCATATGGCGGCGGCCGAGGTGGCGAAGAAGGCGGCACCGACGGGGCAAAAGACGAAGGCGACACCAGCGGGGCAGAAGACGAAGGCAGCAACGACGGAACAGAAGAAGAAGACAAAGGCAGCACCGGCGGGACAGAAGACGAGGGCAGCGCCGGCGGGACAGAAGACGAAGGCAGCACCGGCGGGACAGAAGGCGAAGGCGGCACCACCAGGACAGAAGGCGAAGGCGAAGATGGCAGAGGAGGAGACAAAGCCCGCAGCAGCGAGGTCGAAGGCAGGGGCAGTGGAGGAGACGAGGAAGCAGAAAAAGAAAAGTGGCGTCGGGCTGGCACAGCAGGAGGCAGGTTGTGCCAAAGTCGGTGGAGACGTCCACCACGACAGGATCGCGCAGTGCGGGGCTTGCTACACAGCCCCAATGTACGTATGCGCTGGTAGACGCCTCCACCGAGGTAGCATTTGCTGTGTTTAAAAAGTGTCAGTCCAATTTGTTTAAGGACGGACGGATCCATAATTGAGAGCCAGTCAAGAGAGGATGATGCTTGCAGAGAACAACGAAGGTTTGGGAGTTGTAGCGTTGGGCGAACACAGTAGGCTAAAATGTTAACACAGTTCACAGGTTAAATGTCCGACCTAAACGGCAGAATTAAAATGACGAAAAGTAGGCATACGAAACTCTAAAATCAGATTATCCGGTAAAATATTCAAAATTTAAAAAAAAAAAAAAAAAATATTTACATCACCATTTGTCGGGACCCAAGAGGAATAAACTGATATAAAATTCAATGTACAAAACAAATAGAACCACGATAAAATCACTGTAAAATACCACACACACTTTTGCTGCCTGCTGGCGCGACATCCAGATAAAATGTACATTCATACACGTGTGTAACACACTCACGCACGTGTGAAAAGAGAAAGCCATACAAAGAGAGAGAAGGAGACGTAGGGGAAGAAAGACAAGACTTCAGTCAGTCCAAATTCGTGTAAAAGACAAGAAACTCAGACTAACGAATCTTGATAACAATAGCTACCACCGACCGACCATCTGCCACCACATAAACAGACAAGGGGAGCAGGAGGTGACCAAAGTACAGAGCCAAGCTGTGTAAGAGTGTCGAGACAGAGACAAGACCCAGACAAACCCTGAAGATGTGGCCACTCTTTTTCTGACACCTGCCTTTGCAAATAGGAAAAGTTAATCTTTTGGACTGTAGGAGACACAGGAGACACATGTAACATCTGACTACTCTGACGGTCACATATAACAATACTGTTTTCAATCATCACTCCTCCTTCCGTTCCTTGACAGGAAGAATGAGTTTGGTCGATCTGGAACTCAGTGGGTGGAGAGAAAGAAAAAGAAAGAGGGAGAGTGAAGTGGACAGATAAATATATGGTATGTTTGTGCGCGTGTTTTACAAACAATTCAAACTATAATGATTCCAAAACAATGGTTATGGAAATTCCTGATCGTAAATGCGCGGAAAAAAATCAAAACGGTTAAAAAGAAAGAAAAAAGGAGCAAGGGATTGTCTGAAAATGCCTTGGCTTGGTATCAAATAAACAGGCGTATTTTAAAGGTATTTATTTAAATTAATCGAAAAATTGCTATGAATTATGATGTTACGGTTTTCCAAAAACAATATTTTTATATGCTTTAGTATTTGACTTTCGGAATAGGAACGTACTGCCACTATGGAAAGGTTGAAATTAATATGGTAGCATGTATTTTGTTAACATTGAACCATTCAAAACAAACAGAAAAGCACAATACTAAACAGGTGATGTATTGCGAAGCTGATTTGTACATTGAAAACTGCTTAACTTCAGATGTCTTAGGGAACTCAGATCTTTGAAGACCATCTTGTCCAACTGGGGCATTCAACAATCCAGTCCTACTGTAGCTGAAATCTTTTTTCCCCGAATCATCGCATTCAGAGAGATTACGTTTGTGCTCACTTTTTTTTTCTTCCCATTTTCTACACCACCTTAATGGTCACAGAAGCTGGCACAGTTTTTACAATGCGATGATGATGATGCCGATGAGGATGATAATCATGATGCTATGGCGTTCCATCTAAGATTGAGACTGCGTGACAGGGCTGTACTCTACGATTACTATCATAATACATCCTGGCGTCAACCAGGCCCGAGAAATACAGACACCTGCGGTGCTGGTCAGAAGATTTGAGCAACACCCTCAATGACGCATCCGTGAAGTGGATAAAACTCGACTGTGTGGTCCCAGTCTTCCCAATGAGCCCATAGTACGCCCAAATGATTTTTGAACAACCTTCCAGTCGGTAGTCCGTTGCGTTAACCACTGCATCACGGCGACTGGTCTGTAGCTGAAATCTTTGACCAGCTACCTTTAATTGTTTACAAAAGAGACACAAACCTCCGTGACTTTCTGGTACACTCAAGACTCAGAAAACCAGCCAGCCAACCTCCAGGAACCTCTCCATGAAACAAACCTAAATGTAGGACATGTCCTTTCGTGTGCTCAGCCACCACAGTCAGAGGCCCCAAATCCCATATGAAAATAACAAAACAATTAGCTGTCAAACCTATAACATTGTCTACGTGATCAGCTGCCCTAAATGTTTTCAACTGTACGTTGGTGGAACTGGATGTACCCTCGATACACGTTTCAAAGAACACTTGGCTGATATCCGATCTTGATACACGTTTCAAAGAACACTTGGCTAATATCCGACTTCAGTGAGATAAAACTATCTCAAATCATTTCAACCAATCAGACCACTCAATCAACGACATCCAGATGAAAGGTCTGTGGCTTCTATACAGTAACAGCACCATAGACAGGAAAGACAGAGAATCCCATCTCATAGATAAACTTGGAACACGCAAGCCTCAATGACAATCCATAAAGATTTCCACAACAGAATTCAGTTTTCTGTCACATTATGTGCTTTTATCCGGACATGACTCTTTGTACATGTACTTTTACCTTGGTGTGTTTATGTGTGCGTGTGTATTCGCTCGAATATGTAGGTATTAACTTCTTTGTCCTTCATGTATAGTTTATGTTTATACTGCTTGCACGAATTATGCACACGATCTTCTTTCAGTGTGCCGTTGAGTCCATGTATATTTTACCTCGATGATGTTTTGCGATATGGAGAGGCGGAAAGAAAATATCTATAAGATGGGATTCTCTGTTTTTCCTGTTTATGGTGCTGTTACTGTATAGAAGCCACATACCTTTCACCAGGATGTCGTTGATTAGGGGTCTAACTGTTTGAAATTATTTGAGATAGTTTTATCTCTTTAATGTTGGATAAACAGTGCTACATAAGAGTGGTATAATAATAATATAGTAGTAGTAGTAGTAGTAGTAGTAGTAGTAGTAGTGGCAGTAGTAGTAGTAATAGAAGTATTGTTATTTCAACACATTGAACGCATTCCCCGCGCACACGATTTTTGCACAGATTTAATAAGGAGTTCACCAGATAACTACCTGCGTATTTTAATGTATTGCACATCGAACTGTACACATTCAATGAATGCCTCTAAAGCAAACTCCAAAATCTACATTGATAAGCAGTCGTGATTTATTCACCTCTGTCTTTATGCAAACTATCGTAAAACCGATCCCAGTAGAAGCAACAAGTACTTTGAAGTGTTGACGTCGTGAGAGTTGCAAGACAGACAGTGTGCGTGTGATCCTCCGAGTCAAGTCTCTCAGTCTTTAAAGGGAAATCGAAAAACAACAGGCAGACAGAAATTTCTCGTTTTACTTCAGGATTTAAGCCATTAAGGCAGCTGCAGACGAAGAGAATTGCTATTCGGAGGCTTTCTCCAAGCTGCAAGACGCATTAAGATTTGCCAGAGACAACGGTTATTGAGACAGACGCAAAAGGCTTGACCAATCAGGGCAAGACGTTCTCTTGCCCACGTGATCGGAACTCGCCTAGACGTGAGCGTTTTCACTTCCCAATCTGTCCGGTCACAGGAAATGGAGGAGACCAGCTATCTCGCAAATTAAGAGCGGAAAGACCACGCGTTTATCATCGCTCTAAGTTCGTATACTTCCGTCTGGCGTGGGTGACAATAATTACTTCACCTGACAAATAAATAGGAACCAGAAAAAATACGAAAAAGAATAAGAACGCGTATTAAAATTTTAATACAACAAGACAAGTCTTGTCTTGTTGTATTAAATACAAAGAACGCGTATTTAATACAAGGTCTTGTCTTGTATTAAATACGCGTTCTTATTCTTTTTCGTGTTTTTTTCTGGGTCCTGTTTGCTTGAACACAGGCAGTCACACTTGTTTTGGATTTCGACAAATAAATAACTGTATTTCGTCGTCTTAAAAATACATAGTGTTCTAAGTGCAAGCACCCTAATATTTTTGTATCAATACTAGATGTTGCCCCCATGGGAATGCCTGCTTTTTTTCAGTATAAATAGTATCCCCACCTTCTGTGCTAGAAATTTCCTCTTTTCTGTCACTCTCTTTGTTTCTGCATTGTTCCTTCGCTTTCTGTCATTTCTTTCTATCATTTTCTGCCTTGCTGGTCCATTTATTTGTATGTGTTCGACGAAGTCTTACTTACTCTATCATAGGATTGATAATTGGGTACTTGTATTATGTGTATTTTTGGCTCTAGGAAGGTGAGATATGCGGCAGCAATTTTTGACACTTTATGCCCGTTTTTGTATATGTTTTGGTGTCCTTAGGTATGCTCAAATTTGTATGCAGGTGTGTTTTTTTATCCCCTGTACGATTAATAAGACGGAGCGCTCAACGCTAGGGGTATGTCCTTAGATTATGTGCGCGATTGCATTGATATGTGTACTTAATTTTCTTCTCTTTCTCTTTTTTTCCTGTTGAAGTTTCCTGTTTCGAAGCGGTTATAGCCTTGATATGGCTTTAAGCAGTAGGCTGGGCTTTAAACAATAATAACAATAATACTAGACTGTCTTCTGTGCGACGTGTATGCGTATGTGTAGGCTGTCTGCTGGACTGTCTAATTATTTGTATATGTTCAATAAATAACAATGAAAGAAATATGGGCAAGATGTTTAAAACATTGATGGTTTCAGGCTAAAAAGAAAAGTGTTTGCAAGAAAAAATAATGGTTTAAATTGTTTTCTAATGCGACCTCACATTTTCTAGGGGATGTTTGATTGAAATAATAATAATGATAATAGTAATAATAATAATAATACTTCTACTACTACTACTACTAATCATCATCATCATCATCATTATCATCATCAGCATTATTTAGTATCATCATCGTCATCATCATTGCTATCGCCAATATTTATGATCACAAATCATTTGTGCATAGCGCTGTTCTTTTAACTCATTCGGGCTCCATCTGCATTAAACGTATTCAGTCATTTTAGTGGATCATGGCGAACTGGAGCTGTTAGGCGAGCTGACCACATTCCACTATAATATTTGTAGTGTTGATATTCTGCACCTGTAGTGGGCGTGCTTGCTGGGTGCTTTCATGTTTCCTTAAGGCAGGCATTGATATGACTTACAGGCTCTTTAACGTGTGTATTTGATATTCTGTGTGTATACGCACATTAGGAGGGTTAAGGTACAGAAAGGTCTGCACACATGTTGATATGTTGATGTGGAAAATATCCACCCTTTACCCATCAGGTGGAAATGTTTTTAACGAATCAAACCTAAAAACTTTTGACATAGAATTGCCTATCCCATCCACTTTGCAAGCGATACCTAGCTCATCTCTCTCGATGCTTTATCTAACCCTGACTTTAACAGAAAGTCAGACTGAGTTGGCTGAAGGTCTGTTAGACTGAGCAGACTGGAAGTCTCACAGACGTACACAGTTCTGCGGGGGTAATTCGTACCCGCTCCAAACTCGTGCAGGCAAATTGGAAAGACAGGAAAGACCGATACAAAAACAAGTCAGTGAAACCACACTCACAATCTGACGCTCAAGTCCTCAGAAAAAAAATCAACAACAAAAAACAAAACTGACCAAGACACAATGGAAATTACTACACTTTAAACTTAAGAAGCCAAGATAAATTCCCTTTGTCCATTTGTCATGACTGAGCTAGTATCCTTCACAATACATTTTTATACACTGTGACCTCTAATTTCTTGGCTTTAAAATCCATGCACAAACGGATACGTTCTCACTATACTTTGATCTCAAACAACAGCATGAGCGTCTTTAACTTCACAAGGTTACGAGACTATCAAAAATAAGAGAGCAAGGAAAGAAATACTGGAGAAAAAAAGCCACTTAATTTTCTACAAAATATCGATAAATTCAAGTACACCATGAGTTTTGCAAGTTACGGAAAATAAGAAGAAGCTGCTAATTTTCCAGCTGATATCTTAGTCTTCGAACACAACAAAGATTATATACCAATTTCTCTGCATTGTGAAAATGCGTTAAAGATACACGACCATACATGTTGAAAACCACATTATGTATCCATACCACCGGACTGACCTTTGAAACGTGACCATTTGAAAAAAGCAGAATGACAGAATTATGAATGATAGGTAATGTCTGTGGTAATGTCTATGAACAAAAATGGTCCCAGAAGCCTATGGCAGATCGTCTCTACAAGGTATCTATCAAACAGTTCAAAACTAATGATAAAAACAAGTTACTAACGAACACAAAAGGAAACAAGGAAATTCTGAACACACGAGGTGCAAATTCTTTAGTCAGCTAATAACTTCGTCTCACCGCGAGACCTTCATCAATATTCTCTCTCTCTCTCTCTCTCTCTCTCTCTCTCTCTCTCTCTCCTCTCTCTCTCTCTCTCTCTCTCTCTCTCTTCTCTCTCTCTCTCTCTTCCCCCGCCCCCTATTTCCCTCCTCACCCCATTGACTATTGTATTGTGCCCTAAGGCCGATATACATTACAAAGTCTGATTTCTGAGCTCTCTCTCTCTCTCTCTCTCTTTCTTTCTTTTTTTCTCTCTCTCTCCCCTCCCACTTTCTCTCTCTCTCTCTCTCTCTCTCTCTCCTCTCATCTCTCTCTCTCTCTCTCTCTCTCTCTCTGTGTGTGTGTCTTCACAACATCCAGAAAGAACAATGTGATAGGAACGTGCCTTACTGCGAGTATTTGTTGAATTTGTCTGGAACGAGTGTTTGTTGGAGGAGGATCAATAGCTGTGAAACAAACGCTGGTCTCACGAGCCTAATGGAGTGTCGGATTAGAAAGAAGAAACACTTGAAACTCGTTTCGTGCAATTCCATATCCTGCTGCTGCTGCTGCTGCTGCTGTGCTGTGTGCGCGCACGTGTCTGTGTCTGTGACTTGAAAATATCCTCCCCCCCAAAAAAAAACAACAACAACAACAAACAAACAAACAAACAACAAACAAACAAACAAACAAAAAACCAAAAAGTGTAAAGAACATTAGTAAGAAGATGTTTAAGCCGCATCCATAATCATGTATTTTAACAAAAAGAGTGACTAATTATTTTGACCCCTATTCAGTTAGGGCCAAAGATGTGTTCGTGTATAAAACAAGTACTTCATGATGTTCACATCAAGAGCATTTTTAAATGGAACTGTACAAAATAGTATCCCCACCTTCTGGAAATCCTGTGCTAAAAAGTTCCTCTTTTCTGTCACTCTCTTTGTTTTTCTCTTGCTCCTTTGCTTACTATCATCTATTCTTTTCTTTCTCTGTCTTGTTGGCCCATTCACCTGTTTGTTTTCCATAAAGCACATGTACTCAGTACGCTCTTGGCTCTAAGGAAATGTGATATGCGAAGCAATTTTAGATAATTTAGACCAGTTTGTATATGTTTCAGTATACTTATGTTTATATGTTTGTATTCAGGGATGTTTTCTTAAAGCCCTCTTGATAAATTGAACGGAGTAGGCAACGCTTTGTAAGCATGGTTGACAATGCAGGGTGCTGGTGGACAGAATGCAGGAGTCAAAGGGTTAAACTCGAGATTGTAGCCGTAATGCACCAAGTGTGGTCTGTTTGCAATTATCTCCATCAGCGTCACACCACAGTACAAGATCAAAGGGGTTTCCGTGTCAGGTTCTTATTCAGCATAAGTACGGTAAGAACTGTCATAGAGAAACTCGACCTATCTTTGTATGTAAGATTTACCAGCCAGACGACAGGTAAGACACTGCGGGGATGTCCATTTCCGTTGGAAGGGAGACACACACACATATACATAAACAGGCACGCACACAAACACACATACACACACACACATACACCTCTCTCTCTCTCCTCTCTCTCTCTCTCTCTCTCTCTCTCTCTCTTTCTCTCTGTATCTCAGGTCCAATGGGAGCTAACGCAAATATTCTTCAGCAATAAAGTGGTTTCACGTCTCTCACGCATTTTACCTTGTTCGTGCAACTGTCCTACAAAGCACATTTCCACTTTCAATTAAAAACAATAAATCGTCTATGATGGGCGTGGTAATCAAGTGAATAGGATGTCAGATTTCCAATCGGAAGTTCCTGGGTTCGATTCGCCTTGATATCTCTGTCTGAATGGTTAATGATGGAAATTTTCTGATCGTCCAGGTCAACATGTATGCAGGTCTGCCAGTGTTAAAAACCCCTTGTGTGTGTATATGGATGCAGATTATCGAATATACACCTTAGCAGAATCCTCTAAGATATGTTAGCGGTTTGCTTATGGAAACTTGAAAGCAGACAGAGTGCTCGTCCACCAAAGATGGAGTACGCAGACTGTGCAGCAATATACCACCTGTACAATGTGGGCAAAGCATCGTGCGTACGCGCATCAGAGAGACACTGGAACACTAAATAGTGATGATGATTATGATGATGATCCTGATACTGACGACGACGACAACAACAACAAAAACATTAACAATAATAATAATAATGATAATGATAATAATTATTATTATTATAATAATAATGATAACAATAATAATAATAATAATAATAAACCGTCTAAAAGTTGAAGGAAAATATGTTTATCACCCTATTAAAGACAGGCCACAGAGAACAGCTTAAACTTTGTCTTCTTTTACGGAATGAAAGTGGTAGAATTTTTGTTTGTATCCCAACTCTTAACTTAACTAAGAACATTCGTCTCAAACGGTATATGCAGTGAAAAATAGTGTATGCACGACAAGGCTTGGAAGTGCGACTACTGGGTGTGGCTTAAACCTTTCTAGTCCATGAATCAGTTATGATATCCAAAGATAGATCAGAAACCAGTTCTGTTGCTCTTATGATGATAATATTTCATAATGTTCGCTTTAGTATACATGCATATCACGCGACTCGTAAGTCTACAGAGCTAAACATTACTGTGTCATTTAACTAGCTTCGATCCAGTTTTGTGGACAGCCTTTAATTACAAATACAGAAGGTGATAAAACGTCCTTTTAAATCGCTTTGAACGGATACGTTTACGAGATATCGAATGTCTAATACTGAAACTGGAAACTAACGCCATTTCAAAACATACAAACAAAACAAAACAACAAAAAACACCCTTTTCAGTTAATCATTTATGAATAGGAGTAAAGCTATCGCTACGTTGATACAATATCAATACCGAGAAATAATCTATGACTTGACTCAATCTTATACAACAATAACAATAATAATAATAATAGAAATGATATGATAATAATGATAATGATGATGATCATAACAATAATAATAAATCCATTTATATAGCACAAACAGTCTATGTCACAGAATGTTCGTTGTACTTTACAAAAAACGCCCCAAGACAAGGAAAAAGTTGCATCATTACAGTGCAAACATAGTCGGATATACACATCATATCAGCATACATATACTTCACGGAAAATGAAAACAAGTGTTGTTCGTTTATGATATATCAGTGGGGTTTTGTTGTTGTTGTTGTTTGTTTGTTTGTTTGTTTGTTTGTTTGCTTGTTTGTTTGTTTGTTTGCTTGTTTGTTTGTTTGGGGGGGGTTGAGTTTGTATACACATACGCACATCAAAATATTCACATATATATTAGCACATGTACATACACACACATATGCTGCACGGCACGCATGCACGCACGCACACACACACATACGCTCACACGCGCGTGCGCACGCGTACAACCCAAATACGTATATACATTGTTATTGTTGTTTAAAGCCCAACTGACTGCGTGAAGCGATATCAGGGTTCACACACACACACACACACACACACACACACACACACACACACACACACACACACACACACACATACACACACTCACACACACACACACAGACACACACTTACACACACACACACACACACACGCACATACACACAACACACACACACACACACACACACACACACACACACACACACACACACACACACACACACACACACATACAATGCAGTATGAATGGACCTGGCACAGCCACAAGTTATTACACGTTAATCTGACGAAACAATCAGAATCGACGCTGATGCCAGTCTAGACGTTCGCTGAGCTGCCAATCTGTTTACCGTACGTATCTATGGTGAAGTGGCAAAATAATATTTGTTTGCTGGGGCTGCTCTTTGGAATATGATGTTGGGTTTCCTATGTCTTTTTGTACACAGTATGCATTCCTTACAATAACAATAGGCCTATATTTGCGGTTACTGAGGAGAACAGACTCAATACAAACTGCACACGTAGGCCTAACCGCAAATCATGTAAGCTAACGTTTCATATTCTTATTTTCTTGCTACTGATTTCGGGTTTCCAGCTCCAGCAAAACTCAAAGTACTCAACAGTGTAAAACAGAATCATGGCCGTCATGATAAGGACCACTTCTCCAAATCACGGACAGCAGTCAATCGATGAGCAGTACGTGACTGGAGAAGAAACGCCCGCGCTCAAAGCCAATAGAAAAACAATACGTCTGCAAGGGCAGCTCAAGCCCAGAGGCGAAACGGGCATATGGGGGTGACGCAAATAATCTCTCCTTGCCAAAATAAAAGCAGAAGGAATTCTGAAACGGGTACGGAAATTTGGCTTGAAATGTTGACGTCAAGGTGCCGGCCAATGAAACTCCAGCTATAGTGGAACTACGTCACTGCTTAACGCAGAGGAGTGATTTGGCCAACTGGTTAAAACGTCGATCGGCGAATGTAAATTACTGATAAGGAAAGAGAATGCGGATATTTGCTCCATAACACAGGAACCCAACAACCCTTCCCCCACCCCCACCCCAATTCCCCTCATTCCACATCTAATATCAACAGCTTAAAAGCAGATCAGTTTAACCAGCACTGACTCTGATGTATCTTAAACATCAAATGGTACAACAGAGTCTCAAACGTGAATGCAATTTTGCAAACCCAGATGCCAAGCATAGATGCACTGCTAACACAGTTTCAGCTAAGATGGTCTGGACATCTCGTGCGCATGCAGGACAACAGGTTTCCAAAGCAGCTGTTCTAGCTGTTCTATGGTGAACTGACAAAGGGCCATTGACCAAAAGGACGGCCAAAGCTTCGCTACACAGACACCCTGAAAAACTCCCTCCAGAAATGTGACATTGATGAAGAACAATGGGAAATCATGGCCAAAAACAGGTCTGAATGGAGGTAATCTATTCGCAAAGGAGCAGAAGCTTATGAAAATGAAACACGAAGCAGCCAAATGGAAAAGCGTGCAGCAATAAAAGCCAGAACCAACTCCGCAGAGCGTTTCATTGAGTGTCCAGTATGCGGCCGCCTGGGAGCATCAGACTTTGGCCTGAGATCCCACATGAGGGCACACAAATAAAGTGCTAGGTTGGACTTCATCGACCACGATAGTCGACCATATATAAAAAAACAAAAATAAAAAATGGCAGGCCAAGCCGTTATATCGCACCTTTGTAAGTGTTGAGATGGCAAAACTGACTCACTGTTTAAAGCCCAGCAACGCCGTAGAGCCATATCAAGGCTAGAACGATTTCAAAACGTGCTCAATACCTCGTTAAGGAAAAAACCCCACATCGAACAGAAAATCTCAGTACACATATCGATGCATTCGCGTACACAATCTAAGGTATTAGCTGCAAGCCCGCACATAAACGCCACGCGCTGATAAGGTCTTGAGGTCCTACCTAACTTATGGATCTATATATTATTTCTCCATGCTTGTACTAACCCTTTGATTCCCGCATCCTGTCCACCAGCATCCTGCATTGTCAACCATGATAGCAAAGTAAAAACTTAACCCTTTGACTTCCTCACCCTATCCACCAGCTTCCTGCAGGAAGTTGGTAGATAGGGTGAGGGAGTCAAAAGGTAAAGTTTTTGCAGTTGATAGATGGGATGTAGGAGTCAAAGGGTTAATTTGTTATTGAAACAAACTCAATACAGTATGAAAAATTCCCAACACCAGCACGAAAGCCCCTGAACTAAACCCCAAACTGCCTGTCTCCTAAGAAGGTCTTACTAACGTAAATGTAGAAGCAGTGTAACATAAATGTACATGTCAGTACAAATATTTGTCTCGGCATTTGCATCACTGGACTGCTGGTCAGGCACGCGAAGAATGTAATGAAGGTCTTCTGGCTGCCGAGATGAAATTAAACTTTCGTTTCCCTTTCTCAGCTAAAGGTCAGAGCAACACTGCCACGAAAATCGATACAACACAGACCAGTTTAACTGCTGGGCACAAGTGGGTTTTACCTTTTTTTATGGAAGATAATCCATATGGATGGTTTGGAATTCCGCCGTCTCTCTGAGAGACAGACAGACGGACAGACAGACAGACAGACAGACAGACAGACAGACCAAACAGATAATCAAACCATTCTAAACAATCTCCCATTTTCTGCATTTTCAGAACTTGTTTATAAGTTTTCAACGTTTCAACAAAATCTGAATCGATAACTCTCAGCACTCAAAAGATGCGCAACTACAACAGATCTTGTAATACAGTGGTGAATTAAAAGACGTGGTCATAATCCGTGGTAAGAAATTGTCATTATTGGTCTGCAATCGGTTCTATCATGCTGTCGAATTCTATCAGTTCTTAAGTTAATTTAGCATGAAACTGCTCTGCCGTGAGAGCTTAAATGTTCAAATCATAATCAAAATCAAGACAAGGAGAAACAGAATAAAAGAAAATGACAATCGGCAGGAGAACGACGAAGTAATTTATAGAAATCATGGGATGTGATTTGTTGATTAAGGCCGACTGTATCAAGTCAGCAGAAATTAAAGTACTCAGAAAATCAGACAGCGCTTATCGTACAATAGGCTGTTTTCTGCTTTTGATTAGTTCGCTGATTCATAAAATTTACATCCGTATTTTCTTTGTTTTTCTTCTTTGATATCATCCCTAACCTTTTTTTCTGTAGGGAGATTTCTTGTTATCTATGCAAGAGTGGTGTGTGTGTGTGTGTGAGTGTGTGTGTGTGTGTGTGTGTGTGTGTGTGTGTGTGTGTGTGTGTGTGTGCGTGAGCGCGCGCTCGCGTGTGTATGTATGTGTGTGTGTGTGTGTGTATGTGTGTGTGGTGTGTGTGTGTGTGTGTGTGTGTGTGTGTGTGTGTGTGTGTGTGTGTGTGTGTGTGTGTGTGTGTGCAGGCGTGTGTGTGTCTGTTGGTCCACAAGTCCTCTCCCATTGGCTCTTCCCCCAAGTACCATCCATTTGGTCCCCCCCTCCCCCGACAAGTTCCCTCCCATTGGTTTTCCCTCCCCAAGTTCCCTCCCATTGGTTCTCCCCCTCTTAAATACCTTCCTTTTGGTTCTCCCACCCCCAAGTTTCCTCCCCTTGGCTCTCCCTCCCCCAAGTTCCCTCCCCATGGCTCTCCCTCCCCCGAGTTCTCTCCCCATGGCTCTCCCCCAAGTTCTCTCCCCTTGGAAACTCCCTCCCTGTCCCCGCCAAAATCTCTCCCCTTGGATTTCCCTCCCTTCCATCCCACAGAGTCTCTCCTTTGGGCTCTCCCTCCCACCTCCCCCCGCCCCCCAATTTCCCTTGGCTATCCCTCACACCAACCACGAGCCCAAGCTCCCTCCCCAAGTTTCCTCCCATTGGCTCTCCCTCCCACCCACACACCCCATGTTCCCTCCCCTTGGCTCTCCCTCCAAACACCACCACCCCAAGTTTCCTCCGCTTTGCTCTCCATCCCACCCACCACCCCCCAAGTTCCTTCTCTTGGCTCTCCCTGCAGTCCATCACCACCCCAAGTTCCCTCCCCTAGGCTCTGCTCCCACCCACCCACCTCACATTTCCTCCTCTTGGATCTCCCTCCCACCCACACCCCAAGTTCTCTCCCCCTGGCTCTCCCTCCCACCCACACATCCCAGGTTTTCTCTGCTTTGCTCTCTGTCTTAAAGGTTCCATCCCCTTGACTCTCTCTCCCACTCACCTCACCACTGGTTCCCTCCCCATGGTTCTCCCTCTCAGTCCCCACCCCCCAAGTTCCCTCCCCATGGCTCTCCCTCTCACTCACCCACCCCCAACTTCCCTCCCCATGGCTCTCCCTCTCACTCACCCACCCCCAATTTCCCTCCTGTTGGCTCTCCCCCATACCCAT
>CM060306.1:95012116-95032116 GCA_030674185.1 Monoplex corrugatus | reverse complement strand
ATAAATAAATAAATAAATAATTGAATGAATAAATGAAAACAGTTCAAATCATGCTACACAGACAGACTTTTTTTTAAATAATAAGAAAGAAAAGTATTATATACTATTAAAACAAAACACCATACAATTAATCAGTGCCAACGTACGTTACTCAGACAATTAATCTATCATTGGCAGTGCTGGAGAACAAAATCTCTCATTTTCATTAAAGGAAAAAGGATAAAATAACAACAGTAACACATCAGGACATACACAGCAATAACAATAGACAGAAAACCACAAAGAAAACATCAGATTAATCTCAGAAAGAAAAGAAACCTAAGAAATACGATTTGAAACTGACTGAAACTGAAAAACTGTGTGACTCGATCTGTGTCAGAACAGGGTAAGTGGGATGTAGTTTTTAAAAAAAAAAGGGGGAGGGAAGGGGGGGCGGGACCGGTCCTCAAATTACTACAAGCGAAGTAATAAGGGACATTTTTAAAATTACGTAATTTATATTTCACACGCAATGGAACATCATTTTGAGCATATTTTGTGATTACTAAGCCAATTTTGTTTTTGTGTATTTTGGGGACGTCCCCAAATTACATACACGTCCACTTTTTACTACCGTACACGACCCATTGTCCCCTAACAACTACACAGGCACGTTCCCCACACACACACACACACACAACACACACACACACACACACACACACACACACACACACATACACATACACATACACATACACACACCCACACATACAAACACACACATACACATACATACACATACACATACACATACACACACATACACACAATATATACACACATACATACACATACACACACACACACATACACACACACATACACACATACACACACATATACATACACATACACATACACACTCACACACACACACATACACACCACACACACACACACACACCACACGCACGCACATACATACACACACATACACACACTAGTTTTAGTTAAAAACTAACCCCGTATTGAAAGAGTGGGAATGGCAAAGAAAATGTACATAACACATCTTGACAACGGCCCGCAAAAGCAATTCGCTTCCGGCACCGTTAACGATCTTGCTTATTGATGACCAAAAAAAACTTCGTTAAAAACACCATTTTACAAAGCAGATGACACTACAGATTCATAAAAGACTCATTTTCTGTGATCCCAACGGACATCGTCTTCCGTTTTGTTCCCTACTTAAGATTTTTTCTCCCATTTGTCGTTGACCTAGTTTTGTTTTGTTTTTTTGTTGTTGTTTTTTTAAAGAGACCGTTCGTTCTTTCTCTCATAAATGGAATCGTCTGAGTTTTTAAATCCTCTTGCCCTAAAATAATTGTCTACATAAACATTAATTGCAGCAGTAACTATTCCATGTGACTGTTCATTAAACGAAAAAAAAAAAAAAAAAAAGACATGATCGTACTTACGACAGAGACAGTGTGTGTGTAATTTTATCTATTCCGCTCGTACAACTTTATTAATAATCTCTGATGGTTCATGATGGTTCATGATGTTATGTGAAGGAGTAGGAGTGTGTGTGTGCCCGAGTGTGTATGTTTGTTTGTGTGTGTGTGAGAGAGAGAGAGAGAGAGAGGTGTGTGTGTGTGAGAGAGAGAGAGAGAGAGAGAAAGAGAGAGAGTGAGATGGACAGACAGACAGACAGACAGACAGAGACAAAGACAGAGACAAACAGACAGACAAACAAAGCTTAGTTCATGTTGCTTAGTTCAGTCAACCACTAAGGCCATATCATAGCTACTCCACAACGTTAAAAACAACACTAAGTCTAAACAAAATGCCGACAGTTTAAAACCAAAGATATAACTGGCTTCCATGTCCAAAAATCTTTCCTGTACTTGAGATCATAATGAGATGAAATCTGTTGACCCCTTGTAGAAACTTTAAAATAACGTCTGCAGAATTATATCTCAAGAGGTTAAGAAATCTGCTGTAAAGTGCTGATGTCTCATGCCGTGCAAGTCCCAGCATTCATTAACCCTTTACCTCCCACACCCTAGCCATCAACTGCAAAAACTTAACTCTTTGACTCCTCACCATATCCAACCATGTCTCCAACCATTACCACTCCTATGGCAGGAAGCTGGTGGATAGGATGACGGAGTCACAAGGGTTAAGTTTTTGCTTTTGCTAGCATGGTTGACAATGCAGGATGCTGGTGGTCAGGGTGCGGGAGTCAAAGGGTTAAGAAGGTTATTCGAAAATCAAATATATGCAGCAATTGAATATAAACTGGATATCTCAAAATTTCAAAATATTAGTGTGCGGTTTACACAAGATGTAATAAAATGTTCACAGATTAACTATGCTCAAAATTTATCAGAAGTAATAACTTTATTCAGATTTTGGGTAAAGAGATATATAATTCCACTGGGAAGAGTCGTTGTGCTTAAATCAATAATCCATCTCTGTGTTCTGCTCCCTGATCCACTGATGATTTTGTCGATAATTTTCGGAAAATGTGATCACTGCCCTAAAAAGTTTTTTTCTTTTTAAATGGGGAGGTTTGAACATATATGAGAAAAAGTACACAGAGGCTTAAAACTTTCCTGGCTGAGAAAATGTAAAAACACAACATATACATTTTTCTATTCCTAGAAAGGGAAGATCGATTCCTTCTTCTTTTTCTACATATTACAGAATAGAAACAAGAGAAAATGCTGAGGAAACAGACAGGAATGAATCTATTCCGCAAAGTGTAAGTAATCCCACAGACACCAAGAAAGAGGTCCCATAAGCCTTGGCCTGGCAAAACGCCATGACTGGGGATTAATCTCACTAGGACAGTGAAAGGAGTTCGCCCCTAGCGAAGGGAAATGGACAAGTGATTAGGATTTGGAGATTAATCCCACAAGAACGATAACGGGGTTAGACGATGGGAAATGATGCTGATCGAGATTTGGCGGTGGAGGGAGCCGTGACTCGATTAATTGTAAAGTGACGGGTGTTGAACAAGAAGCCCCTCATAGGTTTGTCGGACTGCAGATACCTTGCATCATTCTTCCCCACTTACACCCACCCCATAAAATGAAATGAAAAAAAAAAAAGAAAGCAAGCTTGGAACGGGCTAAGAATCTGTGCAAAAGCAAACGCAAACTCTAGACTTGGAAATATAATCAAGCAGTTAACGCAGTTCTTCAACAGACTACATTTGTGCAGAAACGTTTGTCAGTCCTGCACCGTGTGCGATGTTTGGAGGCGTACCGCATGACGAAAATGACCAGACTACAAACAGCTGTTATATCAGAGACCCGGACATCAGAACACATTCATTTGCCCTAAGAACCCACCATATGTCTATATGACAAAGACTGGTTGTGATAAGTTGATATAATAATTCATGATTTGTACAGTTCCCGATTTCACGTTATCATCACTATCATCAATGGGAATATAAATGTACGACTGACTAAGAATCAGTTTTCCCAAATGCGAGTAATCAAACATTGTAAACAAGTATTTTACCAATTATATTTCTCAAGCAAATCACTTGATTTTAACATTATGTATTTGGTGCAGTCGATTGTTGAAGGTTGTTGAATTGTTGAATGGAAAGAGATTGGGACTGCAGAAGATTTGTGAGCAAGCGTCCATAAACGGTGGAGGGGAGACGGAGGGTGTTCGGATGGGGGATGGCTCCCTGACGCGGTTGAAAATGAACGTGCAAATGGCAGACTACGTCTGCGTTTGCGTTTCAGCTTCAACGTAATCACTCCTGTACGTTTCCAAACACGACTTTGTCAAAGGAATTTTTCCACATGAAATATGCGCGTTGCCCTCCCCGGTAAAAACAAGATGCCATAGTGCGACACTTGGGCATGCCATTTCTGCCCAAGTCCGTTCTTGCCCAGGTCTCTCTCTCTCTCTCTGATGGTTTCCATTTTACTAGTACGTACCATTTACTTGTTTTTGCTCCATTTTATTTTCTAAGAACTTTCATTTCTGAGAAAACTTTGCAACAGTGTGTGTGTGTGTGTGTGTGTGTGTGTGTGTGTGTGTGTGTGTGTGTGTGTGTGTGTGTGTGTGTGTTGTGTGTGTGTGTGTGTGGTAATTGTGTGTGCGCGCGCACACTAAAAGATGATCAATTTCTGGGAAAACACTTATAGATTGCACATTTGTTTACAGTTTTTCCCTCCCTCGTAACTGGATTCCAGATATTAACGAATATGAAAGATCAAATGGTTTAAGATATTTCACTAAAAAAAATAGTACAAGGCAGTGACAGTGAATGTTAAGCAGAGAACGTTCATCAAAGATAAACTGAAGAGACATCTGAGGCTTTGTGTCGATGTTGTGGACAATTTTCAGTTCATCTGCAAGTGGGGGTTGTTTTTTTTTTTAGAAGAAACCTGCTTATTGGAACAATGACGATGGAAAGCTGCAAAGTTCATAACGAAAAGCTTCTGTCTTGCCTTCACACACGCTTGCAGCTGTGGCCAGGTGCTGTAAAAGAAAATCAGATGAAAAACACTACATTCTCATCAATGATGATGGAACTTAACACTGACTGTCACTGCCTTGTCCTATTTTTTCCAGTGAAATATCTTAAAATGTTTGATTTTTCATATTCGTTAATAACTGGAATCCAGTGTTCTGTGCTTTATACATATTGACAGACGCATCTGCAACAATGTCAGTAATTTTTCTCATGAGGTCTTGAAATGGTTTCATGTGCCAGGTGTCTTCGATGGCAAGTTATTTCCTACCTTGCTAAAGGAATGGATACGTGCACTGGAGCAGGCGGCAACCTTTCTACTGGGTCGTCCAGGCATGTGGTCAGAACTGGTAAAGTTTGTGAAGATACATAATCTTCTTACATTGACAATACCATCATCACCAACTGCCAGACAGAGGCACTGGGGACCCTCTGCAAGTTCCTGTGATAACCAGTCCCAGGAAGTTTGTTGTACACAACCAACTCAGTAGCGGTTCTCACCCACTGGAAGACGTTTTGGATGATGGCACTTAGTGGGCCCAGTGGCTGTAGATCTTGTCAACGCCAGCATCCGAACAGATGCTGGTTGCTGGCCCAAGTGATTTTGACGCACATTTCCATGTGGATAATACCATCAGAACGGTAGGACTGCCAGCAAGATCAACGCTTCAGACAGTGCTGAATAAAACCAAAGTGGACGCAGATCCGACTCTTCGGAACCTGCGCCTCCTTCCGTGACCCAGCCATATTTCCAACGTAGTTGTCCATCCATGTAGTTTCACACTCGTACCGAAGAGAAGCACTTCTAGAAACTTCTAGGTTCCAAGATCTTTGTTCAAGAACGTATATAATCGAGAAACATTCAGTCACCGTGTGTTCAGTACAGAATATTTCAATTGAAGCTTGAGCTCTCTTCGGAGCTCTCCTCAGGGCTAGGATTTCTGGTCCCAGCCAGGAATTTATGAGCACGAATTTTGTTCATAGTTAACGTAGCGCTTGTAGAATTATAGGACTTATAGGCCGGTCGAAAAGAGTCATGTATAATACTGAAGTTTTGTTATTGATTTGGTCGTGGTTTATTCTTTGCTATCGTGTGCTTCATTCACGCTAGTTGAAGCTTCATAATTAAGTTGATAGTTGTTTATTGCCTTTAAATATCATGAGTATCATTCAAGTCAGTTGAAGCTTCATAATTAAGCTGGTGTTTATTCATTTTCTTGTGTATCATATCTATCATTCATGCTAGTTGAAGGTTTAAATAGTTTGATTCTCTCTCTCTCTCTCTACCTCTCTGTCTCTGTCTCTGTCTATCTATCCATCTCTCTATATCCCTCTCTCTCTCTTTCTCTCTCTCTCTCTCTCTCTCTACCTCTCTGTCTCTATCTATCTATCCATCTCTCTATATCCTCTCTTTCTCTCTCTCTCTCCTTTTTTTCTTTCTTCTCTCTCTCTCTTTCTCTCTTCCTCTCTCTCTTTCTCCCCCTCTCTCTCTTTATCTGTCATACACACACACAAACACACACACACACAAACACACAAACACACACATACACACACACACACACACACACACACACACACACACACACACACACCACACACGCATTATATATATATATATATTTATATATATACATATATATATATATATATATATATATATATATATATATTATATATATATATATATATATATATATATATGCAGGCAGGGTGAGAAAGAATCACGATCTCCCTTTCAAAACTGGATCAGAACCGTTATCTATTTAGACAGGAGATTTGTTTGTTTGCCTGTTTGCATGTTTATTTATTGAGTGCTACAAAAAGTTCTTCTCAAACTTTTCTGGTTGGATCGCTCGGAAAATTTGGCAAAAATGGGATGTGTTGTGTTTGTGTGTGTATGTGTGTGTGTCTCTGTGTGTGTCTGTGTGTGTGCCTGCGTTGTGTGTGTCTGTATGTGTCTGTACGTGTGAATGTGTGTATGTGTTTGTGTGTCAGTCTGTCTGTCTGTGTGTGTGTTTGTGTGCCTGTACCTCAGTGTCTGTGTGTGTGTGTATCTCTGAGTCTCTCTGTGCGTGTGTGTGTGTGTGTGTATATGTGTGTGTGTATGTGTGTGTGTGTATGTGTGTGTGTGTGTGTGTGTGTGTGTGTGATGTGTGTGTGTGCATGTGTGTGTGTGTGCGTGCATGTGTGTTTGTGCATCTGTGTGCAAATCTACGGCGTTACAACAGAGCTTTCTTGGAGTGCATTTTGAGGTCTTTGTGTTGTCACTTAGATCCGTAAATACTGAATTGCCCCCCACTGTCACGTAATGACAACCACGTGTTGAAAACCTGTTCTCTCCATTCTGCTCTTCTTGGTAAAAACTTCTGGAAAACTTGACCAGAAGGTCAAACCATACGCTTCTATTTTCTCTTGTTATAATCACATCATTTACATTTTTTACATGACTGTGATATCATATGTAATCAATGTTATGAACTGTGTGTGCCTTAGTTTGCTGCACATTTAGATCTTATTTATTTGTTTATTTGTTTGTTTCTCTCTCTCTCTCTCTCTCTCTCTCTCTCTCTCTCTCTCTCTTTCTCTTGTCTGTAGCTTTCTCTGTCTGTCCGTCTGTCTGTCAGTCTCTTTCTCTCTCTCTCTCTCTTCTCTCTCTCTCTCTCTCTCTCTCTCTCTCTCTGCCCTGTAGCTTCCTCCCCCCCCCCCCTTCTCTCTCTTCTTCTCAGTGCTGTGTGCATGCTTGTGTGTCCTCTTAAAATATGATCAGGTGTTTGTTTTCTCACCACAAAAACCGATCACAGGACTGATGGTGAAGCCACATAAAAAATCTCCCTTTTACAGATAACATTAAACACATTATAAACACGGATATGAAGACTGAAATTTGGCCGTTTTTAACTCCCTAAAATTTCTTTTTCTTTCTTTCTTTCTTTCCTTCCTTCCTTTGTTTCTTCTCCTTCTCGTCTTCTTCGTCTTTCTTTTCCTACACACACACACACACACACAACCACACACACCACACCACACACACATATATAATATACCTACATACAAACACATACACACATGCACGCACGCACGCACACGTGCACGCGCTCACACAGAGGATCAAAAACTATGTACATTCAGCCTGTTATATATGTGATTTTGATGCAGTTTTCATCTTCTCTCAGTTTCACCTACGTGAAAGCGGTCACACACACACACACACACACACACACCACACACACACACACACACACACACACACACACACACACACACACACACAACACACACACACACGAACACACACACAACGAACACACACACAATCATGCACACGTATGTACAAACACGCACATAAACACACATAAAGCACATATACACAAACGCATGTACGCACATTCACCCACCCATCCACCCACCCCACACATACACACACACACACACATAAAACACACACACACACACACACACACACACACATACACATACACACACACACACACACAACACACACAACACACACCACACACACACACACACACACACACACACACACACACACATGACATATGCCAATGTAGAATACGTGCATGGAAAGTTGAAATGGATAAGTACTAAAAAAAATAATGAAAGTAAAAAAGCACAAAAACAAGGAACAGTCGTCAGTGAGAGTAAGGCAAAGAAAGAGAGCAGAACAGACACCTGACTACTATAATAACAGTGAGTTCCTTATAGACCTATGGTGCAAAATGAACCGTGTCAAAACTATCCTCGTTGCACCTTACAGTACCAGACCAGTGACAAACTTCATATTTAACAACAGACAATGAAACAAGAAGTGCAAATATGTATGAGGACATATTATTCACAAAGAAGAATGGAGATCAATATCATCATCATCATCATCATCATCAGGTGCCCTGCCGCATGGCGTTGGCGACCATGGACTTCCAACCATCTCTATCTCTCGTTGCCCCCAGCATCTCCCCCACCCTCCTCATCCCCAGCCACTCTGCAAGTCCGTCCAGCATTCTCTCCCTGGGTCTACCTGGTTCTCTCTTTCCCTCCAGCTTTCCCGTTGTGACCAGGTGCTCCAAATCCCCCTTCCTCATAAAATGGCCTATAAATGTTGCTTGTCTTTTCCTAATCTTCCTTATGAGTGATCTACTTGTGTCTGCCTCCATCAAGACTGTCTCTTTGTTTTCTTTGCTGAGATCAAAATCACATAAATAAATACAGCCACAAGTCTCCATTCATACACACACGCGTGCACACCCACACACGCATACACCAACACATGCATACATACGCGCGCACACCACATCACACACACATACATACACACACACACACACACACACACACACACACACACACACACACACACACACACACACACACACACACACACACACACACACACTGTACGCACACTGCATGATTGGATTTCAATGGAAACTGAAAAAGAAAAAAATGGATAAGACAATCATACTGACATACGATACACATAAACACCGAAGTATGGAAAACAGTCAACAAAGTATCTTCTTGTCCGATGTTTGTATGTTTGTAATTCTTTGACATTTTTGTTTTATTTCTCTGATTTTGATTAACGCATTTTGCTTTACATGTTTTGATGCTTACATTTGTCTGGATAAATCCCTAATGATAGTGTGATAATGATGATCATGATAATAACGATATTACTACTAGTACCATGATGATGATGATGATGATGATGATGATGATGGTGGTGGTGGTGGTGGTGGCGGTGGTGGTGGTGGTGGTAGTGGTGGTAAATATCATCATCATCATCATTGTAATAATAACAGCAATAATGATGATAATAATGATAGTAAAGATAATAATAATAATGATAATAATAATAATATAACAATAATAATAATGAGGAGGAGGAGGGGAGAAGGAGGACGATGATGACTCTGAGGAGGAGGAGGAGGGGAAGGAGTCGGAAAAGGAGTCGGAGGAGGAAGGGAGGAGGAGGAGGATAATTGAAAGGCGCTTGGTCTTGATGTACAAAATCAAATCAAAGCGCGCAGTCTCATCATTCACTCGTTCGCTCACAATACGAATACAACACTGACGCTACTGTCCTTGTGTAGCTTGAGTGATAAAGTATTTTGACTTCTCTTTTCTCTCTCCTCTCTCTCTCTCTCTCTCTCTCCTCTCTCTCTCTCTCTCTCTCTCTCTCTCCCTCTCTCTCTCTCTCTCTCTCTTTTCTTCTCTACTCTCTCTCTCTCTCTTTCTCTCTCTCTCCCTCTCTCCCTGAGGAAGGCCACTGTCCCCTGAGGAAGGCCACTGGCCGAAGTACTGGGCTCAAAACTCTAGTTTGTTGTCTTGTTTCTTTGGTTTTATCTACATATATATATATATATATATATATATATATTCCTCACACTCGCTTTCTCTCTCTCTCTCTCTCTCTCTCTCTCTCTCTCTCTGTGTGTGTCTCTCTCTCTCTCTGTGTCTCTCTCTTTCTCTTCGCCTCTTTTTCTTCTTCCTCTTCTTCTAAAAATTGGTCGACTTTTGACTCGACTGTTGTAATCAAAAGGAGAAGACGAGCAATCTGTTCCTAATCTGTATGTGGGATGGGCTGTTTCTGTCACTGCATGAGCTAATCTTTTCCACGTGTAACCTGTATCTGATAACCTAATGATCTTTCCAGAAACTGAGGGAACAGATCGTTCAGTAATTTGTGTTTGTTTGGTGCTCTCTCTGTCTGTCTGTCTGTCTGTCTGTCTGTCTGTCTTCTCTCTCTCTCTCTCTCTCTTTCTCTCTCTCACTCACTCTGTCTCTGTCTCTCTGTGTCTATCTACCTTCTCTCTCTCTCTCTCTGTGTCTCTTTCTCTGTCTGTCTGTCTCTCTCCTCTCTTTCTCTCTCTCTCTCTCTTTCTGTCTCTGTCTCTCTGTTTCTCTCTCTCTCTCTCTCACTCTCTCCTTTTCTCTCTCTCACTCTCTCTCTTCTGTCTCTCTCTCTCTCACTTCTCTCTCTCTGTCTCTTTCTCTCTCTCTCTCTCTTTCTCTCTTTTCTCTCTCTCTCTCTCTCTCTCTCTCTCCCTTCTCTCTCTCTGTTTCTGTCTCTGTCTCTCTCTTTCTCTCTCTCCCTGTGTCTCTTTCTCTCTCTGTCTCATTTTTCTCTGTCTCTGTCTCTGTCTGTCTGTCTGTCTCTCTCTCTCTCCGTCTCTCTCTTTCTCTCTCTCTCTCTCTCTCTCTCTCTCTCCTCTCTCTCTCTCTCTCTCTCTCTCTCTCGTTCGCTCAGGACTTTCTCTGTCTCTCCCAATCTATGATCCGTTAAATGACCAATCTTCTATTGGATCGTTTCATAGGAATAATGTTTTATGTCCTTGGAACTGATATTCTTGCGTCAGTGACATAATTAGTAGAAAAGATAGCGGTGATGGTTTCCTCTTGATGTCCTTACTGACTGATATGTCCTCAGTAATGTTGCCATTTATATGACTTTAGACCTATCAACATTATTTCTGTTAGTGTAGACCCTCTAAAAGCGAGGGCTGGATGTAACTTAAAAAAGCATTATTTTCATTTTGCCATGCCTTGAAAAAAATTCAGTTGTGTATGAAGAATAATGCCAAGAAGCTCACGATGTTTTTATAACACAAACATAATTTATGTATGATGTTAATTCGTTTGGTTACATGTGTTTTAATGTACGTTCTATACATACATACACACATACACACGTACATATATACATACATACATACATACATACATACATACATACATACATGCATACATACGTACATACGTACGGACGTACATACATACATACATACATACATACATGCATGCATATAGTTGTATATATAGAGAGAGCGAAAAAAAGACAGACAAACAGACAGATGTATGTGTATATAAATTACGAACAAGCACGTTATGTTTGGCCCCCCTATTAAACGTATTTAAACGTGTTCACATCCTTTCATACAAAGCTATATAAAGCTATGGACTGTTTTGATTAGAATATCTAATGTTCAGTTTCCAGTTTGTATCCATGTCTTCTCTTCTTCTTCAAACTGACGTACATCTGTGTCGAAATCACAATGTCGAAAAGAGCGGACAGGAATCTTGTTACCATTTTGTATTTGGAAGTGGTTCTTTCTGTTCTTTCATCAGCTAATCTTTTCAAGTTTGATCCGAATCAGGTAATGGAATGATTCCGAAATGAAATAACATTAAATTAAAAAGAACGGGAAGAAAAAGACCTGAGTTTAGATCTGTTATTAATTAATGTTTGGGTGGGTGGTGTTGTCAGTCATTTTGATTCCTTCTTTTCTTTGTTTATTAGTTCGATTGTCGATGCTTGTTCCTTTGGTTAGCTGGTTGGTTGGTTGGCTTGATTGGTTGTCGGTTTGTTGATTAGTTGACCGGTTCGTTGGTTGATTGGTTGGCTGGAAGATGGTCTGGCTGACTGAATTGTTAGTTGTTCAGCTCTGAGATGATAACTGTGTTTGACAGGGCTTTAAAGGACACGAACTGAATTGAATTGTGTGTCTGTCAATTTATCTGTCTGTCTGTCTGCACGCAATATGTACATATGCACTCTCTCTCTCTCTCTCTCTCCTCTTTCTCTCTCTCTCTCTCTCTATCTATCTATCTATCTTTCTTTCTCTCTTTTTTTTTCTCTCTCTCCCTCTCTCTCTCTCTCTCTCTCTCTCCTTGTCTCTCTCTCAAACACACACACACGCACACACTTAAGCATGTAATTGGACGCCGATGGTTGATCTGAATATTGTCTTAGTCTTTAAAATAATCGAAATATGATTTGACAAATGGCAAACCAATAGCAAATCCATATCTTAATAAAATCACACTAAGCTTGAAATGTTTTTGAGATTGTCATGAACCGACATTTTCAATGTATTCTGCTAACAAAAACAGACAGTTTCGAATCCACAGGAATTCTTCCAACAGAAAGATAACATTTATCATTTTGACAAGTTATAACTTTGATCGTTTAAAACTGCATGTTACACAAAATGCACACTCATACACACACTTGAATCATCAAAAAAAAATCCGCATAAACTGTGTCCAGTGGAGTCAAGAAGCATGAATGAAATTTGAACAAACGCAGGCACACTTTTTCAGTGCCAAGGGAGGGAATATATGGTTGTCCTTGCAATGGTAAGAAGAAACAGAAAGACAAGGACAAGCCAAAGACAAGCAAACAAAACAGACCTTTCAGTAGACACAATCGACTGTCTAGTCTGCACGGACAACCAGTTTACATATATGTTGTTGCTAATTGACTTTACAGAGTAATTAAGACAGAAAAAAATTAACTGAGTGAACAAAGAAAGAAAATGAAAGAAGATATTCGATCGTGAACATATAAAAAGTAAAGACACATATTTACATGTATGTGTGTATGTCTGACTGTGTGTGTGTGTGTTTGTCTGTCTGTCTGTCTGTGTGTATGTCTCAAGAGAGAGAGAGAGAGCGAGAGAGACAGACACAGAGACAGAGAGCAGAAGATGTTTATTTCTAAAGGGTAACTGACAACCACTACATGTACTATTTTTCATAGGCTGCAGCATGTTATGTAAATGACCGAATATTAAAACATTAATTGTGCACGTGATATATATATATATATACATATACGTACATATACATACATACATACATACAAACATAATACATGCATACATACATACATACATACATACATACATACATACATACATACATACATACATACATACATACATATACCATCGAAAAATATATGTAGCCTATGTCCACTACGAGTCAAGTAACATTAGTTAAATTTGAACAAACACAGGGACAGATATAGACAGTAATACGATATACAATTTAACACAATAACACAAATCTAAAACAGAAAGAGAGACATATTGAAAAAGACAGAGGAGAAAGAGAGACAGAAAGAGTAAGAGCAGGTAACCACTACCGCTTCTCTCCCTTCCCACTTTTTTAAACTAGGAAAACAGAGATAGAAGCCCTTGAAGAATGATAAATGGCGTGACTCCATCCTGTGCTAATTCCTTCTCACCCAGTCAGTGACTTGTTTTGCGAAGGGAGAGCATCCGTCACTTTCACAGACACATGTGATTGAAACACGCGACCATTATTCTGAAACTTCTGCTTCTATATGAGAGAGAGAGAGAGAGAGAGAGAGAGAGAGAGAGAGAGAGAGGGAGAGAGAGAGAGAGTGTGTGTGTGTGTGTGCGTGTGTGTGTGTGTTTTGTGTGTTTGTGTGTATGAGTGTGTGTGTGTGTGTGTGTGTGTGTGTGTGTGTGTGTGTGTGTGTGTGTGTGTGTGAATGAGTTTGTGTATGTTTCTATGTATGTGTGTGTGTGTGCGTGCGTGTTTGTACGTGTTGTATGTATGTGTGCGTGTGTGTGTGTGTGTGTGCGTGCGTGTTTGTACGTGCTGTATGTATTGTGTGTGTGTGTGTGTGTGTGCGTGCGTGTTTGTATGTGGTGTGTGTGTGTGTGTGTGTGTGTGTTGTGTTGTGTTGTGTGTGTGTGTGTGTGTGTTATGTTGCTTTGTGTTGTGTTGTGTGTGTGTGTGTGTGTGTGTGTGTGTGTGTGTGTGTGTGTGTGTGTGTATGAGCACGTGCGCGTGCGCGTGTGGCCATGTAAATGTAAATTGAACACACCATCATGAACCGTCTTGCCGTTTCTAAACTAATCTTCAGTACTATCATCCCTTAGACCTAAGGATCTGGCCAGCTCGTGGGTTTATGTGCAGGCTTAAGGCTTGTGCGTGATCATATAGGATCTTGTCCATCACATGGCACCTGTGGTGTTAGTGCATATGGAATTCATTCCGAGTGCGGAGACTTTATCTTGAGACACTCAAACTGAAACTGGGATAAGGATTGGTATCTGGTACGAGTACTTTCTTCCTCTTTGTCAAAACCGATTGGCCGTGTCAGATTCAGGCTGCCAACTGAGAAGGCGTCGCCACATTGTAACACCGCCTTTTTTCTATCTGGGCATGCTAGTTTTTGTTTGCCTATGACAATGGGATTTTCTATGTGATCTTACTAAGGACCTACAACTCTTTCGTTGCTGTGGGTTCTTTAACATGCGTAAATTTCACGCTGCACCTGGTACCTCGGTTTTTCGACTTAACCGAAACACAATCATTAATTACAAATCGGTGTGTGTGTGTGTGTGTGTGTGTGTGTGTGTGTGTGTGGTGTGTGTATGTGTGCGTGTGTGTGTGTGTGTCTGTGTGTGTGCGTGTGTGTGTGCATGTGCCTATGTGTACTGTTAAATCATGTCTATTTTTGTGTTTTTATTTTGTTTTTGTTTGTTTGGCAGTTGTTGTTTTTTTTACCCAATGTATTTGTGGCTGTGCATTTTGTGTGTAGTTCAGTTCTAAATGAGCAAACTTAAGGTTTGTGATTTCAACCGTCAAACTGTCAGTTTTTGGTCGACAGAATACATTGAAAATGTTGGTCTCTAACATGTGAACAATATATCAACCTTTTTGTTATTTTGACGAGGATCATGAAAGTGTGTGTGTGTGTGTGATGTGTGTGTGGGGTGGTGTTTGTGTGTGTGTGTGTGTGTGTGTGTGTGTGTGTGTGTGTGTGTGTGTGTGTGTGTGTGAGTGTGTGTGTGTGTGTGTGTGTGTGTGTGTGTGTGTGTGTGTGTGTGTATGTGTGTGTTGGGGGATGGTCTTTTGTCAAATCTTTTTCAGTTTCTTGTAAAAAAAATACCTCCGATTCATACTATCCATTGTCGTTTGTAACTAATTCTCTCTGCCTATGTCTGAGTGTGTGTGTGTGTGTGTGTATGTGTGTGTGTGTGTGTGTGTGCATGCATGTGCGCGTGTGTGTGCGTGCGTGTGCGTTCGTGTGTGTCTAAGTGTGTGTTTGTGTGTGTGTGAATGTGTGTGTGTGAAAGAGAGAGAGATAGAAAGAGAGAGAAAGAGAGTGTGTGTATATGCGTGCGTGCGTGAGTGCATGTGTGTGTGCGCGAGCGTGTGTACGTGCGTGTGTGTGCTTGTGCGTGTGTGTGTGCGTGCGTGTGCGTGGGTGTGTGTATGTGTATGTGTGTGAGAGAAAGAGAGAGAGAAGGTATGTGTGTGTACATGTATGTGTGATGTGTGTATGTGTGTGTGTGCGCGCTCGTGTGTGTGTGTGTGTGTCTGCGTGTGCGTGTGCGTGTGCGTGTGCGTGTGCGTGTGTGTGTGTATGTGTCTCAAGTGTTGAATCTTTATCCAGTTGATGCTAGTTGCCCGGTCTAAAGAGATATTGTAGAGTCTAGCCAACTAAAAGAGCCAGGAGATATTCTTTGTTACAAGAGACGTAACAGGATGGATTAAATGTTTTCTTTTGTTTCGTTCATTGCTTTTGACAGAACATAATAATATTCATTATTGTTATTGTTATTAGCATTATCAATGTTATTACTGCGTGGCCAAATTGTTTCAGTCCACTTTGAAACAAAATAGACATCATCATCATATATGCCTTGCCGCATGGCATTGGCGATCATGGCCCTCCATACGAATCTATCTTTTCTTGCTGATTGTACATCTTCTACCTTTTTTGCCCCACCCACTCTGCAAAACTGTCCAATATTTTCTCTCTGTGTGTACACGGTGTTCTTTTTCCCTCCAGCTTTCCTGTTGTGACTAGGTGTTCAAATTTCGTTTGCCTCATGAAATGTCCAATGATTGTGGACTGTCTTTTCATAATCTTCTTTATTAATGTTCCTTTTGTGTTTGCTTCTTTCAAGACGGGCTCTTTTGTTTTCTTTGCAGTCCATAGAATTCTTAACATTCTTCTTAGAACCTACATTTCGGCTGCCTCAATCTTGTTGTGACTTTGTTTGTTGATCGTCCAGGCTCCACATCCGTACAATCGTATCGGTTCTATGTAACACTGGAAAACTCTTTTCCTAATGTCAAATGACTGGCATTTGTTTGTAAGAACGCTTTTCGTTATCTTGAATGCTATTTCAGCTTTGCCAATTTTGCTGACTATTTCTAACGTGTGATATCTAAAATTATCAGTTTGTTGTTATGTTACATGACGGGATTTCTTTTTTGTTTCAGTCATTGATTATTGTTGCTTCAGTCTTCTTACTATTCAGCTCTGACCAACTATGTAAAAATTTATCGTGTCATCAGTTAGTTTAACCTGAATTTTTGCAGCACATGTGAGCTTTGTATATCAAGACGTTTGTCATGGTAACTTTCCTATCCACCACCAGCCCAAACACACACACACACACACATATGCACACACACAAATACACACACACACACAAATATACACACATATACACACACATACACACACGCGCGCGCGCGCGCCCAGCACACACACACACACACACACACACACATACACACACAAACACACACATACACACACAAACACACACAACATACACACACAACACACATACACACACACACACAACACACACACATAACACACACATACACACACACACACACTACTCACACTCACGCAAATATACACACATACACACACCACACACAACACACACACACACACAACACACATCAGTCAGAATAATTTTTTTCGGTTTTCTGAAATGAATAAACATGATTTCACAGCGACGAAAACTTGCTATAATATGTAAAACATTCTATGGCGATAATATAGACTGTCCGTCACCCAGCCAGCCCCAAAAATGCTACTGTACTTCATCCCCTTTATCAACATTAGCGATAGTTCCTTTGTGTATAAAATCAATGGGCAAAACAGGGATTTCTGACATAACAAAGGCATTAACCTCTTGTCCTCTGGGCATTTCACAATGTGAAAGTTATATTCATCTATTCGCCTGATTTTGGCAAGACCTCTGGGAAATTGAATTGAATTTCAAATGTGATACGAAATAGAAATCTGAATGTGGAAACGATGTACTGCATTTCACTTTTAAGACGTGTTAAGAGAAATCTTTGTTGGACAGAGGTAACTTGAGTCTTCTTCGGACTAGTTGGTAGAGCCATGGACTCAAGATCAGACATCTTGAGTTCAATCCCAGCCTGCAACATTAAAATCTGGCCTGTTCGCTGCCCATCTTAATGTTTCCATCATTCTGGTGGTGTCAGCTTAGTGTTTGATAGGCCCCTTTTCCCCTTTTCCTCGTTTCAAGACCTTGCCAGCGCATAGGGTTTGCGCAGGTCCAGGAAATATGTCAGTTAATTGCTGGCAGATTTGGGTAGAGCGCATATGGAGTTGTCCGAGCGCTGTGAATCCCTCTTGAAATAACTCCAGTAACTCTTTCGTTCGCCTCTATATTATTGTCAGGACACATCTGGCGATGACTGCGGCTGTTTATTCCAGTGTCTGTCGGTAGCCATGGACCTGACCGGTAAAAGAGGAATTGCATATGATCCCCTCTTCACTTGATAGAGGCGACATCGCTGCAGTATGTGTTCAACTGTCTGGTCCTCGTGTCAGTAGGGGCAAGATGAAGACGGCGTATTTTTCAAGCTGCGGTTAATTATGGGCTCTGAGCCTGTTGTGGCCAATGCGGAGCCTTATCAGGATCACTTGCTTGTCTCTGTACCAAAGGTGGTAGTCGTGTCCTTTTCTGTTCGTGGCGTAATGAGTGATCTGATGATCTTCTTTTCTCGCTGTAGCTGACGCTGTTTTCTGACTGGGCTTCCTAGGCTACTCTTCTTGCAAGCTCAGCTAATGTCTCATCTCTTGGTATCCCATAGGAGCAGGGATCCACTGAAGGGCTACTTTCTGGTTCCTCTGGCTTACTGAAAGGCCTTGGTCAGTTGGGGGGGAGGGGGGGGGGCTTATCATTATCCAGGACCCGAAGAAGAAAGAGGGTATCTGAGAGCAAGACCACTTGATAGCACTGTTCATCTGTAGTCTGATCAGCTGATTTGCAGAGAAGCACAAATAGCCACTCATGGGTAGAACGTAAATCATTTACATGGTGATGATGCTAGTGATAAATTATATTTGTGTTGTGCTGTTCTACAAACTAACTTGGAGTCACTGCGCATATCACATTTACAAGACACAAAGCGTAATACATTAATAATACATACTGAAATACTGATCAAACACGCATATACGCACACATACGCGCACATACGCACACATACACGCAAGTACACACACACGCACGCACACTACACACACACCACACACACACACACCAAGCGCACACATACACATGCACACACACACAAACGCACACACACATACACACAAACATGCATACGTACACACAAGCACAAACACACATAAACACACTTACACACACGCACGCGTGCGCACGAATGCACACACACATACTTACACACACACACACACACACACACACACACACACACACACACACACACACACACACACACACACACACACACACACACACACATTCGAACGCAAATATATATAATATATATATAATATATATATATATATATATATATATATATATATATATATATATATCCTTCCAGGATTTGACAATGCATAGTTTTCATACACCTTCGGTCATAGACATAGACATGAGCGTACATGACAGTTGACATCATCCCACACAATCACTAGTTAGGAGCCACAGTACATACTAATGCACAAGTAGTTATAAACATCAACAGTGGAAGGCCTGACTGAAGAGGTAGGTCTACACATAACATTAAATAAGCGACCATCTGCACATGGGTATGGTTGTAGGCCCATTCTTAGCTGTTAAGAACGCGAAGGACGTGAGTTGAACCCCAATGTGGACGACATGATTTGTTGCTGTCGTGTTTGCAGTTCAGCTGATAGAACCATGGACTAAAGATTTGATGTCGCGAGTTCAGTCCCAAAACACAGCATTAAAGCCTTTTCGCTGTCCATCTAATCGTTCTAGCGATGTGTTTCATAGGTCCTGTTTATTCCCCTCCGTCTATTACCATTTTAACCCTTTGACTCCCGCATCTTTATCACCAGCATCCTGTATTGTCATCCGTGCTAGCAAAGCAAAAACTTAACCCTTTGACTCCCTCACTCTATCCACTAGCTTCCTGTAGGAAGCTGGTGAATAGAGTGAGGGAATCAAAAGGTTAAGTTTTTGCAGTTGGTGTGAATAGGGTGCGGGAGTCAAAGGGTTAAGACTGCCAACGCGTATGGTTTTGTGCAGTCAAGGAGTGTGTCAGATAACTTACAGCAGATTTGGATTGATCGTATAAGGAATTGTATGAGTGCGAAGAATCAGTTTTGAACAAACCCCAAACTCTATGCGCATAGCCCATTTTCAAGTCTTTAGATTATAATACACCAACAACACTCACAACGAAGGAAATAATAACAGCACAGTAGCAGAACAATCAATGCTTGTTAAAGTTTAAAGGATTTACCTGGTATATACTTTCCAATCTTTTGTGTCCTTCTCATCGAATGTTCACATCCAACAAAAGTTCAACAGTCCTCGTGGATAATGTCAACATAAAATGGCCTTTCGAAAAGATATAATATCCATCACACACACCGGCGCGCGCACACACA
>CM060306.1:94937116-95007116 GCA_030674185.1 Monoplex corrugatus | reverse complement strand
AAATCTTGGTCACATCTTCCTACTCCCGAGTTAGCCTCGACCAGAGCATGGTCATGCCATGATTCTGTTTCACCGTCAGTGTGATTCATCTCGATAGGAAACCCTGGGCTGCATCACCATTATTTGTGGCTAATCCCCCAATAAATAACGCCATCCTCCTCCGTATTATTCTTTCATTCATTCAAAGGGAGAAAATATGTTGCCGTTCATCTTTACGGCTTTTTTTTTTTTTTTTCCTGCAGGGTTCCATCTCCTCCTGCCAGCTTCCCATTCTCCGTTCTGCCACTTGAATTTTCTGATGAGAACAACAGAAACTGGTTCAGATTGATGCGAGGCAGGACTGTCTTTTTGTCTGTCTGTCTGTAAAACTGAGTCAGTATGAATTTGTAAGCCGCTGCAGGAATATGTAAACAACCTGCGTCTGCTAGTATCAGATATATCACCATCTCATCGTTCATCATCACATAAAAAAAAAGGCAAACTACCGTCGGATTCATTTGAAATTGTTTAACTGCGCATATCGCATCTTTATGACATATCTCAAATAACTGAATGCAAAAATATGATACTGTCTCAAATTTGGTAGAATAGCAGCTGTGTTTCTTTTCTAACCCTCTCTTCAAATATAATCTTGCATTTATTTAAATAAAACGCGAAGATAAATCGACGGCAATCTTTAAATTTGAAAGAAATTTGTGGGTGGTTGTGGGTGGAGCTACTTTAATATCATCAAGTATCTTGAGTGTATGGGGGTGTGTTCGATGACAAAATGGGTCCGCCACACCCACTGTACCCGAATGTTGGATCAGTTGCGGAGCCTTTAACTTAGTTTGCATGGGATTTTGTGCAGGTTTAAGAAATCTGCGAGATAATGGACTGCATATTGGGTGGAGGGAATATGGCATTCTCCTTAATGCAATGATTCCCTTTTGAATAAGATCAAAACTCCAAACATTTCTGGCTTTTCTTTTTGATCCACTTACAACTCGTACATGGATTCAAAGTCTGGACGCCCGTATGGAGAGGTTAGAGGTTAGAGGTTGATGGGAGATAAGTAGCTTTTCTTTTTGATCCACTTACAACTCGTACATGGATTGGAGAGGTTAGAGGTTAGAGGGTTGATGGGAGATAAGTAGGGAACGCCAGGCATTGCCATTAAATTTTGTCTAAATTCAGTAATGATTTCTTTCCAGTTTGTGGACAGTCTTGTCTAATATTGGTCTGTGCTTTGCTTTAAAAATGTCTGGGACTGTAAAAATCCTGAGCGGGGTTCGTGTACTTCCAGTGCCACTGAAACAGAGCAAAGTGTCTGAATATGACAAAAAGAAGAGGGCTGGACATGCCTATCTTCTCTTTGAGGTGCATCCTTCTTGTGATTGTGTGCGGGTGCTGTGTGTTGTGTTGTGTGTGTGTGTGTGTGTGTGTGTGTGTGTGTGTGTGTGTGTGTGTGTGTGTGTGTGTGTGTGTGTGTGTGTGTGTGTGTGTTGTGTGTGTGTGTGTGTGTGTGTGTGTGTGTGTGTTGTGTGTGTGTGTGTGTGTGTGTGGTGTGTGTCTGTGTGTGTGTGCGCTGTGTGTGTGGGAGTGTGTGTGTATGTGTGTCTTATGTATGTGTGTGCGTGTGTGTGTGCATGTGTGTGTATGTGTGCGTGTGTGTGTGTTTGTGGTGTGTGTGTGTGTGTGTGTGTGTGAGTGTGTGTGTGTGTGTGTGGTTGTCCCGAGATCTCTGTGCTAGTTCTGATGTCCACGAAACTTAGGGATCAATGTCCGTGTCACGAGGTGTGTTATTTCACATTGGCCGCAAAGTTATGTGTTTGTGCACGAGCTCGCGTGCGTGCGCGCGCGTGCGGGCGTGTGTGAAGAGAGAGAGAGAGTGTGTGTGTGTGTATGTGTATGAATGAGTGAGTAGTGAGTGAGTGAGTGTGTGTGTGAGTGTGTGCGTGTGTGTGTGTGTGCGCTCTCTCTCTCTCTTCTCTTCTCTCTCTCTCTCTCTCTCTCTCTCTCTCTCTCTCTCTCTCTCTCAAGAGTAAAATATCAGAAAGGCGATTAGACAAACAGGAAGAGAGTGAATGGGGGTCGTTAGTATTTTTATTCTGTTTATTAATGTTAATTTTACAGCAATAAATAGCCCTGCTTTATTTAATCTTAGCCACGTCCTCCTATTCAAAGGTTTGCCTCGACTGGAGCATGGTCAAGCCACAGTTCAGTTTCGCCATCAATGTGATGTATGTGGTCAGGAAACCTGTGCTGCATCACCGTTATTTGTGGCTGATCCTCCGATAAATAACGTCTGCCCGTCTTTGTTATTCTTTCATTCATTCAAAGGAAAAAAAATATGCAGCCATCCATCTTCGGCTAATTGTTGTTGTTGTTGTTGTTGTTGTTGTTGCTGTCGTTGACGTCGTCATTGTTTTTGTTGTTGTTGTTGTGCTGCTGTTATTGTTGTTATTACTGCTGCTTCTGCTGCTACTGCTGTTGCTGCTGTTGTTGTTGTTGCTGCGGCTGCTGCTGTTTTTGATTTTGTTGCTGTTGAGGTGGTTGTTGTTGTTGTTGTTTGTTGTTGTGTTCCCGTGCTATTCTCAGTCTCTTGCTTATTTTAGAATAGGTTCAGATCAGTGTGAGGCAAGGTTGTGTTCGTATTCATTTGTTTATAAACATGTACCTAGATTTCTCTATTGTGCGCATTTTTTTTTTATCTAGCCTATGTTGTTTAACGATAATTATATCATTATTTGATCCAACGCTGGCCAACTTTGAGATTTCTACTCACATGCTGTCATGTCCTCAAAAAAACAGTTTCTGGCTAGCATAGCATGTTCTTTTCTTTATTTAAAAAACATTTTAAACACTTAAAATCTGCTGATATCTAACAGGAATTCAGCCCACAAACAGTTGAGTACACAATATGTATGCATTAACAATATACCCCTTCACCTCACGAAGATAAATTTCAGACAACAGTTTTTTCTGTTATCGATTTTTGTCCTTGAGACGCGCATTAATTCAAACGTTTTATGAAGAGCAAGGCTCAATGCATCTTTACCAAATTCGGTTCACGACACAAACCATGGTAATGAAGTTGCAGAATTCATAACTTAAAATCAATGTGGCTCATTTGGGAGAGGAAAGGAAAGAATGCCTGAAGACTGCCACGGGGTTGAAAACATTAAAACTATATTTCATATTTGAGCCATGACTTTAGGTCTTATGAGTGAATTTCAGAAATGTTGGTTCATAGCTTGGCTTTACAAGACTGTAATGCCTGAGACTGTATCAACTTCAGTGAGGGTGGTGTATTTTCAGCAATAATGATTTCATTTGAGTAGCACAACCAGCCCATGTCCAGTATGGTTGTTGCAATTTGTATTGTAACAGATCATCATTAAGTTTATTAATGACAACGGGAGGCAGACAAAAATATACGGTAAACGTTTTAGTTAGTTTTTTAATTTAAGAATAGCAACAGAGAACAAGACAACAGGCTATATCAACAAAACAACGAGAAGAACAACAACAAACAATGAATATTTCTTCGGGGATAACAAGAGACAATATTAAAATAAAATCATAAGTAAGTATTAGCTCTTCATAAAACACAAAATGAATACGTCTCTCTCTCTCTCTCTCTCTTCTCTCTCTCTCTCTCACACACACACACACACACACACACACACACACACACACACACACACACACACACACACACACACGCACGCACACACACATTCACACACACACAAACACGCACGCACAAACACGCACGCACACACACACACATTCACACACATATTCACACACACATTCACACACACATTCACACACACATCACACACACACACACACACACATACACACACACATACACACACACACACACACACACACACACACACACACACACACACACACACACACACACACACGTCATTTCCTCTCTCCCGCCAAACAAGTATGCAGTAGCGTCCATGTTGAACCTTAGTAGCATCAGCTAGTCACCTCATCTGCTGTAAAATTGATGTGCATCATGCACAGTTTTTTCGCCAGTTTGCGGGAACAAGAAATTGTTGACCTTCCACACAACACAGCTGACGGCTACTGGCCTTATTCAAGATGAACAGTTTCTGTGTTGATAGACAGCAACCAACTGGCAGCAACTGGCCGGCGTTAACGAAGTCTTTACGTGTCTAAATATTCATCATCATCATCATCATCATCATCATCATCATCATCATCATCATCATCACATCATCATCATCATGTGCCCTGCTGCATGGCGTTGACGATCATGGCCCTCCATATGAATTTATCCCTTGTCACTGTAAGTACATCTCCCACCCTGTCTGTCCTCAGCCACCATACAAGTCCGTCCAATATTTCTCTCAGGCTACATGTGTTCTCTTTCCCTCCAGCTTTCCAGTTGTGACCAGGTGCTCTAATTCCCCTTTCCTCACAAAATGGCCTATAAATGTTGCTTGTCTTTTCCTAATCTTCTTAATCAATTATCTTCTTGTGTCTGCCTCCTTCAAGACTGTCTCATTTGTTTCTTTGCTTTCCATGAAACTCTCAACTTTCTACGTAAAAAATACGTTTCAGTTGCCTCAATTTTGTTCTGATTTTGCGTGTTGACTGTTCACGCCTCACAACCATACAACAGTATCGGTTCTATGTAACATTCAAGAACTCTCTTCCTGATGTTAATTGATAGGCATTTTTTGGTAAGAACGCTTGTCATTTTCTTGAATGCTGTTTTGGCTTGGCCGATTCTACTGGCTATTTCTGACAAATATGCTAGATATAGGTAACTCTCAGCATGGTTGGATCATCTTTTTCGTCTGTTTGAGATGAATCTTTCTTACACTGTTTTGTTCTTGTAGTGGAGATTCTCTCTGCTTTTATGGGTCATGTCCACCAGAGACAATACTGCGCAGAATGCATTAATAGTAAAACATGACCATCCTCGATTGTGCCTTCTATTTGACGAGGATCTTTCTAGTTCTATTTTGTTTTGCTGATGTCATGGTGGTTCTGGACGGTATTTGTGATGAGCTAGGATCTTAGGGGTCATGCATCTTTGTCGACGGGTGCGATGGTCAAGTCGGTAAGACATGGGACTTCCAATTGGAAGGACTGGGTTCGAGCCTGCCTGGATACCCTTCGCCTTGTGGACAAAGGCTGGGGGAGTTGTTCCGATCTCACATGTCATCATGTGTGCACACCTGTTAGTGTCTCAGAAAACTCCTATGCAAAACATCAAGTTGTAAATCCTGTAAAGTCATGTCAGTGTGATTCATAGAATGTTTTTATCCGTAGAAAACAGATTGTGAATTTTATAACTCCAGTATTTTCATTTTCCACTTGTATTCGTTCAACATGTATAGAAAACATGTTATCGTTCACAGACAGTAACGTTAGTCCCCGCTGGACCTGACTTTCAACCAATCATTACTATTCCAAAAAGAAATAATGTATTGTGCACACAGTAGGAAGCTGATGAATAGGATGAGGGAATAAAAATGTGAATTCAAGTCAACAACATTGCATGAATCTGGTGGATAGGGTGAAGGACCAAATTGTTAATACAGGAAGCTGGTGGATAGGGTGAGGTAATAAAAATGTTAAACTCAGCAAGTTTGCAGAACGCTGGTGGGTAAAGTGAGCAGTGAAAGGGTTAAAACTGGTGGGTAGGGTGAGAAAATGAAAGGGTTAATGCAGGAAGCTGGTGGGTAGGGTGAGGGGTGAAAGCGTTAATGCACAAAGCAGATAGGTAGAGTGTGAGATGACAGGATTGAAGCTGGTTGATAATTTCAGGGTTGAAAGGGTTAAAACTTGTAGGCAGTGTGAGAAAATGAAAGGGTTAATGCAGGAAATTGATGGGTAAGGTGAGGGGTGAAAGAGTTAATGCACAAGGCAGATGGGTATGGTGTAGGGTATGGGATGACAGGATTAAAGCTAGTACATAAGGTGAGGGGCGAGGGGTGAAAAGGGTGAGAGGTAAGGGCAAAAGTGTTGAAGCTGGTGGCTAGGGTGAGGGGATGAAAAGGTTAGAAATGGCCGGGCGGATGAGGGGGTGAGAGGGTTACAGCTGACGGATGGGATGAGGGATGAAAGAGTTAAACATGGCGGGTAGAAGGAGGGGTGACAAGATTAAAGCTGTCAGGTAAGACGAGGGGTGAAAGGGTTAAACCTGGTGGGTAGAGTAAGGGGTGAAAGGGTTAAAGCTGTCAGGCAAGACGAGGGGGTGAAAGGGGTTAAACCTGGTGGGTAGGGTGAAGGATGAAAGGATGAAAACAGGCGGGTAGAGTGATGGGATGAAAGGATTAAAGCTGATAGGTTGGGCGAGGAAGTGAAAAGGTTAATGCAGGAAGCTGATGGGTGAGGTGAGGGTGAAATGATTAGAGCTGGTGGGTAAGGCGAGGGATGAAAGGGTAAAAGCTGATGGGTAGGATGAGTGGTGAAAGGGTAAAAGCTGATGAGTAGGATGAGTGGTTAAAGGGTAAAAGCTGATGGGTAGGATGAGTGGTTAAAGGTAAAAGCTGATGAGTAGGATGAGTGGTTAAAGGTAAAAGCTGATGAGTAGGATCAGTGGTTAAAGGTAAAAGCTGATGGGTAGGATGAGTGGTTAAAGGTAAAAGCTGATGAGTAGGATGAGTGGTTAAAGGTAAAAGCTGATGGGTAGGAAGAATGGTGAAAGGGTAAAAGCTGATGAGTAGGATGAGTGGTTAAAGGTAAAAGCTGATGGGTAGGATGAGTGGTGAAAGGGTAAAAGCTGATGGGTAGGATGAGTGGTTAAGGTAAAAGCTGATGGGAGGATGAGTGGTAAAGGGTAAAAGCTGATGGTAGGATGAGTGGTTAAAGGTAAAAGCTGATGGGTAGGATGAGTGGTGAAAGGTTAAAAGCTGTGGTAGGTGAGTGGTGAAAGGTAAAAGCTGTGGGTAGGGTGAGTGGTGAAAGGGTAAAAGCTGATGGGTAGGGTGAGTGGATGAAAGGGTAAAAGCTCTGATGGGTAAGGATGAGGTGGAGATAAGGGTAAAAGCTGGAGGGTAGGTGAGTGGATGAAAGGGTAAAAGCTGAGTGGGTAGGGTGAGTGGTGAAAGGGTAAAAGCTCGTGGGTAGGGTGAGTGGTGAAAGGGTAAAAGCTCGTGGGTAGGGTGAGTGGTGAAAGGGTAAAAGCTCGATGGGTAGGGTGAGTGGTGAAAGGTAAAAGCTCGTGGGTAGGTGAGTGGGAAAGGGTAAAAGCTCGAGGGTAGGGTGAGTGGAGAAAGGGTAAAAGCTCGTGGGTAGGGTGAGTGGAGAAAGGGTAAAAGTGCGATGGGTAGGGTGAGTGGATGTAAAGGGTAAAAGCTCGGGGTAGGTGAGTGGTGAAAGGGTAAAAGCTCGTGGGTAGGGTGAGTGGATGGAAAGGGTAAAAGCTCGATGGGTAGGGTGAGTGGTGAAAGGGTTAAAAGCGTGGGTAGGATGAGTGGTGAAAGGGTAAAAGCTCGGTGGTAGGGTGAGTGGAGAAAGGGTAAAAGCTCGAGGGTAGGGTGAGTGGAGAAAGGGTAAAAGCTCGTGGGTAGGTGGGTGGAGAAAGGGTAAAAGCTGGTGGGTAGGGTGAGTGGAGAAAGGGTAAAAGCTCGTGGGTAGGGTGAGTGGAGAAAGGGTAAAAGCTCGTGGGTAGGGTGAGTGGAGAAAGGGTAAAAGCTCGGGGTAGGGTGAGTGGGAAAGGGTAAAAGCCGGTGGGTAGGGTGAGTGGTGAAAGGGTAAAAGCTGTGGGTAGGGTGAGTGGAGAAAGGGTAAAAGCTCGTGGGTAGGGTGAGTGGTGAAAGGGTAAAAGCCGTGGGTAGGGTGAGTGGTGAAAGGGTAAAAGCTGGTGGGTAGGGTGAGTGGAGAAAGGGTAAAAGCTGGGGTGGGTGAGTGGAGAAAGGGTAAAAGCTCGTGGGTAGGGTGAGTGGTGAAAGGGTAAAAGCTCGTGGGTAGGTGAGTGGTGAAAGGGTAAAAGCTCGTGGGTAGGTGAGTGGTGAAAGGGTAAAAGCTCGTGGGTAGGGTGAGTGGTGAAAGGGTAAAAGCTCGTGGGTAGGGTGAGTGGTGAAAGGGTAAAAGCCGTGGGTAGGGTGAGTGGTGAAAGGGTAAAAACCTGTGGGTAGTGGTGAGTGGAGAAAGGGTAAAAGCTCGTGGGTAGGGTGAGTGGTGAAAGGGTAAAAGCCGTGGGTAGGGTGAGTGGTGAAAGGGTAAACGCTCGTGGGTAGTGTGAGTGGTGAAAGGGTAAAAGTTCGTGGGTAGGGTGAGTGGTGAAAGGGTAAAAGCTCGTGGGTAGGGTGAGTGGTGAAAGGGTAAAAGCTCGTGGTAGTGTGAGTGGTGAAAGGGTAAAAGCTCGAGGGTAGGTGAGTGGTGAAAGGGTAAAAGCTGGGGTAGGTGAGTGGAGAAAGGGTAAAAGCTCGTGGGTAGGGTGAGTGGTGAAAGGGTAAAAGCTGGTGGGTAGGGTGAGTGGTGAAAGGGTAAAAGCTCGTGGGTAGGGTGAGTGGAGAAAGGGTAAAAGTTCGTGGGTAGGGTGAGTGGGAAAGGGTAAAAGCTCGTGGGTAGGGTGAGTGGTGAAAGGGTAAAAGCTCGTGGGTAGGGTGAGTGGTGAAAGGGTAAAAGCTCGTGGGTAGGGTGAGTGGTGAAAGGGTAAAAGCTGATGGTAGGTGAGTGGTGAAAGGGTAAAAGCTCGTGGGTAGGGTGAGTGGTGAAAGGGTAAAAGCTCGTGGGTAGGTTGAGTGGTGAAAGGGTAAAAGCTCGTGGGTAGGGTGAGTGGTGAAAGGGTAAAAGCGTGGGTAGGGTGAGTGGTGAAAGGGTAAAGCTCGTGGGTAGTGAGTGGGAAAGGGTAAAGTCTGGGTAGGGTGAGTGGAAAGGGTAAAAGCTCGTGGGTAGGGTGAGTGGTGAAAGGGTAAAAGCTGGGGTGAGTGGTGAAAGGTAAAGCTGGGGTAGGGTGAGTGGAGAAAGGGTAAAAGCTCGTGGGTAGGGTGAGTGGAGAAAGGGTAAAAGCTCGTGGGTAGGGTGAGTGGAGAAAGGGTAAAAGCTGGTGGGTAGGGTGAGTGGGAAAGGGTAAAAGCTCGTGGGTAGGTGAGTGGAGAAAGGGTAAAAGCTCGTGGGTAGGGTGAGTGGAGAAAGGGTAAAAGCTCGGTGGGTAGGGTGAGTGGTGAAAGGGTAAAAGCTGGTGGGTAGGGTGAGTGGAGAAAGGGTAAAAGTCGAGGGTAGGGTTAGTGGTGAAAGGGTAAAAGCCGTGGGTAGGGTGAGTGGTGAAAGGGTAAAAGCTGGTGGATAGGGTGAGTGGAGAAAGGGTAAAAGCTCGTGGGTAGGGTGAGTGGAGAAAGGGTAAAAGCTGGTGGGTAGGGTGAGTGGAGAAAGGGTAAAACTCGTGGATGGGTGAGTGGAGAAAGGGTAAAAGCTGGTGGGTAGGGTGATGGAGAAAGGGTAAAAGCTCGTGGGTAGGGTGAGTGGAGAAAGGGTAAAAGCTCGTGGGTAGGGTGAGTGGTGAAAGGGTAAAAGCCGGTGGGTAGGGTGAGTGGTGAAAGGGTAAAAGCTGGTGGGTAGGGTGAGTGGAGAAAGGGTAAAATCTCGAGGGTAGGGTTAGTGGTGAAAGGGTAAAAGCCGTGGGTAGGGTGAGTGGTGAAAGGGTAAAAGCTGGTGGGTAGGGTGAGTGGAGAAAGAGTAAAAGCTGGTCGGTAGGGTGAGTGGAGAAAGGGTAAAAGCTCGTGGGTAGGGTGAGTGGTGAAAGGGTAAAAGCTCGTGGGTAGGGTGAGTGGTGAAAGGTAAAAGCTCGTGGGTAGTGTGAGTGGTGAAAGGGTAAAAGCTCGTGGGTAGTGTGAGTGGTGAAAGGGTAAAAGCTCGTGGGTAGGGTGTGTGGTGAAAGGGTAAAAGCCCGTGGGTAGGGTGAGTGGTGAAAGGGTAAAACCCGTGGGTAGTGTGAGTGGTGAAAGGGTAAACGCTCGTGGGTAGGGTGAGTGGTGAAAGGGTAAAAGCCGTGGGTAAGGTAGGGTGTAGTGGTGAAAGGGTAAACGTCGGGGGGTAGTGGGTAGGGTGAGTGGTGAAAGGGTAAAAGTCGTGGGTAGGTGAGTGGTGAAAGGGTAAAAGATCGAGGGTAGGTGAGTGGTTGAAAGGGTAAATGCTGTGGGGTGTGAGTCGTGAAAGGGTAAAAGTCGTGGGGTAGGATGAGTGGTGAAAGGGTAAAACTTGTGAGGTAGGGTGAGTGGTGAAAGGGTAAAAGCTCGTGGGGTAGGGTGAGTGGTGAAAGGGTAAAAGCTCGTGGGTAGGGTGAGTGGTGAAAGGGTAAAAGCTCGTGGGGTAGGGTGAGTGGTGAAAGGGTAAAAGCTCGTGGGCAGGGCGAGTGGTGAAAGGGTTAAAAGCTCGTGTGGTAGGGTGAGTGGTGAAAGGGTAAAAGCTCGTGGGCAGGGTGAGTGGTGAAAGGGTAAAAGCTCGTGGGGTAGGGTGAGTGGTGAAAGGGTAAAAGCTCGTGTGGTAGGGTGAGTGGTGAAAGGGTAAAAGCTCGTGGGCAGGGTGAGTGGTGAAAGGGCAAAAGCTCGTGGGCAGGGTGAGTGGTGAAAGGGTAAAAGCTCGTGGGTAAGGTGTGTGGTGAAAGGGTAAAAGCTCGTGGACATGGTAAGTGGTGAAAGGGTTGAAGCAGATAAACAGAGTGAGGAAGTGAAAGGATTGAATAAAGGGAGGAAACTGCTGGGCAGGATGAGGGAATGACAGCTTCTGCAGGAATCTGCAAAGTAAGGGTGAAGCAGTGAAAAGGTTAACCGTTTGACTCCCGCACTCTATCCACTAACTGCAACAACTTAACCTTTTGACTCTCTCACCCTATCCACCAGCTTCCTGCAGGAAGCTGGTGGATAGGGTGAGGGAGTGGGAAGCTGGTGGATAGGGTGAAGGAGTCAAAAGGGTTTAAGTTCTTGCTTTGCTGACATGGTTGACAATGCAGGATGCTGGTCGACAGGGTGCGGGAGTCCAAGGGTTAAACCAGCCAGGCGTGAAATGAAGACGGTAAAGCGAAGTCATCTTCATCACATCACGTGCTCCTGTCCCTGGCCCTCTGAAACACCCCCCCCCCCCCCTCTCTCTCTGTCTCTCTCTCTTCCCCCAACCAACACAGTTCTTTCTCCCGCTACAAGATGAAAGTAAGCTCGTCCCCTCCACACAATCCATTTTCTGCGGTTGTGGCCGGTTTGAAGTGGACGTCCTGTCACACCGTCACCCCCCCCCCCCCCCATACACACGTGCGCGCGTGCACACACACACACACACATACGCACACACATACATACATACACACACATACACACGCATCCATGCACGCGCGCGTGTGCACACACACACATACGCACACACATACATACATACATACACACATATACATATACACACACACACACATATACGCACACACATACATACACATACACACACACTCACACACACATACACGCACACACACACACACACGCACTCACACACATACGCACACACTACATACATACATACATACACGCATACACACACACGCACACACACACATACACACATCACACACACATACACACACGCATACACACATACACTCACACACACACGCATACACACACACACACACACACACACACACAACACACACCAACACACAAACACACACACACACAAACACACACACACACATACACAAACACACACACACACACACACCACACATACACTACACACACACACAACACACAAAACACACACACGCACAAACACAGAGAACTCTTCGTAGTTCCATCAACTCCTTTTTTTTAACTTCTTAATTCTTTGTTCAAACAAATGTTGTCAAGTATGCATGTTGTGGTGGTTGCGCTCGCAGTGTGTGTGTTGACAACGTAATTACGTTGTTGCACAGTCTGCATGCTCCATCTTGGGTGGACAGCGAATGCAGTGAGAGAAAGGGGAAAAAATACGTACAGGTTTCTTGAAAACAAATGGTGAATGGACCAGTAGACATAGTAAAAAAAAAATTTTTTAAAAAAGAGAAGAAGAAAAGAAGAAGAAGAAGAGAAGAGAGAGAGAGAGAAAAAGAAGAAGAAGAAGAAGAAGAAAAAGAAGAGAAGAAAAGAGGCGGAAAAAAAAACAACAACAAAGGGATTAATATAAAAAAAAAAAGATTCTTGCACAAGATGTCCAGACGGTAGGGTTGATGACATAAAAACCGACGAAATCCCTACAGAGGGAGGTATACTCTTTTCGAAACAATAGTCCTTTGATAGGGAACTTGCATGGGGGAGTGAGATGGTAGTGAACTCAGCTTTTCTTGGTGCCAGCAATATGAGGACGGTATTCATCTCAGACAATAAGCTAAACCCTGATTTTATTCACAAGAAATGTCAACCACAATTTACTTTTACACATGCCTAGACATAATAAAATGCACAATCTAAAACCATGCCTGTATTTTATAGTTATACTGAATATATAATATACTGACATTTTCTTTGTGTTTGTTTGGGTAACCTGTGCGTGAAAAATGCAAAAAGTTTCACATAATTTCGTAGTAAAACAGAACGAGAGGCAAGGCGGTCTGTGCCAGTCTTATGAAAAACGAGTGATACAAAAGGCACAAGTGATTGTCTTGGCCAGCAGTCACATCCTAGTGCAATGCTGCCAACTCCTTCAACTAGGCTAAAAATGAAGCGGAATAGAACAAAAAGTAGCTTTGTGCGGAAGTCGGTCGTACCTAATGAATTAGTCACACATGGATGCACTGTAGGTGAGCCTGAAATATGTAGTAATGCGTTTTGGTCTGTGTGTGTGTGTGTGTGTGGAGAGAGAGAGAGAGAGAGAGAGAGAGAGAGAGAAAGGGGGGGGGGGAATGTGTGTGATTGTGTGCTTTATTTCGTATTTATTTTTGTGTTTTATAATTGTTGTCAGCTCAGCGCGGCAGTTACTTTGTATCTAATTTCTCTTTCAGCGATAACGAAGTACTTTGAACTTGAATTACACTGAATCTCATCCTACCTGCTGCTTCACCTTCGCCAACCATGAACAGAGTTTGGTACGGATACACAGCTCAGTGAACTGGAGACCACAGGCACAAACTTCTGAAGTCAGACTCCGACTCATGCGGTCAAATTGAATGACAGGAGCTCTACCTCTACGCCAACAAAACCTCAAGCCATCGTAAAACCTTTCCCAAAGTCAGCCAGACGTGATAGGAATAGAGAGTGAAACCAGGTTATCTTCATCACATCACGTGCTATAGCAAGATACATTTGGCTACAGCAAGATACACTTATCCACAGCTACAGCAAGACACACTTGGCTACAGCCACAGCAAGACACACTTGTCTGTAGCTACAGCAACTCACTTGGCTACAGCCACAGTAAGACACACTTGTCTTTAGCTACAGCAAGACTCACTTGGCTACAGCCACAGTAAGACACTTGTCTTTAGCTACAGCAACTCACTTGGCTACAGCCACAGCAAGACACTTGGCTACAGCCACAAGACACTTGGCTACAGCTACAGCAAGACACTTGGCTACAGCTACAGCAAGACACTTGGCTACAGCCACAGCAAGACACTTGGCTACAGCAACAGCAAGACATTTGGGACGCATATTGACTGCCTTCCAGAGAACAAGGTAACCAATCTCCATGTCACTGGCTTAAATGCCACATTTCAAGAGAGTTCTTGCAAAGAAACTTTCGTCTTGAACCGTTTACACAAATGATAATCCACTTAAGTAGTAGGCTCTAGCTTTTGAAAAATCCATTGAAGAAAGACACTATCACAATCAACAACAAGCAATGCTCTGTGTGTGTGTGTGTGCGTGTTGTGTGTGTGTGTGTGTGTGTGTGTGTGTATGTGTGTGTGTGTGTGTATGTGTGTGTATGTGTGTGTGTTTGTGTGTGTGTGTGTGTTGTGTGTGTGTGTGTGTGTGTTGTGTGTATGTGTGCAAACATGCTTGATACAATTTTGCTTTGCGTAAAAGTGAGGTCCCGGGGAAGAGATTGAAACATCTAAAGCAAAAGGAAGGAGAGAGAGCAATAATGGAGAAAGAGAATTTCCCATTGCTTAAGAGCTTTCTGAATGCATAATTGTGCATTTCATGCGCAAGTCTTTTCTTTGCAGTAAAACTGTCCTGTGATATACATGTGTGCGTGTCTGTGAGTACATTTATGCATGCACATATAATGTGTGTGTGTGTCTATGAACATATACCTATGCAAATGCATGATGCTCCTAGCAGTGATTACAGAATATAGAGCTTACTTCTGTGCAATGCTATTTTGAGGGCAGAAGACTTGTATTACACACACACACACACATACACATGTACAGAGAATTCAGTAGCAAACTGAAAAGTGGTATACACAATTTCGTTTACCCATAGGTACGTTTTATTACTTTTAATCCATGCACTGACAAAATGAACCACAATCACATGAATTAAGACCTGAACCAAATATCTCTTATTATTACGCAGTTTGGACAGAGAATGCATGATATATTTTCATTTACTGTGTTTATTAGGCAGTTTAATGCGTGATACATTTTAATTTGTGTTGCATTTCTAGAGAATACCTGGTCAATAAGTTTTATCAATTTGTTTTTTGCTTGTCAGCTTCTGCTGTCATTTTAACAGAGTGACTTTTTTTTTTTTTTTTTTTTTGACATTCTTTATACAATTTCGATGGCATTATCCACATGTTCCAGCTCCATATACTGTCTTTAGCGGAAATTTGCTGTGTTAGTTCTGCATTTCCAAACCATTCCACTCAACACTTTTGACTTTTATTCAACCAAGTCCACCAACACCACTCCTTCTCCAATCTTCTAGTTTATAAAGCCTGTATAATGGTGTACCTATTCAAACAATATTAACACTGGAAATAGATGGCACCTCAACTCAGCATACTATATACCTCAAACCTATGGTTAGTGCCAAAGGTGGTAATTTGTCATATTTATACAAAACATTAACGGAAAAAACCCCAGTTTAATTAATGGATAAAACCCCAGTTTAATCTATGTATACTTACATCAGAAGCCTCATAATTCACCTAGCGTTTTAAGTCACAACATCTATCCAAAATGATATAGGAGAAGCAAGACCTTTTCATATTCGTTCCAAAAGTACCATATAAGTACATACGTACCATATTACTTCACAGTACACAAGTACCATATTACTTCTCATAATCTTTGGATTTCTAATTCACTCATCTAAATTCATAGTGAAACATGACGAGCATCAAAAGTGTCATCACTTGTCCATCTCAGGGCTGTCTTTTATGCAATGATCTATAATGTATCTGATTTTTTTGAGTGTCAGTAAATGTGTGTGTGTGTGTGTGTTGTGTGTGTTGTGTGTGTGTGTGTGTGTATGTGTATGTGTGTGTGTGTGTTTTATGTGTGTGTGTGTGTGTGTGTGTGTGTGTGTGTGTGTGTGTGTGTGTGTGTGTGTGAGACAGACAAAGAGAGCAAGCAAGAAACATCAAAGCACACTCCTCTTCAATTCATTGCACTGTTCCTTGACCAACCAACTCTACGTTCTTGATGCATGTTTACTGCAGTTAAGCGAAGCTTGGAGTTTGTTCAAGATGGATTCATCGCTCTCGGACAATTCCATACACAGTCTAAGATTGAACTTGAGACATCAGATCGTGAGCCCATGGCTCACTTACAAGAGTTAGCCAGTACACACACACACACACACCTAAGCGGTTCCCTGCCAGCAGAAGTATACAATCCCTTATGTATAGGTGGAAACTTGATGCATTCAAAACAAAATACACCAGGAATGTAGTGTGCCTGTGTGGAAAGAAGATAACACAGTCATATTCTTTCATGCGTTCGGGTAAAAACGACATATACCTACGTTATCAACGAAGACAGTTTCTGACATATTTGCCTCATCATCCTTAACATATGAATTTTTTGTTAGCCTATCAAAAAGTCCTTAGCGAATTATCTTTAACGTGCCGTTACTTCTCATGTTCAGTGTTATGGTTAGCTAATTTTACTGTTTCAATCGTTAATTATGATAACGTCATTTGTGAATTTTTCTTTCTTCTCTTGTTTTTTCTGGTTCATTTCTTTTTCCTGAAGATTAACCATTTCCAAGTTGGGTTTTTTTGGGGGTTTTTTTTTTTTTTTTTTTATTGTTGTCTAAAATCACTTTAGTGAATAGACATTAAATCAAAGACCACCACCAAACACACACACATACATGTAATGAAGCAATGAAGCACACATAAAGAATTGAGTACCACCATCAGATGTCCATTCAATGAAAGATATAATGAATCGACATAGCAATCATTCAGGAACCCTGTACAAAAGACAAAGAATTTAATTCGTTTTGGTCCTTATGCATTTACCGAAACTTAGTGAAACAGAAATTTAAGAATGAGCAGTGTCATGTCTAGTAAATTTCTGCTCATATGTATATACATATACATATATATGTATATATTCACATAAGTATGAGCATGCACATTCACACACATATGTGTGAGTGTGAGTATGTGCGTGTGCATGTGTGTGTGTGTGTGTGTGTGTAAGTGTGTGTGTGGGGGGGGGGGGGGGGAATGTGGATGTGGGTGTCTATGTGTAGCATCACTAATATGTATGTTTGTATGTTATTCATTATGAGATTAAAAGTTATGTTTAATAAAGTAACAATATGTAAAATTATACATCTTTAATGCATATGAGTAATGAAATTATCATAACATGACATGTTTGTGCTTGGTAAGTAATGATCATACATAACTTACCTCTTTCCATTACTTGTATTTATGTACATATGTTCATTGCTTAAAATGCCTAAAGCCAGAACAAGGTATCTTATTCTATCCTCTAATATTTGTTTAATTTTAATTTTATCAAGTAGATTTTAATAATGGCAGAAATGGCAGACTGACAAAACATGCTGTGTAGAGTGTTACTGTCTTTACCGTTGGAAAATAAAAGTCAACGAATCAATCACTCTGCCTCACATATTCAGTGAAGTAAAAGAGAAATGTCATCATCAGTGTACTTTGAAAAACAAACAGAATCTGTCACTTGTCCATTTCAGGACTATTGTCACTTGTCCACTTCAGGACTACCGGATGTTACAGAGGTGGCAGCATGCAGCTGGGAGTGGAAGGTGAGGGGTGTGCAGTCAAGGGTGGCCAGGTTGACCAGCACAGCTGTGGCCGTCTGACAGAAGCGAGGAACTGTCACCAGTAGCACCTCCTGTCCTCCTGCATCTGCAAGGAAACAAAGAGTCAGTCTTTAGTCAAACAGAATTTGTTACGATTAGACTGATTCCTAGCCAAACATGTCTAAATGAACCTCGGCCAATTTTAACGGCACAAATGTGTGTGTGTGTGTGTGTGTGTGTGTGTGTGTGTGTGTGTGTGTGTGTGTGTGTGTGTGTGTGTGTGTGTGTGTGTGTGTGTGTTGTGTGTGTGTGTGTGTGTGTGTGTGTGTGTGTGTGTGTGTGTGTGTGTGTTGTGTTGTGTTGTGTTGTGTTGTGTTGTGTTGTGTTGTGTTGTGTTGTGTTGTGTTCGTTGCGTTGCGTTGTGTGTGTGTGTGTGTGTGTGGTGACACACACATACAAAACAAAAACAAACATAAACAAACAAAAATGCATGAACAAACAAAAAGACAGAAGGGACAACAACAGTGAAATTGACCACTTTGTGTCATTAGCTTCCTCTCTCATATTTGACAGAAAAGGGAATGACTACACAGAGAAAAAGACAAAAATAAACTTGGGGAGGAGAGGGAAGCCTCACAATAAAATCCAAATTAAATGCTGGTATTATATAGAATGTAAAGACACAGACATCAGGCATGTCCACATTTCTGCAGGAAAAGAACAAGAAAAAAAGATAATAATAGTAACAATATATTTATAAAAAAAACAACTAAATAAAACACAGTTATCATCATTCCATCCATATAAACCTTAAACACAAAATTTGAACAGACACTAAGGCAATGATAAAGCAGTATGGGGAGGTTCTGGTAGTGGTGGTGGTGATGGTTAATAAAGCAGTAAGGAGAGAGAGACAGAGAGAGACAGAGAGAGAGACAGAGAGTGTGTGTGTGCGTGTGTGTGTGTGTGTGTGTGTGTGTGTGTGTGTGTGTGTGTGTGTGTGTGTGTGTGTGTGTGCTTGTGTGAGACAGAGAGGGAAAGACAGAGGAGGGAGGAAGTGAGAGAACGCAAAACAGTGACAAGTTTTTTCTTTCACATACCCAGTGAAAAATATCCATGGAGAAAAGCATGCTCGTAAACACACATGCATGCCTGGAGAAATGCACACAACAACCACCTCCACACGCAAACAACCCCCCTTCCGCACACACATATTCAACCCTAATATCATAAAACACAAGCCTACAGGCTTCAGGAAAGGACTGAACAGATGATTAGCATGCAACGCCTTCAATACACAGTCCAGCCAAACAACTTTTTGTCTGTCGGTTTTGCTGGGGTTTTTTTTCCATTAATTCCATTTCCCTTTAAGGGACACAAACAAACATGCATGCACACACACACACACACACACACACACACACAAAGAAAGAGGAAAGAGAGAAAGACAAGGGAGAGGTGCCAACAGAGAGAAACGGTTTTATATCAACAACAGCAAGGCTATTCTATAACACATAAATGTGTCCATACTAATACTATGCTTTCATTGAACTTGAAGTGAGACAAGTGAGTATGTATGTCTGTATATTTTTCTACATGGGTGGGCTGGCTCTTTTGATAGGGAAGTAGACTCAACAACTTGTGTCTCTGGTTCAACAATCCTATTCTGACATAAATGTTGGCTTGTTGTAGGTTGCCTGTCCTAACTCTTTGACTCCCGCATACTGTCCACCAATTGCAAAAACTTAACCCTCTGACTCCCTCACCCTATCCACCAGCTTCCTGCATGATGCTGGTGGACAGGGTGCAGGAGTTAAACGGTTAAAGTTCAATCACTCTGATGGTGTTAGTATTCCATCATGAGTCCTCCTCTCTTCCTCATTTCAAGACCATGCCAGGACATAGGGTTCTGTGCAGACTCAAGGGAGTTTACCAGGTAACTGCTAGCAGATTTGGGTGGAACACGTATGGAACTGTCTGAATGCGATGAATCCATCTCAAGCAAACTCCAAACAAAGTACTGTGACAAGTGTACTAAATGTAATGTCCCCTTCTTCAAGCCCATCCTCCAGAAGACCTCAAAAGCTAATAATGCTACCACCCCACAAAAAGCTGTTCAGAGATTTTCTACACCAATAATAAATGACTTCTTTTCCTTCCACCCTTTTCACCTGTTTTGTTCTCATGAATGAGTGTCTCTTTCATCCGTGAAAGTTTCTTCATCTGGAAGCTCTAAATTTATAAGAAAATAGTGACTGGCAATTCTAACATGATTATGGTATTAGACTTAACAGAAGCTGACTTATATCAAGCTGTCTCAGAAGTCTTGTGACCTTGCATAACATTATCCAGTTTTTTTAAGTCAAGGCCTTGCATAACATTATCCTTTTTTTCAAACCTTTCATAACATTATCTATTTTTTCAAACCTTGCATAACATTATCCTTTTTTTTTAATGTCAAGACCTTGTATAACATTATCCTTTTTCCCCCAAAGTCAAGACCTTGCATAACATTATCCTTTTTTTCCAAAGTCAAGACCTTTTCATATTATCCATTTTTTTCAAACCTTTCATAACATTATCCTTTTTTTCCAAAGTCAAGACCTTGCATAACATTTTTTTTTTTCAAAGTCACATCCCTCAGACTGATAAGAGGTTTGTTTAGCACAGACTTCCATCTTCCAATCTAACTACACAACTTTAAGTCTGATTTTGTTAAGAAAAAAAAAAGTGCACTTTCCAATCTAACTACACAACTTTTAAGTCTGATTTTGTTAAGAAAAAAAAAGTGCACTTTCCAATCTAACTGCATGAGTTTAAGTCTGATTCTGTTAAAAAAAAAAGTGCACTTTCCAATCTAACTGCATGAGTTTAAGTCTGATTCTGTTAAAAAAAAAAAGTGCACTTTCCAATCTAACTGCATGAGTTTAAGTCTGATTCTGTTAAAAAAAAAAAAGTGCACTTTCCAATCTAACTGCATGAGTTTAAGTCTGATTCTGTTAAAAAAAAAAAGTGCACTTTCCAATCTAACTGCATGAGTTTAAGTCTGATTCTGTTAAAAAAAAAAAGTGCACTTTCCAATCTAACTGCATGAGTTTAAGTCTGATTCTGTTAAAAAAAAAAGTGCACTTTCCAATCTAACTGCATGAGTTTAAGTCTGATTCTGTTAAAAAAAAAGTGCACTTTCCAATCTAACTGCATGAGTTTAAGTCTGATTCTGTTAAAAAAAAAAAGTGCACTTTCCAATCTAACTGCATGAGTTTAAGCCTGTTCCTGGGGAGAAAAAACAAAACAAACAAACAAAACTATGTATGCAACCTCTAGTAGGTACAACCCAACCGCCTGGACACTTGACCTTGCTTGGGGTCACAGAAGGTAAAAACAGTGAGGGAAAAGAGATGGGCAAGGTCGTCATAATATTAGCCCTGAGAAAAGCTGAGACCTCATTCCCCTACAAACTCAGGATTATGGAACAAACCTTTATCTTTTCACCTTAATGACTGGCAATTTTGCTATTAGGCTTATCAGAAGATAATTACAACAAACCATGAATGGAAGTCTTATGACACTGTACATTTTGCATGGGACTGATCAATTTTCAGTGTCATCATCATGCAAATGTTTCAATGGAGGCAAAAGAGGGATTTTAAATGGTTTGACTGTTTGGCTTTTTGTTATTTCTGTTTGTTTTATTTTGTGTGTACATTTTTTTCTTCTATCTGGTTTGTGGATGTTGTATCTTCTTGGCTTCACTTTGGTTTTTTTTGGGTTTTTTTTTTTTTAAAGAGTAGGCAGATCCCATCTTTCTTGCACTGAGGGTGTCAACTCCCTTAGGGAACAATACTTTTTCCTTTCCTTCCAACATAACATCTCAGTGGCAGAGTATTTTATTATTTGTGAGGTTTCTATCTTTGATGCTACTCATTTTTCAATCTTACCATTCTGAAAGAAAGAAGATTGATTTGGATCGAAGCGGTGAGTGGATGAATGAGTGAAAGAGAGAGAGGGAGGGAGGGAGAGATAGAGGGAGCGAGAGAGAGGGAAAGAGTGAGTGAAAGAGAAAGAGAGAGAGAGAGAGAGAGAGAATCATTTTCAAAATTTTTAGTCATTACCCCAGATATATCATGCATGAAAATAATTTCTAAATAACACACACAACTGATGTGTCTGAAGATAAACAGCAACCGGTTTCTGATTATCAAAAGTCACAAACTATTAGCAAAGTTCAGGGGGCTTTGGTTTTGTTTTGTTTGATTTCTGGTTGTTTATACATGGATCATCACTAAAATATTGCATCACAAAGTTTGCATGACTAGAGGTGAAAATATGTGAATTTAAGCCGAAATTTCTAAATCTCTTGCCTAGATAGCACAAATGTGTAAGGAATAACAATGAAATTCATAAGGCACCAAACATTGATAAGAATCAAACCAAAGAGTGCACTCACATCATTCACCAAAGCAATCACCCAACAATGACCAAAATCCAGGGCACAAGGTACATGTATACTGGATGCTGTGAGAGAGAGCTATGAGACATGCAAGGACAACAGTGTGAAGGAAAATGGTATCAAATTCTTTTTATGCACTTTGTCACACAATATCTCATTTTGACCAAAAAGGCGATCTTCCACCAAGGAATAAGTCACTTGTCAGCACACAGTGTTTGCCACTAACATCTGAAGTACGAGGTATGGGTATCAGGGGCCTGATATTGGGGATTTTGATATAAAATGATACTGTAACTCTATTTGCACTTGTCTGGCACTCTGTAAAATCCTAATGTTGTGATTCTCTCCAATTAAAATGTTATCTGAAAAACTTACACAAAGTTTACAGACATTTCTAAAGAGAAAAAAAACTGGAAATGCTTGTTTTCACCAATCAATTACCCCTTCAGTTTCTAACATGTAAATGAGACCTGTCGAACCTTACATATGTAAATGGCAATTGTGCTAAATTTCATGAATATTAAGTTTTGGTTTCTATGGAAAAGTTACTGCTGAAAATGTAATTCATTTTCCTTATTTTTTTCTCAAAATAGTAAATCAGTAGGGTATCATCTTCAACAGCCCATAATCTCACAAAGTAAATGTCCAATTCAAGAACAGTTTTCATCATTTGAAAAGGCATAAACATTACATTTAAATTTGGCACTAAATTAAAAAATTACCACCCGTGACCAGTAACTCATTTTATGTTGAATGGCCACCATGAAATGAGTTACTGGTCACAGATGGTAATTTTGGGCTGTTCTGCAATGTTTGTTATTTCATTTGGAAGGAAAACTGCAAGATTATCAGTACGGTCTGGCCATTTTATTTCCATTACCCTTCAACACTTCCTTCCAAAATGAGATAATGATTTACTGACCGGAGGTGGAATTCTGTGTGTATGTGTGCATGTGTGTGCGTTCGTTTGTGTGCGTGTGTGTGCACTTGTTTCCAAAATGAGATAATGATTTAGTGACCAGAGGTGGAAGTGTGTTGTGTGTGTGTGTGTGTGTGTGTGTGTGTGTGTGTGTGTGTGTGTGTGTGTGTGTGTAGGTGTGAGTGTGTGAGTGTGTGTGCATGGTGATGTGTGAGTGATGTATTTGGTGTGCATGTGCATGTGTGTTGCATGTGTGTATGTGTTTGTGTGTTAGTGATTGTGTGTGGTGTGAGTGTGTGTTGTGTGTGTGTGTGTGTGTGTGTGTGTGTGTGTGTGTGTGTGTGTGGTGTGTGTGGTTTTGTTTTGTTGTGTTTTGGGTGTGTGGTGTGTGGTGTGTGTGTGTGGTGTGTGTGTGTTGGTGTGTGTGTGCAGTAGAGCATATCAGGGCTATAACTGCTTCAAAACATACAAAACTCGAACAGGAAAAACAAAAAGCAATTAAGTACACCTATCAATGTATTCGCACACATAATCTAAGGACATGTCCCCCAGCGTTGACCACTCTGTCCAATTTATCACTCATGGGATTTAAAAAACACTCCTGAATACAAATTTAAGTATACCTAAGGACACGAAAACATATATAAAAATGGGCCTAAACTACCTGAAATTGTTTCCGCATATCTCACCTCCCTAAAGCCAAAAATACACTTTATAAATGTACCCAATTCTCAATCCTAAGAGAAAGTATTAATACTTTATAGAACACATAGAGGTGAATGGACCAGCAAGGCAGAAAATGATAGGACGAAATGACAGAAAGCAAGGAAACAAGGCAAAAACAAAGAGAGTGACAGAAAAGAAGAAACTTTAGGCAGAAGGTGGGGATACTATTTATACTGAAAGAGCCCCAGGCATCAGGGGATGTGCTGACTAAACTGACAACTGCGTACATTTATCCCTGAATTATTTCAACATTACCAAGGATTTTTCCTCATGTAAGTTTGAATATACAAAGCTTATTTGTACATATGAAAAAAAGCAACAAAAATTAGGGAAATGTGAACAACTTGAAGCAAAGCTTGATCTACTTACTATATCTACAGTATTCACTTGGCAAAACAGCCAGTCATACTTCTGGAAGCTTGAATGAGATAACCATATTTTCCAGAGTAGGTACTGCTAAACAAGAGTAAAGACAATGTAAACAATGGATTATTAGTATGGTCTGAGCATCCCATTTCTGTTCACTTCATATCAAGATAGGAGAAGAAAGAAACGACCTAAATGCAAAACAGGACCACTTTTTGTGTGCATATTTGTGTGTTTGGCAAACAATCACAAGAAGTTATTTCAGAAAAGAATACATCAAAACTAAACAAAAAAGAAACAAAACAATATCAAGATGGCTAAACTAAACAAAACAAACAAAAATGGCGGAATATCAAGCCCAAACTGCATAAAACCAAACAAACCAAAGAGAAACAAGGATAAGAAAAAGAGATGCTAAAGACAAACCAAATAAAAGTGGAAGGCAACATTTAAAAGAAAAAGAATAAGACAAACAAGAGAAAAAGGAGGAAGAGACAAGAAAAAGACAGACAGATGAGGGGTGGGGGGGGAGAGAGTGACAGGAAGGAGAGAGAGAGGGAGGGGGGGAGAGAGAGAGAGAGAGAGAGAGGAAAAAAATCACCATTACCTAGACTCCAACCTAGGGGTGCCTCTTCCCAAGAAAAGAAACAAAACACTTTAATGGCAGACACAGGAGAATTAAACAAGCCTTCTACGGACAGTGAAAAAAAAAAAAAACAGGACATTCAAGCCATACTAATACCTTTACATTAAAACAGAAAAAAAAAATCCCAAGATGGTTGTCATAATTGTTCTAATTTTTCCATTTCGAAATAAAAAACAATGCAAGCAAACCACAAGAACATTTTTTAATTCTTTTTACCACCAGTGTGCAAAACAAGGTTGACCTTTAACCCTCTGACTCCCACACCCTATTCACCAACTGCAAACACTTAACCTTTTGATTACCTCACCCTATCCACCAGCTTCCTGCAGGAAGCTGGTGGATAGGGTAAGGTAATCATAGGGTTGTTTTTGCTTTGCTAGTATGGTTGGCAATGCGGGATGCTGGTGGACAGGGTGTGGGAGTCAAAGGGTTAATCCTTTCAACCATTCAGGCACCGCACAGCAACTTGTAGGCAAAACGCATAGGCGCTGCACAGAGACCTGCATGGAAAATGCTTCAGGTGCCATACAGCACCATCATACAATAGGGTTATAAAAGTCGATGGATCTTTTGTGAAAGAAAAGATGGAAGCTCCTCCTGTTTGTCAAGTGACAGCAGAGGCTTTATCCTTTACTTGTTGCTGACACCAGCTTCCTTTCTTCAATGTGACAACTTTTTACAAGTTTTCCGAGTTGAACCGAGTTGAAACATGGCCAGTACTTCAGGAAATGCTAGGTCTATCAGAAAGATTTTTCACAAGTAGGACTGACAGATTTATCTAATGAGCTTCTGCATACAAAGTTTAGGATCAAATGCAATGTCCAGACTCTTGACTGAATCAGAAAGTACAATAGCGTTGCTGTCACCTTGATGGACAGAACAAACTGTTACAGTTGAAAACTTGTGCTTTGTGCCAATGAACACAGCTTCAGTCTGATCTCCATTCAACTGTAGCCTATTCTGTATCATTCAATTTTGGATTCCAGTGTACAGAAATCAGAAGCTTCAGAAAGAAGAGTTGAAAGATTTTTAGGAGATGCATTGTTGTAGAGTTGAGAGTCATCAGCACAGATATAATATTTGATGTTGTACTGACTGATAACACGGATAAATGGTAAGGTGTAAAGTGTGAGGACTAGCCCAAATACAGAACCTTGAGGCTCCATACATAAATTAAACTGGCTAGGACTTGCACTCATTTACCATGACTGAAAGCAGTCAGACAGGTATGACAGAAATAAACAAATAAACAAAGCACTAACTTGGATTCCAAATGTGTGCTCCAGACAAGAGAGAAGGATAGACTGGTCAATAGTATCAAAGTGGCAGAAAATCCAAAAGAATAAGTAGAGACCTGCTGGAACCAAGGGCCAAGGAGAATCATCCAGCTGACTGGCTTGAGACCCAATTTATCAAATGCATTCTGCAAACGGTGTTTCTGAAAACAAGCGAAGGTAAGCAAGGGAGACAGATTCCATGACACCCCAGAGCAAGACAAACACCCTGACTGCGGCACTGGGTCCCGTGAAGAAGCTGAGGTGGAAACCTGTCAAAAGACCCAGCGTCTTAATGGCCTCCATGAGGCTCCCTGAGGAGGAGTCCACAAGTAAAGCCATTTCAAGACTCCTACAGGATGTCTCCTCCCACTCTGCAAGAGTTCATTCAGAGACCCCATATGCCCTAGGGTAGGCATGAGCCCACTTAGGGAGGAGGAGTAAATCCTCCAAGGAAGGCCTAAAGAGTGCACCAGGAAAGTGCTTTGTCGGCCAAGGGAGATTTCCCCATAATGGGGAATTCTCAGGTTTGAAGAACTTCCCATAGGGCAGAACTTCCAGAAAGTCAGGGACAGACTCAGGAGCAAACTGACTATTTCAACCCAATCCCAGATCGCCTCCTGATCTCTAAGCATGGCTTTAGCTACCACATCTGACTCCTTGAGGGAGACCTGGGCCGAAGCTGAATGGGGATGGGTTTTCAATACCCACCCCACTAGTGATACACCCTGATCCATGATGGGCTTGGGTGTGCCACTGATGAAAGGGCAGGATGAAATCAGCACGAAAGAGCCTATGAAAAGGAGACATACTGGTATTGATTGGGCCAGTATTTCTCCTCCATATCCTCCTCTGACACATCAGCTCCTGGGCCCTTAAAATCAAGGAGGGACAGGAGGAGCATGGACAGTTGGGGCGACCATTCTCTCGAGATCGCAATGTTGTGGCAGGCAGGGATGGAGCCAGCCAGCAGATGTGGCGTCGGAGAGGTAATGTAGTCACCCAGCCATGGCAAATCACCTGCTTGTGAAGATGGGACAGCACTGGCTGGGAGTGGTGCTCTTGGCAGACCCAGAGCACCAGCATGAGTAAGTGGCTGAATGCAAGGTGGTGTGAGGGCGGCTCTGGCCCCACATTTGGGGTGGCAGAGGACAATCAGCCACTGTGCCACTGAACGGGATAAAATTACAAGTTCCCATGGGGGAACAGCTGTGGCCTACCTGGGGTTCATAGTTGGCCACCCATGGGCTGTCAAGCATGAGGAGGCCGATAAGCCAGACCCATACCCAGCGATGAAAGGGATGTTTGGTAAACTGGCCCCGGCAACAACAATTGGTAAAGGAAGGTAAGGGGAAACAAATGAGGGAAATGCACCCACAACTTAGTTACTCCACGATAGTCTCCCTTGGCCTGCCTGATTGGCTGATGTGTGTGAAGACTGAGATTGGCAAACCCAATGGATGCTAGACCCCACTTCGAGGTACCTCTAAAGATATACTCCTGAGAAATTGGCCACTGTGTGCCCCTTATCCTTTTGCAAGGTTGGACAGTTGGGCCAAAAAACACAGACTGGCCAGCACTCCGACCAGCAGAGTCCATGTTATGAGGCTTGGATAGTCTTGCTAGGAGTGGGGAAGCATTCAAAGAAGCAGACAAAGCATGAGTAGGGTGAGAAGAAAAGACAAAGATGTACTAGGCGGACAGAGGACAGACAGATTCAGCAGACAAGTGACTCAAAACCAAAGGTGGGAACAAAAAAGAGGAAAGAATCTGATTATAGCTGAAGACTACTAATGTATTTTAATCAAACCTTGCTGCCTTACCCTTTCAATGTATGCTTTTCCATTAGAAGAAGGCAATATGTAGGCACAGGTATAACACAAACAACTCATAACAACAGACAGGACAAAACGAAAAATACTCAGCTGCTCCTGACAATATGAAGCTAAGAAAAAATATGGTTGCTGAAAAAAAGTTCATTAATGAAAAAAGGGACCACTGGTAAGTCAGGAGCAGGGTACCTAAATCATACAACAGAAAATAATACATTAATTTTGTGCATTTATCCTATATAGATATTCACTGGAAAATTGGAAAGGAAAACAAACCATTATGCATATTTTTCATACAAATATGACCTAACAGTAGACCCTAATTTGCGACTGATTTTTAGCGCATTATTTGGAAAAAGTCCACCACAGCTGAGCAACCCTGTTAAGTGTTTCCAGTGTTCACTTTCATAAAAGTCATATGAAAAAAACAGCAAAAACTGCCGTTCATCAGTTTTCCTTACCCACCATATCCACCTTTTGAGCTCAAAAGGCTGATATAATTATTTTTAAAAAGCTCTACAAATATATACATGTGTATATGTATGTTTTTGTGCCTCTGTGCATGTGTGTGTGTGTGTATGTACATGCATGTGTATGCATGTGGGCATGTGTTTGCTTGCATGCGTGCATGTGTATGTCAGACAGACACAGGTTCATTACAAGTAAAAACACAACTCTGGTTATCATTATAACAGTGTTATTAATTTCATACAATACTAACCAGAAAAACAAAAAAACAGAATTAGAACGTCTCGTCAATATAACAAGACAAGACAGGCGCACATTTCCCACCTTTGTCAAGCGTACACGGACACAAAAGAACAAATACACAAAATTAAGTAATACTACGAATAGCAATCAATTAAACCAATGAATCAATTTCTTGGGGTGCACGGCATTGCACTGCCCAATGTTCACTTGAACACACTCACTGAGCAATTGCAAAACACAAATCAGCTACTCAGAGCTGTGGGAATCGTACAAAGCAAAGGTCTGCTCTGTCAGTGCCAGCATTAGTCTGCAAGTCACTGGCCGCTGTAAGTTCTAGTACCTGTGGTTCTACATCATTCATGTCTAGCTCACCATCAGATTTTTGATAAAACCAACAGACAGTACTCTATCTGAATTTACAAAAACAAACATGACAGAGAAAGGAGAAAGAAATCAGCACAGACTGTACAACTCATTCATGCACTGACAAAAAACAAAGCTACAACTTTCATACATGCTGTGTGGCATGTTAACTCGGCGATGCTCTGCAGCTCAGGCTGTGGAGCTCAGTCTCTTGACCGTGACGCTCCACAGCTTCAGCTGCGGAGAATGTTATGATTTTTTTTACCAAGACAACTTGCATACTATAGTAAGGGAGATTATGCTTAAAGCACAGTTTAACCACTTTTCTAATTAGATTTCTTTCCCTTCAACCATAGCAGACTGTTGGAAATCAATTTTGGGCTTGTTTTCAAGATACCGAAACAAAGGAATTTCGAAGAGTCAAAAGACTCTAAGCCTGTATTTAATCGTTTTTGGGACAAAATATTCATAAAAGCAGAACTCATAGTGACTTCTAGTGAAAAATGCATATCCTGTGACATGTTCAGTGCAGTTTTGTGACATGGATATTTAATGGAGTACATGAAGCAGTTTGAAAAGTCATGTGTGTGTACATCCGGAACTTTTTTTTTTTTAGCTATTTGTATGGCATTTTTCAATGGTACACCAGGGAAAAATGAAAGCATGCATAAACAAACGATCTGCTCAGTTACAAAGTAGACATAAGGACTTTTTTTAAACATATATATCATGATAGGTTTATTATCATTACTTATTCTGCATAATTTTTTTAAAAGTACCCAAAACTTTGCGTCTCAAGTGTTTCAGCAGCCATTTCAGAGCACGTCTCCAAAGAGTTAATGTATTTTGACCATTCATACTTAGCATTTTAAAATTCAGTCTAGCCACTATTGGTATCGCTCACCACAGTCCGGTTCTAGGACCATGAGCGCTACATGTGGCAGGTAATTAGTGTCACTCTTTGCTTGCCGGGAAATGCTTCCCTGAGAGAGTGATGCTTGTATACACACTTATACGTATATACATACATACATGCATGCGAGTGCGCACACACCCACCTTCCTTTATACATTACACTGTCATTTATGTTGCTGGCTACATACTTTATGGGTGTATGAAATAATGCAATGAAGTTGGTATATAACAAGTACAGTGAATTCAGTTACCTATATTCTGCTGTCTGAACTCAAGTCAACGTCAGTTTGCCAATTTTCTTTTTTGGTGGAATTGTCTCTACCAATGGCGACGCCAGTGTCAGTTGTTCCTTTATCAAGGGTATGTTCAGTATATCACTGTCATTCTTTATTGCCCAGACCCTCCTTTTCAGCATGTTGACAGTTGCATGACCCCCTCCCCACCCTGTTTGCCATGTAAGCCAAGACCAAACTCCCATCACTGTACCCAGTGAACACAGTAGGACTCCAAAATGTGTTGTTTGGGAATATCAAAGGGAATTCTTTCAAAAAAAATCCCATGTTGTCACTCACTATGTCAACCCATGTATAAATGTCGGTGTTCACAAATATAGCCATATTGACTGAAATAGTGAAGCACCCCAAACAAACAGTGATTTATCGCACATTGTTATTGTTGTTTAATGCCCAGCCAACTGTGTAGAGCCATATCAGGGCTATAACCGCTTCAAAACATACAAAACTTCAACAGGAAAAAAGAGAAAAGAAAATCAAGTACACATATCAATGCATTTGCGCACATAATCCAAGGACACGCCCCTGGCGCCGACCACTCCAACTTATCATACACAGGGGATTTGAAAAACACACCTGAACACAAACACAAGCATACCTAAGGACACCAAAACATACATAAAAGCAGGCATAAATTACCGAAAACTGCTTCCGCACATCCCATCTCCCCAGAGCCAAAAATGCACTCAACGCATGCACCCAATTATCAATCCCAAGAAAAAGTACAAAAGACTTCATCAAACATACAGGTGAATGGACCATCAAGGCAGAAAATGATAGGCAGAACCGACAGAAATCAAAGGAACAAGGCAGAAACAAAGAGAGTGACAGAAATGAGCAAATTTCTAGCACAGAATTTCCAGAAGGTGGCGATACTACAAAAGTGCTAGGAATGCTGGTACGTAAATAAAATGACATGCATGCAAATCTTTTATTCATTTCTCATTCACACTAAACCGACAATAAGAACAAAACACTGACTAAACAGGTAATATCCACCTAGTCATATGGTCAGCCCCAGTTTTTTGGACCACAAAATGCTCAGTGCATCACAGTGCATTCGACACTGCTAATTTCAAACACATACACTCACTGACAACACATCAATCTGAATCATTTCCCTGTCCTCCTCTCTATCTTTTAAGAGATATAGAAACAAAGGAACAGCGAAAAGTCAGAATCCAGCAAACGCTATAATAAAACTTTAAAACAGGCAGACAGTACTGTAAGGAAAGAGATATTTACTCACTCTTCAGCAGCTTGTGTTTGAACTCGGACTGGTTGCCAACAAAATAGATATGGGGACACTCCGATAACATAAAGGGATCCACACTGTAAAAAGGATAGCAGCCTGTAAAAGAAAATAAATGAACAAATGAAAATTCACAGAATTACAATGAACAAACACAACACATACACACTGTTGTTAATTTCCACTCCCCTCCTGTCCTCCTCCCAGTTAGCATGCACTTTGTGCCCTAGTTTTGATCGTTGTTGGCGACAGCTTTGGTGAATGAGAGTGCACTTTAGTTTGATTTTTGTATAAAGTTTTAGCGCATTAAAAATGTCATTATTATTGCTTTCGATTGATCTTTGTATCATGATTTGTGCCTTATAAATGTCATTATTATTTTTACTGTCATTACTTTTGTTATAATGGGACAACTGAACTTAACTTGCCATTGATATAATATGCTGCTAGTGTTTATTTAAAAACTGAATAAAACTCACAAATTATATACATACAGCATCCAAACACCAACTGATTCACATGCACACATGCAGCCTCAAAACACCAACTGAATCACATGCAAACATACAGCCTCAAAACACCAACTGAATCACATGCACACATACAGCCTCAAAACACCAACTGAATCACATGCACACATACAGCCTCAAAACACCAACTGAATCACATGCACACATACAGCCTCAAAACACCAACTGAATCACATGTAAACATACAGCCTCAAAACACCAATGAATCACATGTAAACATACAGCCTCAAAACTCCAACTGAATCACATGAAAACATACAGCCTCAAAACACCAACTGAATCACATGCACACATACAGCCTCAAAACACCAACTGAATCACATGCACACATACAGCCTCAAAACACCAACTGAATCACATGCACACTATACAGCCTCAAAACACCAACTGAATCACATGCAACATACAGCCTCAAAACACCAACTGAATCACATGCAACATACAGCCTCAAAACACCAACTGAATCACATGCAAACATACAGCCTCAAAACACCAACTGATTCACATGCACACATGCAGCCTCAAAACACCAACTGAATCACATGTAAACATACAGCCTCAAAAACACCAAATGAATCACATGCACATATACAGCCTCAAAACACCAACTGAATCACATGCAAACATACAGCCTCAAAACACCAACTGAATCACATGCACACATACAGCCTCAAAATCACCAACTGAATCACATGCACACATACAGCCTCAAAACACCAACTGAATCACATGCACACATACAGCCTCAAAACACCAACTGAATCACATGCACACATACAGCCTCAAAACACCAACTGAATCACATGCACACATACAGCCTCAAAACACCAACTGATTCACATGCACACATACAGCCTCAAAACACCAACTGAATCACATGCACACATACAGCCTCAAAACACCAACTGAATCACATGCACACATACAGCCTCAAAACACCAACTGAATCACATGCACACATACAGCCTCAAAACACCAACTGAATCACATGCACACATACAGCCTCAAAACACCAACTGAATCACATGTAAACATACAGCCTCAAAACACCAACTGAATCACATGCAAACATACAGCCTCAAAACACCAACTGAATCACATGTAAACATACAGCCTCAAAACACCAACTGAATCACATGCACACATGCAGCCTCAAAACACCAACTGAATCACATGTAAACATACAGCCTCAAAACACCAACTGAATCACATGCAAACATACAGCCTCAAAACACCAACTGAATCACATGCACACATACAGCCTCAAAACACCAACTGAATCACATGCACACATACAGCCTCAAAACACCAACTGAATCACATGTAAAATACAGCCTCAAAACACCAACTGAATCACATGCACACATACAGCCTCAAAACACCAACTGAATCACATGTAAACATACAGCCTCAAAACACCAACTGAATCACATGTAAACATACAGCCTCAAAACACCAACTGAATCACATGCAAACATACAACCTCAAAACACCAACTGAATCACATGCACGCATACAGCCTCAAAACACCAACTGAATCACATGTAAACATACAGCCTCAAAACACCAACTGAATCACATATACATACAGCCTCAAAACACCAAATGAATCACATGTAAACATACAGCCTCAAAACACCAAATGAATCATATGCACACATACAGCCTCAAAACACCAACTGAATCACATGCACACAGTTACATACAGCCTCAAAACACCAACTGAATCACATGCACAGTTAAATACAGCCTCAAAACACCAACTGAATCACATACACATACAGCCTCAAAACACCAACTGAACCACATGCACACATACAGCCTCAAAACACCAACTAATTCACATGCACGCATACAGCCTCAAAACACCAACTGATTCACATGTAAACATACAGCTTCAAACATCAACTGAATCACATGCACACATACAGCCTCAAAACACCAACTGATTCACATGTACACATACAGCCTCAAAACACCAACTGAATCACATGCACACATACAGCCTCAAAACACCAACTGATTCACATGCACACACACAGCCTCAAAACCATAAACGGTTCAACCACATCACACTCTCTTTTCTGGCACCTTTGGGATTTTATTTTCTCCTTTTATACAGATGGGGAAGACTGGAAGTCTTACGGGTACCCAGTTGACTTCCATGCCTATCAGTTTTTATTCGAATTTAGAACATGACAGTGTCACAGCATGCAAGAATAATTCAATGTACAACTAAACAAATATACAGAAATATACATCACTGATGTGCAAGTATACTTCAAAGAATTAAAAGTTGTAATATTGTACAAAAATCTTGTTCTTTTTTATGTATGCAAAAACAGACAAACAAAACAAAACAAAAGCAAGCAAATAGTAGGCCTCCTTCGGTCATGACTGACATTGGACAAAGTACATCCGTTCTAATGTCTAAATGGGCTGTCTGCTTGGTCCAAGCAGCGTCGCCTGTGACTGTACAGACCAATGCGAGAGAGGCAGTCTCTGTCGCAGCGGTCGCATGTGTATGCTGATGCTGGTCTGTTGGCTGTCATCCCTTTTCTGCGAACTCGCTTTTCTGCTGCAGCAGCTGACAGTTTGTCCTCACCAATCCGCAGCTGTTTCTTGAGAGTAGTTCTCCAGCTGTTGCAGTTGTCTGCGAGGTCCTCCCAGGACTCAGTGTTGATCTCAAGCGCCTTCATGTCACGCTTGCAAACGTCTTTGTATCTCAGCTGTGGGCGGCCAATGTTTCTCTGCCCTGTGGCAAGCTCACCATAAAGGATGTCTTTTGGGATGCGACCATCTTCCATGCGGCGAACGTGGCCCAACCAGCGCAGCCGACGCTGTCTCAGCATGGTATGCATGGTTGGGAGGCCAGCACAGGTTAGGACTTCGGTGTTGGTCACCTTGTCTTGCCAGGAAATGCCAAGTATGCGCCGTAGGCTTCTCAGGTGGAAGGTATTGAGCCTTTTCTCCTGATGAGCATGCGTGGTCCAGGCCTCGCTGCCATACAGCAAGGTGCTGAGGACACAGGCGTTGTATACAGCCATCTTTGTCTTTGTGGTCAGCTTGGGATTTGTCCACACCCTTTGTGTGAGGCGGGCTAGTGTTGTGGCTGCCTTCCCGATCCTCTTGTCGACCTCTGTGTCAAGGGAGAGGTTATCGGTGATGGTGGACCCAAGATATGTGAATTGATGGATGGCTTCAAGCTCGTAGTCATCAATGGTGATGGCTGGTGGAGATGGTGTGTCTTGGCCCAGGACATTTGTCTTCTTAAGACTGATGGTCAGACCAAAATCTTTGCAGGCCTGGGAGAAGCGGTCCATTAGTGACTGCAAGTCCCGCTGAGTATGGGTCACAACTGCGGCATCGTTGGCAAATAGCATGTCTCTGATGAGGGCTTCACGGACCTTTGTCCTTGCTCTGAGGTGGGCGAGGTTGAAGAGCCTGCCATCTGATCTGGTCCGCAGGTGGATCCCTTCTTGCGCTGTGCTGAACGCATGCCTCAAGAGGAGAGCGAAGAAGATTCCAAAGAGGGTTGGGGCCAGGACGCAGCCTTGTTTCACACCGCTGAGTACGTCGAAGGGCTTGGAGAGGTTTCCGTTGAACTGCACCATCCCTTTCATGTTTGAGTGGAAGGACTCAATTAAGCTGTGCAGTTTGGGGGGGCAGCCGATTTGTCGGAGAGCCCTGAAAAGGCCATCTCTGCTGACTAGGTCAAAGGCCTTGGTGAGGTCAATGAATGCCACATACAGGGGCATCCGCTGCTCTCTGCACTTCTCCTGGATTTGGCGAAGGGAGAAGACCATGTCTACCGTGGATCTCTCTGCTCGAAAACCACACTGTGATTCCGGGTAGACGCGTTCAGCCAGTTTCTGCAGGCGGATTAGGAGGACCCGAGCATAGACTTTGCCAACAATGCTGAGGAGCGAGATACCTCTGTAGTTGTTGCAGTCGCTCCTTTCGCCCTTGTTTTTGTACAGGATGACGATCTTGACATCCCTCATGTCCTGTGGTACAGCTCCCTCATTCCAACACTGACAGAGAACTGCGTGCAAAGGGTGCAGAAGAGAAGTCTTGCAGTGCTTGATGAGGTCTGGGGGAATTCCGTCGTTGCCAGGCTATCAATGGCCTTGCTGAGTTCGTCCGCAGTTGGCTCTGCGTCAAGTTCTTCCATTACCGGCATGCACTTGATGGCATCGAGGGCTAAGGGGGACACCATGTTCTGTGTGGAGTAGAGGTCGGAGTAGTGTTCCGCCCATCTTTCCATCTGTTGGCTAGGATTGCTGATTACTTCCCCAGTGGAGGATTTGAGGGGGGCGATCTTGCTCTGTGTTGGTCCCAGTGCCTTCTTGATGCCATCATACATTTCTTGGATGTTGCCTCTTTCAGCAGCACTCTGTATCTCTTCGCTGAGCTCTGTCCAGTACTCGTTTGCGCAGCGCCTGGCGTTAAGCTGAACCTTACTTCTGGCAGCCCTGAGGATTTGCAGGTTCTTCTCACTGGGTGACCGCTTATACTTGGTGAGTGCGGCACGCTTGGCCTCAACAGTGGGAGTCATCTCTGATGATTTGGCCTCAAACCAGTCGTGGGACTTCACAGTTTTCTTCCCAAAGGTGGCCATAGCAATGCGGTGCATGGTGTCTCGTAGCGTTTCCCATCTCTCAGAGGCAGAGTCTCTGGGCTGCAATGCATCGTATTCTCTCTGAAAGGCCTCTGCGAACTGTTCTACAAGATCTGGCTGAGACATCTTGCTGACGTCAATGCGAGGGTTCCCTTGTTTCTTTGAGCAGTGGAACTTCTTTGGTTGTAGCCTGATCTTGCAACATACCAGAGAGTGGTCCGTGTCGCAGTCTGCGCTGTGATAAGAGCGAGTGTGGAGAACGTTTTTGATAGCGGCACGTCTTACTAGGATCAAATCCAGTTGGTGCCAATGTTTTGAGCGGGGATGCCTCCAGGAGACTTTGTGCTGAGGCTTCGTCTTGAAGAAGGAGTTGGCGATGTACAGTTCATGGCAGGCACAAAACTCAAGCAGTCGCTGTCCATTCTCATTCATTTTCCCCACTCCAAAGGAACCGAGGCAGAAGGGCCATGAGTCATTGTCTGCACCCACTCTGGCGTTGAAGTCGCCAAGGAGAACAAGTTGTTCTGTCCTGGGGATGTTCCTTATGCAGGGCTGTTAGTGGTAAAATCTGTTTTTCCCTGAAAATTGGCCAGGGTCCAGGGGCCGCCCAGGCCCCGGTGGGGTCCAGGGGCAATGCCCTGGTGTGGGGTGCAAAGCCCCCCGCCGAAAATTGAAAATATGACATTTTGAAGCCAATCAGAGGGCCTATCCTGGCAGCAAACTGGGTAATTTTTAGTTCACAAAAAATTAACAAATCAATGGATCAATTTGTGTTTAGAGTAACTTTCTGAAACCACATGACATATATAGCACTTGGTTAAGGATAACTCGTGGCCAACTTCGGTAGGAGTTGTTTCCCTTGAACTAAGACCATCCTTTCGTCTGCTCTGCTCTGCCGTCGATCGCGGTTCTTGGTTTTTTTGTTTTTGTTTTTTTTTTGCTTTTTTTTTTCTTTCGCGGAAGCACTTTGACTTTCCCTGAAATGGGATCACTGTATTCGCGGATTTCCGCGAAATCGCTGAACTCTAACAGCCCTGCTTATGGTTGATGCAAGATTTTCGTAGAACTCATCCTTGGTGTCTGGAGAGGCGGACAGAGTTGGGGCATAAACGCTGATGAGAGTGACATAGCCTTCGGTGGTGTTGAGGCGGAGAGTCAAGAGTCGTTCTGAACCGCCGCTGCCTGGTTCAATCATGTTCAGCAGGCTGTTCCTTACTGCAAAGCCTACTCCGTGCTCTCTTGGGGCATCAGAACTCTTTCCTTGCCAGAAGAAGGTGTAGTCCCTTTCCTTTAGTGTTCCTGAGTCAGCCAGCCGTGTTTCCTGCAGAGTGGCAATGTCCACATTGAGCCTCTTTAGTTCGCTGTTTATGACGGCGGTTTTTCTGGCGTCGCTGATGTCTTGCAGATCTTGGGAGAGCCCAGGCATCATTGTTCGGACATTCCAACAGCCCAGTTTCACTGCTGATCCTTTTCCTGATCCGTTTCTTGAATTTGAATTTTTCTTTTTGTTTGGTGCGGTAATTAACGACCTGCTTGTCAGATTTTCTCCTAATCTTCATGCACCCAATGAAGAAGGCAGGTCATGGCGGGACAGCACCTAACTGGCTGGGGGCTGCCCAGCTTAGGCGGGCGGTAGCTGTCCAGTAAGACACGAAGGTCTCTCCCACCGTCAAAAGCAACCCCTGGCGTCAGCTCTACGCCAGTTGAGCAATGACTTATCACCGGTATCTGTTGCTTCCCGTGTTGTGCCGACACTAGTGTTAGTAGCGAGGCTGGAGTGTCCTCTCCAGGTCGTAGGTGCAGAGTGTTTGTGGATGGATGGACGGATGTAAGCCTGGGCAGTGTAATATGGAAGACAGGCTGTTGCCCATGCAACTTGTCCCCCCTCTCCACCTCGCTGACAGATCCAAAGGAACAGCAGGGCTGTTACGTTTTGGTGCCAACGCGGCCGCAGGAGCTGCCAGAAAGTGACAAAGTTTGCCATCCAACCGCCTTAGGGGCCCCACACCGGATTTACTGTCAGGGTTTATTCCCTTAGCTAGATGGCTGCAGGTAGCTCTCCAGAGCTGGCGCCCTTTGATGGATCTAATTTATTTCCACCAGGGTTTCTAGCCACCCTCCTCACCATCCTCCTGAGAGGACTGGTGGGGTTGCTGGTTTAGTCGCCAGCAATTCGACCCTGTGACAGGTAGTACTGGGTTCCAGGTTATCAGTAGTGGATACATCTATCCGACCTGACTACAATATAATGAACAAGACATACTCAAAACAGACAAATAAATAAAAACAATGCAGAAGACAGACGAAGCAATGTACAATCATGAAACATTTCTGGTGCTCAGTACAAACAGATTCAGCCACTTTTTCCTGAAACCTGTGTCAAAAAAAAAGTTATTACCGAGTCCACTGCCATATGTACGCATGCTTAAATGATTATACAATGCCACAGATCAGTGGTCAGAAGTGACAGCACATCCTGGAAGAGAAATAATTTTAACACCAAAAGGCTTTGGCAAACAGTGTACAATGTTCACAATTTCTCTTGAATTTTGCAGAAATTGGGTGAAATTCATGATTTGCTATGAATTTTGCAAAAAATTTGGTAAAATTCATGATTTGCTACGAATTTTGCAAAAACTGGTGAATATTTTTCACACTGATATTTCCACATGCAATACATCATAACACACACACACACCCCTAAAACCACAAGACAGACTTCAATTACACCAGTACTCACTAAGCGTATCAGGGGCAGTGGGAGCAATGTGGCCCCAATCCACACTCCTCTCAAGAATCTCTAAAGGATCGTCTAGATCGCTGTAACGTCTCACATCATCAACAGGCTGTCCTGAGGTCCCCAATACTCTGTGCACATTTCAAAATAGTTACAGAAACAGACAAATACCTAATTCAACATTTACTGTCACAACAATGTTCATACTAAATTTAGTACATGCACATATTTGGCTTAACGGACATAACACACATTTTGTCTTTCTTCTTGTTTTGTTAGTTGTTGTTTTTGAGTCCTTCTGGAGAATGCACACTCCCATTCGACAACAATCACACACTTATTCATAAAACTTTGTCTTAAAACCACACACACACATGTATGTACCCCACTTTTCCTACACAAGTATATACACACTGAAAGGCACTTACAACTGCAACATAACATCAAATAAAAGTACAAAAGTACCCAAAACTTTGCACAGTTAATTTTGGTAACTAAGTGATATTTTACTTTTTGATCTCCACTCCTTTTCCAGTCACATTTTCACTCCTTTCACAACATTCTGAATACACAAATATTTCCTTCTGATCTAAAATCAATAGCACACATGGACACTGTCATTAGCAACATAACTTGCCATGTCCACATTCTTGAATAGAAGCTTTAAAACTGATGTGATGACATATCGCATTTAAAACTAACATATAGATATCTATGCTAATTTCAAGCCTACTTGCAATTAATGTGTTGACTGTGTGTGCATGTTGCATCTTGAAAAACATAAAAGTTTCAAAGTCACTCAGCTTCACTTTGTTCGTAAACAAGATTAAAACAGCGATGCATGGGAGTGTGTTCAATACTGTTGCGACAAAATTGTTGCTCAGTGTTTACAAAGTGATCAAAATGCTTAGAAGTAATGTAGATCAAGATGCTGAAAGTGATGATACTGGATTGGATGAGTCTGATTTTGACTCATGCAATGTGTGCTGTTTAGCACCAAAAAAAAAAAAAGAAAAGAAAAAAAAGAAAAAGAAAAAGAAGAAATCTCAGTATGGATACCAAACTGTACAAGAATTAACTGAGTGAATGACATATTTTTTTGCAACAATACAGAATGCTATGTCACAACAAGCCCCCTACCCCACACCTTAAAATTACAAGTAACTGCCTTTCTATTTCTTTTCTTAACAATTTTCCCCCTAGCATGCTCAAAAACATCTAGTATACACTGCAGGGATTCATGAGTTGGGGTAGGGGGGGGGGGGGGGGGGGGGAGATCCTGCCACTGAATGAGTTACATCAGTTACAAACAACACATACCTTATTCCATCCACCACACAATCAAAAGGATTGGTGACACTGGCAAAAGTACTCTTGGATGCCGACTGGGGAAACATACAGCGATGCAGAGGCTGCTGAGGCATCACATGGTTGGATGGGTCAAACTCTCCTGGCATCAGAGCTACATCCACGCTTCCCTAAAAAAACACAAGACACCATTAATGAGTTAAGTTTCTGTGTGAGATTCTGGACGGAAGGAAGGCAGAAGCAGATTTCCGGGCGTATGACATCTCTGCGAACTAGTCAGGTGTTAATGCTTTGTCTATGCTGTCTTTTTGGATGTGTGTGTGTGTGTGTGTGTGTGTGTGTGTGTGTGTGTGTGTGTGTGTGTGTGTGTGTGTGTGTGTGTGTGTGTGTGTGTGTGTGTGTGTGTGTGGTGTTGTGTGGTGTTGTGTTGTGTTGTGTTGTGTTGTGTTGTGTTGTGTTGTGTTGTGTGTGTGTGTGCGTGTGTGCGTGTGTGTGTGCGTGTGTGTGCGCGCGCATGTGCGCACGTGTATGTATGAAAGTGTGAGTCTGTGTGTGTGTGAGTGTTCAAAGTTCACATTGCTTATAGCCCAGTTGACTACTAGAGCCATATCAGGGCTAACACCACGTTAAAAATGACACCCAGGTTAAAAATAAAAATACAACAATTAAAAATGCTTATCATTTTCTCTGCAAGTCTAAAATACATTTACAGAATGACGTACTCAGACATAAAATCATACCTGGTGAAATCTACTGATCTCTTGCAAAAACTGGAAAATTGTATCCAGAGGGACATCACTGAAGAGGTTCTTTAAGGAGTCCACCATGTTGTGCTTATGTCTCATTTCATTCAAGCCCCAGCATTCAAGGAGGTGTCTGATGCTCAACGGCTCGTCACATGGTATACACCATGATACTTCTTCATTTTGTAAAAGGTACCAATGAGTGTAAGATGTGTGACCCATGTGTAACCTACATAACACTGTCTCTTTCTTATGGTTCTCTGCAGAAGATGGGAGAATTTCTTTCAGGTTGGGACAGATTTGGAAATGTTTGTTAGCTGTCTGCTTATTCCAATCCTCCTGCCAGGGATTTCTCACGTAACTGTGTACTTTGGATTTCAAATCTGTGTAAGGAATGAAGGTGTATGTGCATACACACTAACGACATAGTGTATGTGTTTGTATGCATTTAGTGTGTATGTGCATACACACTAATGACATAGAGTATGTGTTTGTATGCATTTAGTGTATGTGTTTGTATGCATATGTATAGGGGAAAAGATAAAAAAAAAGTGGCGTTTGTATGCATATGTTTAGGGGAAAAGATAAAAAAAAAAAAAGAGGCGCGCCAGGTGACCAAGCAAAGAACAGGGATAGGTGGTGGGGTGTGTATATGTGTGTTGTGAATGAAAATATGATTTCAAGGCTCAAAAAGAAACATTAACATCATTTCAGTGAGATATAGCACATATTCCAACAATTTATGACACTGAACAATGTTTTTGTTTTACAAATGATTTTTATGTAGATGTCTAACAGTATGTTTGAATTAGAGTACGGAGATCAGAGTGGACTAAGAGACTGAAGATTACGAGTGTGAGTGTAATATGAGTAAATACCACATAAAAACTGGTCTGTTTACAGCTCATCTTAATGTTTTATTCTGGTGATATCAGCTAAGTATTTCATAGGTCCCTTTTGCCCTTCCCCATTTAAAAACCTTGATGGTGCATACAGACCTGCCAACCTGACTTTTAAGTTGGAGTATTTGTCCAGGAAAAATGGAGTATTTTTGAAAATATTGGTGTATTCTGAGTGCGCAGCGCCGAAGGCGCAAGCTAACTAGGGGGGTCCGGGGGCATGCCCCCCCGGAAAATTTTTAAAGAATTGGTGCAAATCTGTGCAATCTAGAGCATTCTGAGCCCAAAAATTCACTTTCTAATGGTACTTGATTTTTTTATCTTTAATTTTTTTTTCGTCGTATTTTTTATTAAGTCGGCGTATTGGTCGTATTTTGAGTAAACTGGCGTACTAAATACGCCAAAATCGTATGGGTTGGCAGGTCTGTGCATAGGCTCAAACAGTCTGCTAGCCAATTACTAGCAAATTTGTGTCAAGAATGTTTTAAGTGTTCCTGAATCAAATCTAAACAAGAGATCAATTATGAGAATGTGTCTCTACTGTATGTGGTTGTGACTTTTAAAATAAAAAGCTGAAAAAAACTATACTCACAGATAACTGCAGCATAATGTCATCCAGGCTTTTCATAGCTTCCACACTGCCTGCTGATGACTTCTTTGTCAGATACTTGGCCTGTGAAATAAATCAAATCAAAGGTTCTATGAATCAAGTCAATCATGTCATGATACTGCAACTTTCCCTCTTATTTGAAAATGAGACAAACAAGCAATAATTCCCATCAGTAATAAGAACTTTTCTTACTTATAAACACTGTTCTTGTTTAATTTCATGGTTCTAAGCCCAAACATATTGGAAGAATTTTTCTCTGAAAAAAATCTAGCACTACCTCTGCCTAGAACTCATTTTACTGAATCCAGTGTCAGACAATACATACAACCAAACAAAAACCTTACACTAATGTAGTAATGATAAAATCAAATAAATCAAATTACCAAATCAATAAAATCAAATCATATCAAATGAATAATAAGCAACCAACCCACCAACAACAAGAGCTACACACACACACACACAATCCAAGAGAATACAGAAAAGGTACAGAATGTGTTGTGAATGAAAATGAAAAAGGTTCATGAAAAAAATGTTTGCCTTCAACGATTCATTTTCTCTCAACAATAAACTAAATTCAATCATTACTGATGATAATATGCACACTACAGTAAGCTAAATCCAACAATTATTATGAAAATATGCAAATACATATTGCAAAATATCTGTGATTGCTTGCATTTGGGGAAACTCTTAAGATTTGAAATTACTCATACAATTGTATTTCTGTTGCCAATAACAATGATAATGTGACATATGAAACCATACCAGTCTGTCTATAGTTACAGCTCTATTTGACCCCTTTAGAAAATAAATGAACCTATAAAGTCATGAGACCACTCACACCTAAAAACACACTGAAGCCTAAGCCTCACCTTACTGAGTGAATCCCTGTCCTGTGTGGAGCGACTGAGAGAGTTACCAGCAATGATGACACGAGCAATGCGTGAGGACGCCTGCTGCTGATCACTGTCTCCCAGTTGCCCAGTGAGAAGGTCGACCATCAGCTGCAACGAGAATAGTCGCTCGTCCTGTCCCCCAAGCTCTAATCCTGACACCAGCACTATGAATCTGGAGAAGTAAGTGGAAGCTAAAAGACTTAAAGTCAGAATGTGAAGACGTGGTTGCTGGTGGATTTCTTGCTAGCTGCAATATGTGTACCTGCCCAGTTAGCTCTGTTGGTTTTACCACCATATTACTAATGCAAGTATTGTGGGTTTGAACCTCGGGCAGGTCACAGTTTTGTGGGTTTTTTAGTGCAGGATGGCTGCTACACTGATTCAGCCATGGACTCAAAGATCACACACGCTGGCTGGCTATACTGATTCAGCCATGGACTCAAGATCAGGCTGGCTGGCTATACTGATTCAGCCATGGACTCGAGATCACACAGGTTGGCTGGCTATACTGATTCAGTCATGGACTCGGGATCAGACTAGCTGGCTGGCTATACTGATTCAGCCATAGACTCAAGATCATGGCTGGATGGCTATACTTTTTTATGTTTATGTACTTATTTTCCAGCAATATAAACAGATTTTCTTTAAAGGTTGAGATACACATTTCCTTTTAATCATCATCATCATCATCATCATCATCATCGTCATCATCATCATCATCCTACTACTATTACTACTAATAATAATAACAATAATAATTTCACTTACATAGCACAAGCGGTCTATGATAGAAGCATGCTCTTTGCACTTTGCAAGAATAAACATTAAACTTTTTATCAAGTGAAAACAGACACTGACAAAACATAAAAGGTAAACATTAAGTACCATGGTAACATCAATACAGAAAAACATTAAGTACCATAGTAACACCAATATTAACAAACAATATGATTGCAAGTACTAACAGACACACAGATATAAATACAAGTATTCACAATGTGCATGTGCACATGCACACATGCACACATGCACATACAAGGTGCTGAGCTAGGTACACTGATCCTAAAAGCCATGTGAGTCTTGACCTAAGTAGTCATCCTCTCTCTGTCTTATCTACACTATAACACCACACACACACACACACACACATACGCACGCACACACACACATGCACGCACACACGCAAGCGCGCACACACACACAGAGGATACTGGAAAAAAAACACACACACACACATAAACACACATATATACATGCACACACACACAACAGGATACTGGAAACACACACACACACACACACAACACACACACACACACACAGGATACATGATCAAAATGTAACACTGCTTATCATGTATTCTACCTGTCCTCTGTGAGTGCTGGACGTGGCACTTGTTCAGGTAGCAACTGAAAGCAATAGTCCTCTACATGGAACTTGCCTCTGTCTTCTTCAGGCTCTCTGCCCAGCACTGCCACTATCACTCCTATACATACACACGCACATCACTGTCATTTCTTTTTCTCTGTTTCACTCATAATTATTTTCACAAGCACAAATTGCTTGCACACACACATATACACAAAAAGCAATGATACTCTTAAGATGAATGGAACACATTTTTAGAAGGTTTCTCTAAATCTCAAAGCTCTACAGAAGCACATGTATGCATGTGCAGATTGTACTACGTATTAAAATCACAAAACGTATATATATCTCAAAAATATCATTTTTTTCTAATTTTGCGTTCAGATTCTCAGGAAAATACTTAGATTAGCCAAAACTAGTTAAAATTCAATTACTTATCAATATCAGTAATGTATTTTCTACTCATTTCTTTACCTACTCTACTTTTTGCAATATGCCAGGTAATATTTATCTATCATCACTGTTCAAACAGGCACACGCCAGTACATGACAAACATACACAGGCATGTACAAACACATTTTATCTCCATTTAATTTTATGCACTGATAGATCACAAAATCAACTGTAATCTCAGAGGATGTGTGTGTGTGTGTGAGGGTATGTGTGTGAGATTGAGAGAGAGAGAGAGTGAGAGAGTGTGTGTGTGTGTGGCGTGTGTGTGTGTGTGTGTGTGTGTGTGTGTGTGTGTGTGTGTGTGTGTGTGTGTGTGTGTGTGTGTGTGTGTGTGTGTGTGTGTGTGTGTGTGTGTGTGTGTGTGTGTGTGTGGTGTGTGTGTGTGTATGTGTGTGTATGTGTGTGTGTGTGTGTATGTGTGTGTGTGTGTGTATGTGTGTGTGTATTTCTTTTCTATTTCTTTTTAATATCTATTCATGTGCTTTTAGAAAAATGTGTGTTTGTGTTTTGTAAGTGTGGTTGTCTCTATCTTTGGTACTCATGCTTTTGTGAAGCGCTTAGGGTTCTTGTGAGAAAAGGCGCTGCACAAGAAGCCATCACTATTATTATTATTATTATTATTATTATTATTACAATTGTGTGACAGTCTGGCAAATCACACAATAATCATTTTCATACATCAAACTTCTTATTATTTCACTACTGACCCGTAACAATCTTGTGGCAAGACAGTCCACCAATCAAGATGATCCTCTGCAACTCATCTTCGAGGATCAGTTTGTCCGATTCGTCTGTATATTTTGTCCTGATGGGCTGTGGCATCAAGTTATGCTGCACACATGTAAATCACAGGTATTACTGTACACAAATAAATCACAGGTATTACTATCACTATTAAGCATCACCATCATCATATTTTTTGTTTGTTGCTGTTGTGTGTTTTAGTTCCAAGCAATGTTATTCTCAGATGTATACATGCACATTGTTTTTTGGCACACATTGTGCAAGTGCTATGTAGCTGCACTGTCTGCATACTACATCTTTGGTGGGCATGCATGCTGGGTATATTCTTGTTTCAATAAGCCACTGAACACTGACATGGCTTATAAGATATGCAATGTGCATGTTTGATGTTCTGCAGCGTATATAGGGCCTACATGAACTTCAGAAGGCAGTTCAGGTACTAGCAGGTCTGCATATTTTTTTACCTGTGAGAATGAAAGAAGTTCTACCTTTTATCCATGATATGGTACTCAAGCAGGTTCAAACCCAAACCTCCCAAATATTAGTAACTGTCCTAATCGTATGAAAATTGCATCTGCAGTTCATCATGTTTGTTAATCAATGACCATTCCAAAAGAGAGTTATCTAGTTCACGAAAATGACATCATAACTGCACAATTTTTTCCTGTTTTGACAATGAATGAATGTGTGTGTGTGTGTGTGTGTGCGTGCGTGCGTGCGCGCGCACATGCATGCGTGTGTGGTGTGTGTGTGTATGTGCGTGTGTGTGTGTGTATGTGCGTGTGTGTGTGTGTGTACGTACGTGTGTGTATGTGCGTGTGTGTGTGTACGTGTGTGTATGTGTGCGTGTGCGTGTGTGTGTGTGTGTGTGTGTATGTGTGGTGTGTATGTGTGGTGTGTGTGTGTGTGCGCGCGCGCGCGCATGGTGTGTGTTTGTGTGTATGTGCGTACGCACGTGTGTATGCGTGTGTGTGTGTGGTGTGGTGTGTGTGTGTGTGTGAGTGCATGTGCGTGCTCAGCATAACTTTCCCTACCAGAGAGAGGTATCCAGTGGAGTCCCTGTTTACATCATTCAATTGTAAGATTTCATTGTGTCTGGCCATGATTTACTTGGGAGGATACAATGGTGGTTTCCCATTGCCGTCCATCTGTTTTTGTACAGACTCTCGGCTAGCCTTTCTCGTTCCTACAGCTACCCACAAGGCAGTGTGGGGTGATTTTCTGTCAGGGTTTATTCCCTTAGCCTCAGTCTCTCCTGAGACAACCACAAGGCAGTAGCGTTTTTCTGTCAGGGTTTGCTCCCTTTGCCTTGGTCCCTCCTGAGACAACCACAAGGCAGTGGCACAATTATCCATAGGTGGGGGTCTGGTTTGTGGGCACAAGGGCATGTCCACATGTCGACAGACCTCTGCTGAGTCCCTTGCAAATTCAACCTGAGTCCATGAGGTGCTCAGTTATCATGTGTCGCCATGGGAGGAGGGAGGGGGGGGCACTATGTAGGGCTTGCTGATGGAGAAGCCACGTATTGACAGAGAGACACATGTACACTCTGCTCCCCTTTCACAGAGCTGCAAGTGGCAGTGCTAGCCAGTGGTGTGGGCTGAAAGTGAGAGCTGACGAGCACACAGCACTAGCCAACAAAATAGACACATCATAACACTACAGCCCCTAAAGACACACAAACACTCATAAACAGATAAGATTTTACTTTTCTTTGGAAGCATCTCACTTACAATGTTACATTAAAAATTACACCTGCCTTATTTCTAATTCACACTAAAAATTTTACACACCTCTTCACTGATCTCCTTCAAGATATTAGGCTTGAGTTCCATATGTTTAAACAGCGTTCCCACCATAATGCACCTGGTGTCACTTTGAAGCTCATGGAGCTTGCAAACAGGGATGTCAGCATCTGTTAAAGTATTACTATTAGATATGAAGAAATCAATACAAAATTTATCATGACTAATCACAGAAGAGATAAAATGTATTCAAAATATTTGTAAAAAGTATACATAAATAGATAAACAATCAACCAAAAACCAACCAAACCTATTAGTATTTCCTCCTATTTTGTCTGTTGAAATAGTGGCTATCATATGAGAAAATACAGATGTTAAGGGCATTACTGCAAATAATATTGAGCATAAGATCTCTCAATATACTGATGATACAGAATTCACATATAATACTGAAGTAGAACATTGTTTGAAACATATACTGATGTACCTGAAGTATGGAAGAAGATCTGGGCTGCTGTTGAATGCTGGGAATTTTAAGTGAGTAGTTTGGTTTGGGAGCAGAAGAAATTCGCCAGTTATTTACACACAGCACTTAGGTATGTTTGGAATCCTCCAGAACATAAAGCACTTGAAATCTGGCTTACCAATGACTTGAAAAATTGTGACAATTTAAGCAACTCAGGAAAAATTACCTGAAATCAATTCATTATTTAAAATATGGATGTAAAGACATATTACAACTCTGGGTATAGTAGGTGTTTTAAAATTATTCCTCCCTTCTAATTAATGCATCTGAATTCTGTTGCTAAATCCACATGGTGACTTTGTTGTTAATTTACAGAGAATCTTTCCAAGGAGTCAAACTAGTTTTCACCAAAATGACGATGCCAGGACTATCTTGTATTTTGTGCTTGTTTTTGATGTTTGGCAGCACTTACGGTGCTTGAGGATATTATGACTCAATTGTACAATGATTCAGAAGACAATTCTGACGAAGATGAGACTGGCAAGAGTGGTAATTATCTGCTGCTGGTGAGAAATGTATGCCATAGAGAGCAGACACTGAAATCGATCTGAAGACAGCCCATTCAAGAAGTTGTGGCCAGTCATTTCCGGTAACTTGCCAACAACATCAAAATCAGAAAATGTGGAATGTAAGTCTCCTAGTCATAGTACAAGTATGAAAACTACTCATTGACAGGCAGGTAATATTTCAAGTGGGAAGGAAAGGAATAGGGCAAGCAGACCCCCGAACCCGAGGCAAACACCTTTACAAAGACAAGTCAATCCAAAGCAAAACCACGACATATCGCCACTCCTTCTTCATCAGCATCATTGGACCCTGGAACGACCTTCCTGCAGAAGTAGTGGAGAGCCCAACTGTTACATCCTTCAAATCGAGGCTCAAATCTCCAACAATGCGTCGATAACAGCGCCGCCACCCATCGCTGCGATACTCCTGAAGGGAGGTTTAGCGATTATAGAACAGAAACAGAAAAAACAGAAAGAGGGTGAGAGTGAGGGTGTAGCCGCAAGAGAATTGACCTGGTTAAGCCGTTCTGTACACGTGATAGGCTCTATTTTTAGCACAGCAGTTAGTGGTCAGCCTGTACTTTGTCATTCATAATCTATGATCACTGTCAGAATTTGTCAGAAGGCCCATATCTTTTATTTTGTTCTTATACATAGTGAGCGTTTGTGAGTTTTTTTTGTTTGTTTGTTTTTGTTTTTTAATATTCACAACATATTATAAATATTCAGTCATTTCAAAAGTACAACTTGTAAATTTATGTAATGCTTTATACATCACTGTGTATAATTTCATGAACATGGCGGTGATGCAACTTTTTTCCACAGGATATGGAAAACATCTGACCTTAAAAAATCAGCAGTCAAGGGATTAAAGGGCAGATAATTTTCCATCTCCATATCAACATACGTTCTGTTGACATGCTAATCTATTAACTCCCACCCTGCCTTTCAAGTGTACATCAATGTGAAATATGAGACACATGGAGATCATGTCAGTCATTGCATTTTCATCTAGCCACTTTGCCAGAGATCCCGACTTTGTACAAGGGCTGGCTGGTTCAATCATGAACTCATGATTTCAGACACACACACACATATATATATATATGTATAAGTCTGGCGCTATCGATTGATTTGCGCTATCGGTCGATCGCGCTGCACAATCTATGGATCCGTTGTTCGTGCAGCAATCGGTAGATCGCGCAACCATCGATCGATTGCGCTGCACATTCGATGGATGTCCCTATTCCAGTTCTAGTTTGCTGTTAAAGCAACTGTCCAGTAGTCTGAAATTTTACCAAAACTTAACCTGCAGCAAGAAACTTACTTTTTATCAAATATTCACTCTCCACTGGGAACAGCTTCAACCCTCCATTTGCAATGCTACACCGAAAAAGGTGGATTGGGACAGGATACTGTCCGATAGAGTGAGTAAATGTTGAGTTGAAATCAGTGATGATTTAGTCAACAGGAGAGAGTTCACCCCAGCTCTATAAAAGGGGCCATTTACCCGGCTTTTTGTGCAGAAAATTCAGCAATATGGAGAATGAGGCAGCTTTCAGAGAACTTATGCAAAAGACAGTCGAGCGCCAAGCAGCTTCAACAAAAAGTCCAGTCATCGGCGAAGAAAAGTACGATGCCATCAGATGTCACCTCCTGGATCCTAGTGCGAAGGTTGACCCGCACTTCCGACATTGGGTAAAGACAAGAAAATTTCAGATTGTTGACCTTCCCGGCCTCGGACTGCATCAAGTTCTGGTCATCCCAAATGAACAGAAAAACCAAGTTGACGGGAGTGCCAAATTCCTGAGAGTTGTTCATGCCGGTAATGTATACGATGTCGTCAAGGGAATCCATGTGGACGAACTGAAACACAGCGGGTACAAGAAAGTAAAGGACTACGTTGATCGACATTACTTTGGCATCACACGTGGCTTTGTCCAGGAGTACTGCAAACACTGTCCAGTATGTCAACTGAGTCAACCACAAGTGACAAGACCACCACTTCGACCAATAATTCACAAAGACTTTCTTGAGAGGGTTCAAGTCGATCTCATTGACATGAGGCATTCACCAGACAGAGATTACAACTACATCGGGCACTTTATGGATCACTTTTCAAAGTATCATGTACTGTTTCCACTCAAGCAGAAGTCGGCAGAAGAAGTAGCAAGATTACTTGAAGAGCGGGTTTTGGCGTACTTCGGACCACCAAAAATTTTCCACTCAGACAATGGCAGAGAATTCGTGAACCAGCTTATCCAGGCACTGTTCAGCAGATGGGGAGGAGAGACAGCATTCGTCAACGGCCGCCCACGCCATTCCCAGTCACAAGGGCTTGTTGAAAGAGGGAATCAAACTGTAGAAAAGAAGATCGCTGCAATGAAGCAAGAGGAGAAGATAGACGATGATGCAATGCAGTATCCTTGGGCATCATGGCTGCCACGCATACAATTCTCCATGAACTGTGCCAAACAAGAGACTATCAAAGATGCTCCTTACCACGTTGTCTTTGGGAGGAGTGTGCCGACTGGGATATTTCCTGGTGCCAAAGGATGCTTTGCAGAGGAAGATGTCGGTGATGTTGAAGACCAAACTAACAACAAAGAAGACGAAATTAGCCAGCCACCACCTCCAGACAGTCCAGTGGCCAACAAGCACAAGAACTCAGCCAACCGTCGTCAGTGAAGAACCCGATTCCAGCCCCACGCCGAAAATTGATGCCAATTCCAGAACCACGCCTTTTCAAGCCTGCACCTTCAGCAGACAATCAACCATCATCATCATCACAGCCACCACTAGAAAATGCCACCAACCAGCCATCACCATCGTTAGAAGAAACTCAACCATCATCACAGCCACCACTAGAAGATTCTACCAACCAGCCATCACCATCGCTAGAAGAAGATAATCAACCATCATCACAGCCACCACTAGAAGATTCTACAAACCAGCCATCACCATTGCCACAAGAAGACACTTCCCATTCACTACCATCTCCAATGCACCCTGAACCACCAGCAACACCTGAAAAGCAACCATCTCCAACTCGCCACTCTGCCATTCGCAAAAGAGCTTTGGACAACACATACGTGTCAGCTGCCAAGATGTCCGAGTTCTACAACAAGAGGAAAAGAATTAAAGTTCAAGAGTTTTCTGTGGGAGATCGGGTCAGCGTTGCTGTACCAAAGTTGGACCGAACATCAACAGACTTGCCGCGTCTACCAGCCATCGTAAGCTCTATCCATGGGAGCAAAGTCAAAACATATTCGCTGAGTACAGCATACGGGGTGATCAGCACGAAATTCACGGGAGGCGATCTTCAGGCGTACAGCGGTGATCTTCAGACGAACAATGAGAAATGCATAACTCTACGTGAGGCAGCTCAGAAGTATCATCCAGAAAATCGATTCCTGAAAACACATTGTTCCTGCAAGGGTAGCTGCAAAACTGGTAAATGCACATGTCAGGCCAATGGGATTGAATGTTCTACACACTGCCATCCGAAATCCACACGCGCAAACAGAGAGATACCCAATGGAACAGGATCAAAGTTGCCACCACTTCTCTCAAAGAAAGAGCGTCAGGACATAAACGGAACAGCATGGATGACCGATCGACACATGAGAGCAGCAAACGAACTACTGAAAACGGAATTTCCAACCCAGTCCGGCCTGCAAGATACTGTCCTTCAGCAGAACTGCTCATTCAAAGTTCCAACTGGTGATTTCGTACAGTTCATACACGCTGACAACAGCCATTGGATAACAGTTTCTAATATCGGCCCAACCGAAACCAACACAGTTTGCGTTTACGACTCACTTAGAAAGAAACCAAGTCCAACGACCACCAAGACTATTGCAAAATACATCCACTGCAGAGAGGATAAACTCATCATCAACGTAATGAACGTCGACAGGCAGCCGAACGCCAATGACTGTGGACTATACGCGATTGCATTTGCAACTTCGCTTTTGTTCAGGGAGGATCCAACGGAACTGCAGTTTGATGAAATGCTGTTACATATTCATTTCGGAAAATGTATTGACAAAGGAGCCATTTCACAATTTCCTGCCCGTGTCAACTATCGCCAGCCCAAACTTCTTCATGAGGTCGAGACAGAAGTTTACTGTGACTGTCGGTGTCCAGACGACGGAACTCTGATGGTCGAGTGCGAAGAGTGCAATGAATGATACCATGTGTCCTATCTAAACTTGTCGAGGAAGTTGGTGAAAACCTGGAGTAAATGCAACTCATGTTTGTAAAGAGCAAAGAGGCATCCAGTGGAGGACAGTCCAGAGAGAGAGAGAGAGAGAGTGTTTTACAGGTTTAACAATGTATTACATTCTTAACTTGCTGCTTGCATTTCGTGTACTTGATTTCTAAATGTGAATGTACAATCATTTTAGTTTTTACTTCTCTGTGTGTGTGTGTGTGTGACCACACAACATAATAATTATGTGTATCCAACTGCTGCCCCACCATGTGACCAAACCAACGAAACCAACGAACCATATCAATTGATTGCGCAGCGTTATCTAATCTACCGATTGCTGCGCAAACGATGGATCTATCGATGGCGCAGCGCAATCGACCGATAGCGCAAATCGGTCGATTGCGCATAATATATATATATATATCAAATGTGTGTGTGTGTGTGTGTAAATTGTAACCGTTTTTATGTAAAAATACGTCCCAACCAATCTAGTTATTTATATATTTAATCTTAGCTTTGTGTAGGTCCCTTCTTACCCTCCCCAACATTTCAAGACCTAGAAAGCACATAGCCTACATATTACATGATACCGTAAGCTTGACTTCATGTACTGATGTAGACGCACTGACTAACTTAGATTATCTTAGACTTAGTTTCTTTAGTTTATTCTTAACTAGTGTCCTCCGAGTCCGAGACTCCCACGACGTGATATGATCATATGACATATGATGAAAATCACACACTTCAATCAATCAATGGCACTAATTTCACTAATACACGAATCAAGTAAGTATGGATAAGCTACCCCATTTCGATTTTGCTGCTTCGATCAGTTTGGGGCGGGCCGTCCACAGTCGTTCTGCATACAAGTGTGCATATTGACGGCTGAAATCTCGATCCTTCACCAAAAACCGCGAAGACTGATCAGTCACTTCACATTCTACACGCTCGAAAGTGTCCGTCGCTGTATCTACCTCCTCTGACATGAATTGTCCGACATTATTAGGCTCTGGTTTAGCTGTGTATATCATTTTCGGTTGCTGTGATTGAACTATTGGTTGTGCCGCAGGTTTCGTTCAGTTATTTCCCAGAATCTGTTTAGTCTTCGCGCGCCATTCATGTATTCTTTTGACATGGAAACAATTTTGGGCTGTTTACAAGAAGGGAGATCACTCCAAACCTTAGCCTACTTTTTCTTTCACATAATGTCACCATGAAACAATAAAGAATCTTCTGAGCACAGAATAGGCCTGTAACTCAGAAAGGATGATTAACCTGAAAGTGCAGAATTGTCAGGCCATAAACTACATCTAGAGTTATGCATTGTAATGACTCGTATCCCGGAGATGAAAAGGACGATTTTTTTTTTAGCTCAGACAGTGAGACACCATCAACAACATGCCAGACTCAGAAGCTCTTTATTGTTGTATGGGTGTTTTAATGGCAGAGGGGCAAAGAAGAGCACCGGGGACGAAACATCTTGAACCACATAGTGACAACAGAACCACATGCAACTATAACGGCAACCACAACTGGAACTTTTTGTAGAGTATATGAGCTAGTAATTACCAACATCCTCTTCAAACAGAGAGCAAGTCATTTCTACAACTGGTGTAATAAATTCAACGACCTAAATGTATGCCCACAAATAATCTTCATGCTGACAATAACTTGTACGAGAAATTGTGTCACAGACTTGAGAGCCATCCCAAACACAGGCCACAGATCAGGTGTAGGCCTACTTAGTGCACCACAAAAATGAAGAGGGGACCAGAAAAGAGGAGGAAACAGTGATCATAATCAGTATAAAGAAGCTCCAGTAGGATGAAGTCCAAGATAAACCCCCTTGAAATCATTAATGATTATGAAGATACACATGGAGGTACAATCAAGTGCTTAAAACGAGGTTGCACAAGCAATCAGTAGATCTAGATCTACTGCCAAGGGTAAAACCATGCCACCAGAAGCTCCGACAACCATCTACATGATAGGAGGCAGCAAAATGTAGCATGAAAAAGCTGTGACATCCAGAGTATGGAATTGGGTCCGCTGGATGGAGTGGATGACAGAGAGTGTACAGCAGATATGCCCAGTCTACTACTTTCCCATTCATCAGATCAAATGATTCTGATTAAATTGTGCATTTCTACAAGACTGAAAAGTATGCCTGTCTAGCCAGCAGCTTGAGGCCCAAGTTCCAAGCCATAGTCCTTGCCATAGAGGTTGGAGCAAGGGAATTGATGGCACATCTGCCCATGACCTCAATATACAGCTCTTGTTTTATACTAATTCTAGGAGGGAAAGAACCAGAGCCATTGGCTTAAGGCAATAATAAAAGCAGATTAAAGGAGTTCTAGCTGGATTTGATCTTTGAGGAACAAAAGTGAACTTCTTAAGGCTAAGTAATTGATTAAGATATCTGTCACAAGGATGACCGCTTTGGACACCAGACTACCTTGGAGGCGTGGCTTCAAACCCAGATGGAATAGGGGGGAGTGACAACAGAGACATTTGACTACCTTGGATGACTGGTTCAAAACAAAAACAAAACCAAAAAAAAATAAAACAAAGGAAAAGAAAAGAAAATAGTGACAGCAGAGGGGCATCTAGGAGTCGTGACCAGGATGCAGCCAGTCCCCTTAAAGTGTAAAGAGTTAACGGCAAAATCACTGGTTTGAAGGGGGAGAGGGGCTTCTCCTCTGAGGACCTCTGCTGTCCAGCTGTCCCCAAGGTTTCTTGCTACTTCTCTTTCTCATTAGTAAATAAATAAGAATGATTTGAAATAAACAAATTTATGCATAATTAGTACACAAACAAATAAAAAAAATGATGTAAAGAAAGAATTCAGCATTGAGTCTTAACAACTGCTAAATAAATACCGGGTACTAGAATTTAGATGATACCTTCTTTTGATCTGTCTCCTGTTTTCTTCAATCAGAATTTGTCTGTTTTCTTTGTGTGTGTGTGTGTGTGTGTGTGTGTGGTGTGTGTGTGTGTGTGTGTGTGTGTGTGTGTGTGTGTGTGTGTGTGTGTGTGTGTGTGTGTGTGTGTGTGGTGTGTGTGTGCGCGTGTGTGCCTACTGCACATGTCATTAAATATGATCCATCCTAAATGGAGCTGCAGTAGCAGGATCAACATCAAAAATGCCAATAATATTTTGTGAATATGTATCGGCACAAAGATCATTGCACTGGGAAATGGAGAACTTTGAAACACTGACTCCATTAGAATAGTACACAACAAACAGGCTTCTTTTTGTTTTTGTTTTGTTGTTGATTGGTTGATTTTTCTTGGGGTAGGGTTGAATGTGAAACAGCCAACCCAGTAACTCACATGATTACTTGGGCAGAAAAGTAGGCCTACTTAATCTGTCTATTTATCACTGACAGCATCAAGTCTGGCACTAAAATCTAAAAGATGACACAGGTCTTCTGCATAGTAGGCCTATATGCAGTATTTGTGTGCAATTGTGGTTTGTGGATCTATTTGAAGACCATTAATATGTGATCACTGAGCCTCCTGAAATGTGATTACCGGTACTCAATCTTTTTTTTTTTTTATCCCCTGGATAGTGTGTGCTTTTTACTCGAGGCTGTTATATCTGAATCCTGTTCGACAACCACAGAAAGAAGACTTGTTAACTACTTTTAATGCCACATGCATACTTTTGAATACACATGTATGCAAACAAAAGAAATCACACGTGCATATACCCAAGTTTTTAAAAGGAGTGGTAATTCAATTGCCTGTTTGATATGGTAAGTTTTGTGTTAATTCAATTGCTTGTGTTTATGATAATCATGAGTGTATGATTAGGGGTGGGAACTGCTGAAAAGAAGGGGGAAAAAAAGGAGGCAACTAGGGGTCTGGGGGCATGCTCACTGAGAAAAAAAATTAGGTACGTGCAATCTGTGCATTTTCAGACATTCAGAAAGCTTAAAAAATTTATTTTCTGTATTGTGTAAAACATAAAGTACACTCATTATACTGACTGCTTTGAAAAATAGAAGCTGCATGTGCATTTTCCGTGGAAAGGGCCCATGTAATGTGAGGAAATCGATTCTTTCTGTCAAAGAGTTGCACAGATAATTCCCATCCTTGATAATTATGTGAATGTGAATCTACTTGATGTGTTTCTCATCACAATGGGCTTGCCAAAGGAAACTCACGTTGCTATGGGAGAATTGCTAGTGCAATGACACCATCCCCTTTTTGTTTCTACTCTGTGTGTGTGTGTGTGTGTGTGTGAGAGAGAGAGAGAGAGAGAGACAGAGAGAGAGAGAGAGACAGAGACAGAGAGTGAATACACACATACTTATCTTTCATACCTGTGTCATATGAAAAGTGAAAGAGATTCTGATTCAACAGTCAAACAAAACCAGACATAATGGTCTAAAAATATTTTATTTTCATGCTCACAGAAGAGTCAAAGTTTTTCCCTCTTATAATCACCTTCCTCTTCTAGTTCTACATATATAAATTAACTTAAAGAACTTCGGACAAATGCGAAATGCAGTAAGGAGAAGAAAGAGTCGGAAAAAATGAAAAAGGATATGAAAATGAATTTATTATCTATTTGTCAAATCAACAACAACGAAAAGAAAAGAAAAGAAAAGGAACAATGGCTGATACAAAAATTGTTGGTTTTACTTTTTAAAAAAAAGTTCACAGATGCACAACATTTTTGAAGACCATAATACACCCATTATCATTTACTATCTGTTCCGTAATGTGCAAAAATGTACTGAACACTGAATATAACAGCAGATGACAGTATAACATTTTTGATGAAATGTGCAGTTGATATATCAAACCTCTCTCAACAAATATTAAATGAATTTGTTTTTCTCTTTGAAGGCATATCTGTGATGAACATGCTTTCAAGTTTTTAAAACTCACTATATAAACTGAACAATCCTAATGAAAGAAAAAAAAAAGCTGAATATTTTTGGCGAATTTCAACTAGCATTTATTATCAAAGAAATAAATATTTTTCAATTATTATCAAAACGTTTTTTCAAAAATGTGTTGTTTTAATTAACAGTGCAGTCATGAACTGTCCAGTATGTTAGGTCACAGCTGACAACGTCTTGATGATAGGGGCCTGTCGGTTAGTCATCAGTGGTGACCAAATGACCTTTGGATTAAAAGGATCTGAGCTGAACTGATCTAATCATGCCATATGGAAGAGCAGCTTGAGTAAACTGCTAGTGGTTTGCTTTCTCTGTGATTTAATCATAGCATGCTCAGTCCAAATGCTATTCCCAAAGTATATAATCTGGATTGTGTGGTTTGTTTTCTTCTGTAATTTAGTCATAGCATGCTCAGCCCAAGTATTATACCCAAAGTACACATCTGGGATGTATAGGCCTACAGAACATCTGCCTTCCAATACAACCACATGGACTTTGACCTGGATCACAACTGTTCGTGAATACATGTGGTCTTCAATTCAGGCAGCTGTGAGAGAAAATCTGATCCAGTCTTCGATTGGGAATGGCGTAGCAGAAGAAACAAGTGAGCAGTGCCCTCAAAAAATTAACCAATGAGCAGTCAGCCCTCATAGCCACCAATCTTTTAATTAGGGCGGAACATTTATCTTTTTCAAATCAAGACAAGACGTAAGTTTTCTTGTTGCAAACTATGTGAAAATTTCTGTAATCATCCAATCCAATTTCATTCAGTACATAATTTAATACTTAGTAATATTCATTACTGCTGCCACACTCACACTCTGAGAAAGCTACAAATACATACTGGATTTAGCTGAACTTTTTCTCGGTGAGAAAATAATTTGTGCGAAATATGCACCTATTTTTTCACATGATGCATTAGATATTTTGAAACTAAGCTGCTTGAATATGAGAGATTTACATGAAATAAAAACCTTATGAAAAAAAATAATAACCAGAAATCCTGAACTGATAACACAATGTATATCTCCCTCTGTTTCCATACAAACTGTTCTGAAACAACACAATTCAGACTCTTTTCATTTTGTTGTAGCGCTATTTGCTTGACATTTGACTTGTGTGTGTGTGTGTGTGTGTGTGTGTGTGTGTGGTGTGTGTGTGTGTGTGTGTGTGTGTGTGTGTGTGTGGTGTGGTGTGGTGTGGTGTGGTGGTGTGGTGTGGTGTGGTGTGTGTGTGTGTGTGTGTGTGGTGTGTGTGTGTTAAATATTTGTCAGAGACTAAATACCTTGGCCTTGTTTTAGTCTTTACTAGATGATCAAATCAAATGGAGGATTCACTAACCATCATAAATTTCTATGTTATGCAAAAGAATACATGAATTTTTTTTATGTAAAAGTCATTTCATTCTACAGCTAGTATGACAAACCTGAACACACTGAAAATATAACTTAATAATAATCTGCCATTCATGTAGGCCCTAAAATCTATTGCAAGCAACCAACATGAAGTTTTCACAAATTTGAGCAAGCCCACTGTGGATGATACTATGGTACTATAATGCTTGCCTTACATTAAACACAGACCTCTGCAATGTTTGTGGGTATCATAATCATTATCCCTAGTAAAATAACCAAATCAAGCACATTATGTGTAACATGTGATGGAACAGTTGCAAAATATTAAAGCTGTAAGTTACACAAGGCAATGAGAAAACATCAACTGCCAAGACCATGATGGTTGAAAGGTAATACCAAAAAAGAAGAGACTGAAGATTGTGGAATGAGCATGAGACTGTGAAAATGAAATTACCAAGGAGGAGAAAGCAAACAGTAGGTGGGGTATAAGCATGAAACTGTGGAACTCTATAGTCTGGGAGACTATAAGTGTAATATACAAAACATGCCTTCTTCCACTAAATTTTCAGCAATTTTCTCTGCTAAAATCACCACACTGTAATGAATTTGAAACGAAAATATATAACAGCAGCAATAGGCCTCTTTTATCCAACATGACAACTTTTCATGAGCAAAGACAGCTACCGGTACAGCACGCAGTGCATAACAATGAGCTGATCAGATCATCTACATCTGAAAATGGCTTGTGTTACCTTGTGTCAGACAATGTATGTGCGTGTATGTGCATTTCTAACAAGGGGTGGAAAAAAAGGTGTGGATGGATGTGGGTGTAGAGAGGGACAGCAGGCCAGTTAGAAAAATTACATGCATCTGAACATTAAAAAAGCATGGTTGTAATTCAGTCATGGAATGCTCTGTAAGAACATTCTGAATATAATACGTTTATACACACAATTCATCACACACATACTAAATTACACACACGCACTGATTTTCAATGTTTGATTTCATAACAAAAGGAAACCAGTGTGACTGCCCAAATCATCTCTCTTTCCCTTGAAAGTAACAATTTGTGGATAGTTTAGGAACATGCATTTTGGAATTGTGTTTCTCAGGAATCATTGTTCATAAGTGTGTGTTATACACTTCGCAACAATCTCTCTGGACTGATCTGGAAAACTGCTTGATCCTGCGAAAATGTACAAATCAAGACTTAGGATTTCAGGAGTAGCATCAAGAGCGATTCATTACATTTGAACAATCATGTATGAGCTCCAGACAAATCTGACAGACTCCTTGAGCCTGCATAAAACCCTATGTTCCGGCAATGTTTTGAAATGGGATGGGTGGAGGGGGAGAAAATGGGGCCTAAAAAGCACTAAGCTGACACCAGTAGAATGACTGGAGCATTGCAACTGGCAGCAAACAGGCCAATTTTTACGTTGTAGGCTGGAACTTAATCCAAGGTATCAGATCTAGGGTCTAGAGCTCTATCAACAGAGCCGGCCAGCCTGCCTGAGTTGAAAAATAAAACATGGGAACTACATTCTGAAACACTCAACAGCATCACAGTTGTGTACATATAATTTACAAACAGTTGCAACTGAAGGATGGTTTGTCACGTAACCCTGTGGTTGTACAGGATTCATGTGGTGCAGATCTCAACTGTTTGCAGGATTGGCATTATAAGAGCAGTGTCCACTTCCTTTTCCTTGCTGCTTTAAGTTTCATAACCATGAAAGGAACCTAAGTACTTATTCACAGCTGGGTGAACTGGAAACCATTCATTAAATTTTTTCGAGTTTCAATTTCAACAAAGCCACACATTTACTTAAGGGGCTTTATATATTTCTCACGAGACTGAGACAGTCTCACCCCATGTCAATGAACTTGTAAAGTCCTGAACGAACTGGAAAGCATGCGAAGTTGGACATATGAAAATGTACAAAAACTTGAAAAAGGCAGTTATGTTCAATTACATGCTGTCCACAAAAAACAAAAAACAAAAAAATCCCATTTAATAGCAAAAATAAAACTACACCACCCCCTCATCCAGTTTAGTAGAAAATGAAAAATTAAGAATGGAACAAAAACAGACAATGAGAAAAAAGACATCATAATACAAACAGAAACATCAACAGAAAAGATGGTCAAGCTGCACTAACAAACTTTGTTTCCTGCCCATTCCCTGAAAGATTCTGCATGACTGTGACACTGAAAATCAACACACACCAGAAAACAAGAGTCATGACTCATTGCTCAACAAACCATATGACTGTGATCCATATATGATTTGAATCCATTCATGAACATCCAAGAAATAAAAATATCCTATGTTAAGCATTTTCATATACCTGTCACTTCAACAAAAATAAAATCATTATATTCTCTATCAAACCTGCGCATAACTTTTTAAAAATTTTTAAACGCATTTAGAACTTTCACAGTGTTGGACCCTATAAACAGATGCTGAAATGGCTACTATGGACTGACCTGAATCAATGTCTCCCTCCCTTTGCCATCCTCCCCTCTGCCCCATTTTTTTGTTTGTTTGTTTGTTTGTTTGTTGTTGTTTTTTTCTTCTTTTAACAAGATTGAAAATGGAAGACAGTGTGGTTATCCTAATAACTGCATAGTATGAAAATTACTGAGAAAGAGGAGGGATACAGGCCATGGAAAGCATATAAACACCAGAAACACAGATGGACAGATTGTCAGTTGCAACATCAGCAATGTTAAAATATCAGCATTCACACACAAAACACAACACACACACACACACACACACACACAACACACACACACACACACACACACAACCACACACACAACACACACACACACACACACACACACAGAGTAGGATATACACACACACTAAATGACAGACCAGACAAATGTGCCATGAAACAAACAAAAAAGAAAGTGACTTGAGAGAGACTGAGTCCAAGTCAAAAATGAAAACAAAGAGACAAAAATTCTTGCATACCTACAAACCTGAAATAAATAATCTGTCACAGCACCACAAAACTGGATTTCACTGACTCTGTTGTGTTAGTAATCAACACCTACTGTTAGTTTTATACAAAGCAGCTCAGCACGAACTAAAGTCAAGGTAACACAGTAACTACTGGTAAGTTAAGATTTACTACTACTACAGCCAAGCGCTACACTATAGCAAGAAAAAGAAAGCAAACACTAATCATCTTTTTCTGATAAAAACAGCCACACACACACACACACACACACACCCACACACACACACACACACACACACTCATTCCACTCAAACACTGATAAAAAGACTTCACACTTGATAACAATGGGCAAGTTCACTTTCCTAGAATTTGGATGCCTCAACAGGTAGTAACCGTCCAACGGCAGATATTTTCAGATTATCACTTTCTATACCCCATCCCCGAACAATCAAAAACAACAACAAAAAATCAGCCATACACTTCTCATGTAAGTCTGATAAGAGTAAAATGCTTCTGATACTATGCAAATCTGACATGGGCAGCCTATCACTTTATTTACCATCTACTGGGTTCATAACATATTTGAAATTGATAAGGGAAGTAACTTCCATAAGCCTTAAGTGTTTTTTTTTTGTTTTTTGTTTTGTTGTTTTTTTTGTTGTTTTTTTTGGGGGGGTTTGCTGCAACTAAGCTACATTGCCACATTCACACGCAGTTTGACAGCTGTTAATACAAGTCTAGCAGCAAGTATTATCATTCACCCAACACCCTTTTGGATTTCATATACACAACACAAATACAGTAAAAATCATTGGCAAAACTGGAGTTTCAGGATCCCGTACTTTAGTTCCAGCCTTCTTTTGTTTGACACTAACTTTTAGTATGTAGGCCTACTGACTTTATCTTCAATCTAAGTCACTGCCATGATCTACACTTTGTTCTCAATTCAAAACTAAATCTTACCAGTTTTATTCCCCAGTTTGCAATGATTTGTTCACAATTTGCAATTTGCTCTCACTTTGCATTTTCAGCAAGCTTCACTGGACTCCTGCTGAGATCAGTCAAGCAATGGTCTCAACTATCTCGACTTCCAAGAACTTTTGCACATAGCTGCTGCCTGCAATATCAAATCAACAATACCTACAGCTGGTTGTTTCATTACTTGATTTAAAGAAAAAAAAAGAACAAAGTTGAACTAAACAGCTGCTACTATTCCTTTGCTTTGGTCAGCCTGACGTGAAAAAAATGAAAGCAGACACATCCAGAACCAGTGGCAAGCAGGATGAGGAAATTGTCCATCAGTGGTTAAAACACGTTCATACTTAGTGTCAAGAAATGTTATTGTTGTTTTGTTTAAAGCCCAACCGACTGTGTAAAGCCATATCAGGGCTATAAACGTTTCAAAACATACACAATACTTCAACAGGGGAAAAGAAAGGAAAAGAAAATTAAGTACAGACATCAATGTGTTCACACACATAATCTAAGGAGATGCCCCTTGCGCTGACCACTCCGTCCAATTTATTGCACAGAGGATTTAAAAAAACATGCCTGAATACAACTTTAAACATAACTATGGACACTAAAACATACACAAAAAAGGGCCTCAGTTACCTAAAATTGCTTCCGCATATTTCTCTTCCCTAGAGCTAAAAAAGCACTTAATACATGTACCCAATTATCAACCCTAAGAGAAAGTATGGAAGACTTATCAAACACATACAGGTGAATGGACCAGCAGGTCAGAAAATGATAGGAAGAATTGACAAAGCAAAAGAGGGAGAAAAAAACAAAGAGAGAGACAAAAAAGAGGATATTTCTAGTACATAATTTCCAGAAAGTGGGGATACTATTTATTACTAGAAAAGAACCCCAACACCATGGTCAACATTGCTGTCAAAAATAGGGGTAGCCTTCTTAACTCCACTTTTGCCAAATCATCTAGGAAATCAAATCTTCACAGAAACTCTTTGTACAGCCAGCCAGCCAACCACAGCTCATGCTTACTAAACCAATCTTCTCTATACTTTTATTGGAGACTAACAAAGCCAAATACATATTTCTGATTTCATTTATGCAAAATATTAAAACAATCACTTAATATTAATGTAGGTACATGATTTAGTCATAGTAACTGGTTTTTATATTGTGGCATTGGTGGCAGCTCCTGAGACAATGTTTAAAGAGATATTATGTACACTTTCCAATGCTTAAGAATCACAAAATATTCAAACACCATGTACAAATCTGCAAACACACACACACACACACACACACACACACACCACAACACACACACACACATCACTACACACACACAACACAACAAACACAAACACCAACAACCACATGTGCAGGACTGTACACACACACGTATACACAGTGACATAGTTGTGGAACAATAACACCAAAATCTATGCACAATAACAACAACGCTATCACCAAATATATGACCTAACAACTCCAAACCAAATACCTGATACTCAAGATGTCAAGCTAAACTCACAGTCTTCTTCTATGGCACATTCACACACCTTGCATAACCTTCACAATCTATAACCTTGTAAACTGAAGACATACACACAAACCTCATCTGCTGCTTTCTTGTCTGTCACACACACACACACACACACACACATATATATATATATACACACACACACATATACACACACATACACCACACACACACCTACATTCGTATCAACTTCTTTTCTTCTAATAAGGGTGATTTCCTATTCAAAATTGTGATCTTGAAATGGGTTATGTGTACCTAACTTCAAAACTCAAATTTAATGGAAAAAAAATGGGAACTTAAGCTGGCCTAGAAAAACGAAGTAAATATAATGCTATAGACTCACACAAACTGATAAACCACTGATGACATTCTGTTTCACTTCTTTGTTTGTTTGTATTTCTGTCAGTCACACAAAACACTATTCTGCACATAATCAATGATCAACAGTTTGGTAAACATCGACACAAAAACAATGTAAAATTCATTGCTAATGTTAACATTTTGTTACACTGTCCCTACCCATTCCTTTGCCTTACCCATTTCTCTACAAATAATGACATTTTTCTATAAATAATAACAAATACCTTGAAATTATCTTTGCTACTAGAGTTGATGTGTGCTGTAACAACATTTCACTGAAACCATAAAGCAAAATTATGTGGTACATCCACTTTACCTCAACTAAATATTTTTACAAACCCACATTAAAAAAAAAATCTTTCATGAATTAATGAAGTGATATGGTAAATGTTAATTCTATATTGCAAAGACCGTCTGTGGAGCTGAAAACCTGGCCAACATTACAGTACTTCTGATGCAACAAGTACTTTTACTACAAGTACAGTTTGACCAAGTTGTCAAAAGGAAAGCAAGATGGCCACACCGAACTGACATTCTCATTTTTTGCCAGGTGTAATCAGATACTTTTTGTGTCGCTGTGCCCTAGAGTCATGGGTTGAATGTGTGATATAAATCATTCTGATAATCCTTACAAATCAGTTCAGAAATGTTGATAGCTCAATACCACTGTAAATCCATTCCACCCAAACCTGAACTATATGTCCACACAAACTTACGATGCCTATTGTGCCAAGCTTATAAAGTTTGACCCTGAGAAACCGTATTCCAGATTTATTAAAAATTTCCAATTTGACTCTCAGCCAAATTCCTAGTTCATCGAGATTAGATATTAGCAGAAAATCTGTTTTCACTACAAAGCTCAACATGAGACAACTTAGTTCCATGGGTAAAGGTTCACAGGACTGAAGCTACCAAAGGTCATACCACACGGAAAACATTTTTGTTTATCTTTTTCTTTATTATTTCATATTTTTATCACAATCAGTGGTGTTTCTAACATCTTGTCTGCACTAGCAGACTAAAGACCATGACAGAGAGTGAGGCCTAACTAAAGATAAAACAGACACTATGCTGTCCTGTTAATCCACTGTCAGCTGAGTGTATGTGTTTTTTCATCTCACTTCATAAACTGCAGTCCCAAACATTGTTCAGCCCCGCAAGGAAATGGGGTAAATGGAAACCTAACAATTTTGCTAGTTTTTTTATCAGTCAGCAGAAAGACTCAGGTGCTTGATCCAGTCTCCCAGCCAAACCAAGGAGAAAGGCTGGAGGCGTAAAGCACATTCCTTGAATCTTAACAGACAGATGAGCACCTTGTCCATTCTGCTACCTTTCTCACCACACTGAAACCATCAGTAGTATGAGCACCTTGTCCATTCTGCTACCTTTCTCACCACACAGAAACCATCAGTAGTCATCATATCAACAAAGTTAATTAAGCAACATCAAGCCTGATTAGTACCTGTATGTGTGACTGCCTCCAAATACAGGAAACTATTAGAAAAAAAAAGGTTTTAAGTCTGATCAAAACCTTTATCTACACAGTACAAACAAATCACTATTGGGACATTCTGCTTATAGACACAGACTGCATATGTCGGTACAATGGTCACACACACCAAGATCATGAATCAGTCTGAATCAACTTTCTTCTGACCCCCACCCCCCCTTTTTTTTTCCAAAATATTCAGGGGACAAAAAGAAAAAGACAGGGAAAAGCCCTAAAATTGGCACTCAGTTCAAAGACAGAGCAAAACAGTGAGTGGAATTACCGCAGCAATCACCCTTTTCTTTTTGAGCAAATAGAATTACTGCAGGAATCACTTTTTCCTTCTTTCTTTCTTTCTGAACTATTCACCATGACTTCAGCAATACAAGGCAGGTGCACAGTAATTCTTACCTTAGCTTCATCGACGCAGTGACAGTTGCCGCACTGCCTAGCACTTCGTTACGGCCGTACCCGACCGTAAAAGTCAGCCACGAGCATGGGCTATTTTGATCACGCACTGATCACATGTTTCTGGCCCTGGGAGACTGACAATTGGTCAAACATTCTTGGTATCATCCAATGAGATGATCTTAGGAAAATTAGCACTACACACACATCCATTCACTTCTGCTTGGGCGCGAAATGTGGTTGGGGTATTTTCATTCATGCCTCGTAGTGTATGAAAAAATGGCAATGCCCTTTGTAGCAGACAGTTTTCAGGATGCAGATGATTCTCCAGATTATTCAGAGGAGGAATTAAATACTACTGTTTGTAAATTCGGAAAACACAAAGAAGATGTAGCTGAGTCAGATATTGAAGTTTGTGAGGGGGAAGATGATGAAAACTGTGATTTAGGAGAGCAGACTGACACAGAAGATAACGCGCCGCTGGCCACATTCCAGCGAACGTGGCACCCATCACAGTAAAGAAATTTGATCTCTGGGTCGGACCAACTTGTATACTGCCAGCTGATGCCAAACCTTTAGATTATTTCTTTTTCTTTTTGTACAGACAATTAGTAAACTGTATTATGAACATTGAATGTAGTTTTGTAGTGGAAAGAAAAATAGTGATAAAAACTACCTGAACAAACTGTGTAAATACCTGAGGAGCACTTGGTGACATTTGGTGACACTGTGAGTACTATCACAGGAAATGCTGTTAGACACTTTAGCTAAGCCATACTCTAATTCATTACTCATCTGTATGTGTTGTGGTCATGTATAGGTATGCTTCTCTTGATTTCATATATATGTCATTTATTTATTCATGTTTGGTGACATCTTTGGTGACAATGACACGACAAGCAGTGGTTAGAAAGAATACTCACTTGGAAATTAAAGTAAAGCATGTTTACTGACACCTGACAAATTTCTAGCTTTATATCTGATCAGACATGCTCACAGTGTACTCATGAACAGAGTAACCCTATTATGGGGGGAAAAGCTTGAGAAAATTCGAAATCTAGGGGCAGTTCAGGTCTCTAGAATGCAAATACAAGAGGGTTAAAGCCATTTGGGAAAATTGTTTACAGGAGCTGCACTGCATGCAAGGTTCAGTGCCACTGATTTGGACTAAAGACTTTTAACATGCACACATACACAATACGACAAAATTTAGATAAATATACAACTTATACATATCTGGCCTTGGAAAAAAAAAAAAGCAAACAAACAGAATGCTTTCTTACACTTCTCTAAATCAACTAGACAAGGTACTATTCAAAAATACTACTTGAGATGTCTGATGCTGGCTGTCCAGGAGATAAGCATTTATATATCATATGTCATAATCAAAGTTCGCTGTATGATGAAAACAAGACAGAATAGTGTACATTTCACCTCAGATAGGCCTCAGTGTCAAAAACAGCCATCAACTACTGATCACACCATTACTACAATTATATCAAGACAAGGCATGCATACCACTATGTTACAAGCAGCACCAAGAATAAGGCTCCATCCCATGTGCATTGAATGACATTTGGGTGTCTTCAGCAATACTATGAGGTTTAGAGTTAAGGTTACACTTACAGTTAGGATTAAGGCAAGAGCAGGGAACGTCCAGGGGTCAGAATATGGTAATGTTTTACATAAAGACCGGCCAGGCCAAAATATGCGTGGATACTCTGATAAAAGTCAGCAGTAAACCTACAGCCATATGATCTAATAAGTTCAGATTAAGATGTGATATTGTGGCCAAAACAGCACATAATCCAATTTCAGTTTTGTGAGCATTCCTTGTTTAATTCATTATATTGACACATTGTAATGGGATCTTTTCCAAGGGACAGGGTGGGTGTGAAGTTAAAAGTCTGTGGGAAAACAAATATTCCCTCCGAGTTGATACTATTCAGCAACACAAAATTCAATCTCTATCTTAGATTATCCGTAACAGAGAATATGAATGCCATTATGATCATCTTATATAATGTATAATGCAATCAATTTACCTCATCTGTGAGGTAAATTACTGAATACATCACCTCACAGACAAACAACGCACATAAAATGAAATAGCCAATCAACTAACAAATTTGCATAAGATTCACAAAAGCAGAGGTAAAGTCTATATCAGTTTGATAAATCATGCTTAAAAAGTATTTCATTCAAACTCCATTAGGTTCATCTGTCTCTTTCTAACCCCAAGCATATACATAAAGACAGTGACACTATGCTCATATTCATCAACATTCTCACTATCAAACACACACACACACACACACACACACCACACACACACACACACACACACACACACACACGCGCGCTGCGCTACGCACAACACACACACAGACACACACACACACACACTATATCACCTCCTCCCTATCTCTAGCATACACAAATACATTAAAACTATTTTCATGGACAAATATACGCTCAACAAAGACGGAGTGTGCAGAATTTTAACATGGTGATTTATAATCTTTATTCATACTCAGCTCAACAAATCACAGGCGTTCTGAGCTACTAGCCTCACAAAAGGCCATATACATTCTAGAGTAAAAACAATCACCATGCATAAATCAGACAAAACAATATTAATCATAACTGAGTAAAAACCACAGAAAAACACTGCCAAAACTATGGCAAATGTGTCATCAACAGAGTGTTCACGGACAGTTTCACAGAGCAATGTTTCTGTTTTACAGAGGCTCTCACGAAGAGTTATTTACCACAGGTTTTTGCACTGGACTGGAGAAGGTGCCAGAGCATTCAATTACAAATGTCACAACACTCCAGTTCACTAAATGTCACAGGAAGCTGGAAAATGCACGCTTGTTTCATAGTAATGAGACAAATAACATTGGTGGCATCAACTATCAAACAGCGAAATTCACATTCATGAAGTCCTTCTCTCTCCCAGACACAAATTGAAAGAAAGAGTATTCTTGCTCATACACAAATGTATCCAGAATTTTACACCATATGAGCAAAGAAAAACAAACAGGGACAGAAAAAAATAATCAAATTAAATGCAGGACGACGAATCTCAACCAAAAATGAACACAAGAAGCAGCAGCAGATGAATGTCACATTTCCAGGAGAGTGAAGATGGCTGGATCTGTCTTTTCCACAAGAAGGGATGGCTC
>CM060306.1:94904616-94932116 GCA_030674185.1 Monoplex corrugatus | reverse complement strand
CTCACACAAACACACACACACACACACACACACACACACACTCACACTTATATATATCATTCAAACACACACACACACACACACACACATACAGAGATATATATAATTGAACTAAATTAAAACAAATAACTAAATAAAATAAGAAAAACACTTTTCAGAATCATTGCAAAATTAATAAAAGAAATATATTCTAAGAAAAGACAAAGGAGTAACTGATCCCAATGCAAATTTGACTCAGACAACCAGACATTCATACAAAGACGAAAAGCAAAAATATTTATAGACTAGAAACATCATACAAAGATAAAAAGTCTTTAGAAAATTTAAAGATCGAAGACTCACTTTTCTTAAAACAACTATTTCAAATTCAACAGATTGAAACATCACTGCCAAGATGCACATCATCACAAACTAACCTGCACTGTTGCTTGCTTGCAAAAATGCATCTTTTTTTTTTCCAGAAAAATTACATATAACATGATTACCACTACACCAAACCTGACCAGAGATTCGTTTTTCAACTTACTGATTTTACTTCAATTCTCTGACTAGAGACTCATTTTTCAACTTACTGATTTCATTTTAACTTACTGATTTCATTTTAACTCTCTTATCACCATTATACCTGCAGCCTTATCTTTAGAAGGAGCTGAAGATTCTAATATAACTGTGGCTGCCGCACCAAGTGACCTTTTCCTCCATGCACTTAGATCCTTTTTCTTCATGCACTGACCCAGTGACTTCGGTACCTGAGCGCTGAAACGTATTCTGGAAACCCTACTACATGCCAATGAAATATTAAGTTCAGAAAAGTTAAGTGACCCTCACTGTAATATGGTCCGCCTGAAATTAGCAAATCTACTTTACTCACAAGAAAACTGTGCTCTTTATTGCTGGCAGTCGTTTCCAGAAACTACAAAAATGCTGGGGGGGTTTTCATGAAATTAAGAAATCAGAGTAAGAAGCTGGAGCCAAGTAATACTGAAGTTGGAGGGGGGGGGGGGAGAGACAGAAAAACAGAAAATCAAAATGCCAACACTAGACATAATGTGAGTTATGAGAACCAAGAAGACAGTGGCCCAAAAGACAATGGGCCACTTGACACATTCCACCAAACTGAACAACTTGTACAGATCTCCATCCCAGATTTTCTTAAAAACAGCAAATATCTCAACAAAATGACATGGAGTTAGTATCAACTGATACAATTTTCTCTTCTTGCCCCAATCTTTTCACGAATCTGCAGCCACAGAAAAAACTCTTAATGCATAACAAAACATCACTCCAACAGGCATACTTGACCCACTGAAGACTGACATCATCTGGTAACATTATTGAGACGCCTTCTACACAGACTGTCCTCAGTTTTATATGGTGCAAGTCATGTTATGAAAAGAATTAAAGTGTAGTCCTGCTCTCGATATGATAGTAAGACGGTTACACACACAATTAACACATCCAATGAAGGATAGTAATAATTAACTTGAAAAAAAAAAGAAAAATTAGTGCTTCATTATCTCTATCAAACCAAAATAATCTTTACTATTCGGCATCAACCAAAGGGAAGGAGGGGATAGCTGGCTGGCTGAAGGAAGTGGTGGTAAAAGGACAGAGGGCTGATAAACAGGGCAGTTTTGCAGCCAAACAGTCAAAATATTTTCTTTTTTCTCAAATACACAAAAGGGGAAAAGGGCTGACAAAAAAAACATACGAAAAGCTGGACAAAAAGCACCATAATTTCTGTATCTTTGCGGGAGAAAATCAAGAATGATTAGTTAAGCCATAAGGCTAATACATGAAAAAAATGAAAAAGGCTTAGTGCACACCTTTACAACACTTTGCAAAACCATGCAAAAAAATTGTACTTCAAACATAAATGACCTCAGCAGACACAGTCAGCTTTCAACAGGATTTAGATCCACAGATCTTTCACGACACAATTAAGTCTCATTACTAAAAATCATACGATGAATAGCTCACACAATATCAGTCTACTGATAGACAAGACAAATACAATTACGTTCCAATTTTTATGATGGATCAAAACATTGTAAAATAAACTATATGGCTATCTTGATGGATCAGTATGACACATTAAATGCTATATAACGTATTAAATGCTATCAAACAAACATGATAATAATGTGACAGTGAGCTAATTCTAAACATTCACATAGTTTAGTGATAAATATTTCTACACTTTCCAGTTCTTACATGTTCTTCTCGATACCAAATAAAAGAAAATGATAAGCTTGTTAAACATGAAACATGAACAAATAACTATAAATTACTCATTAAATCTGTTTGAAATCTTCTTTTATTTTTTTGGTCCTCATTTTCTCGTAAGTGTTTATCTTCTCAATGCCTACATAATATTTTTATGTCACAAAAGCAATAACAAATAGCTCAAAATTTCATCAGCATCATGATTTCAGAACTGTTACTTTTCAAGTCTGTCATGCATGACATCTAAAAACTGGCACCATGCACAAAATCAATCAGATACACAGCTATTTACCACTTCTGATTCAGCATGTGTACCGCCTGAAATCTGAATTATAAACAAAGTCAAAATTGTTAAGCCTTCAAACTATAATATATGACGATGATCACACAAAAAAGATGACAAATAACAAAATAACAAACATAATCAGAAATTATATTCATAAACAAGCAAAGGAAAATTAAATGGTAAGAAATCAGTAGTCATTATAAAAATGAAAATGTGATCTTTCTGTAATAAGCTGAAGTAATATATTACTAAAAATGACAGCAAATTTACCAAATGATTTCAAAAAAGTTTGAAGGCTTTTTTTTTTTAATTACTCTGCTGTTCTAACTTCAATTGTACTGATGGGTATATGACAACTAATTCAACTATCGCCAATATCCCATATTAAAGAATGACAGCACAGGTTGTAGACTCTACCCACTGTTCTGTCAGAGTACTTTTCATACCTTACACTTTGTTGATTATGCTTCTCACTGACAACGTTCGCTTCCACCCCAACAGTTCAATTTCTCAACATGCCCAAAATGCCTTAAGAAACCATGTGAGTGAACCACACTAGCAGCCAGTTACGATGAGGAGAATAACATAAAATAAGTATACAAGAGTGCTGTGCACATGGGCAAAGCAGAGGGGCGCTTCAAAACACTCCAAAAGGTTATGAGATCCATTACCTAGAAGCCATAGGAACAATAACTGGAAGAAGAAATGAAAGAACACAGTTCTTGTGCTCATAAGTGATAACACATTCAAAAATTAATCTGTGCTACAAATAAATGTATGTAAAAAATGCTGACAAATAACAAAAAAACATTTTAAAAAAAGACAAAAAAGTGCCAGAATGGTTTAATCATGCAGTTATATTTGTGGGAGCTGTTTTTCTCTTGTGAGTTTAACAGCACACATCTGCCATTTCTCCTGCCAGGAGGCTACATTTGAGAAGTCTGTTTTTTCTTTGTTGTTGTTTTTTGTTTGTTTGTTTTTGTTTTTTCTTTTTTTTCCTTTTTTTTGCACTTATTCTGTTTTTTGTATATGTCTGATATAGGCCAGCTGACCAAAAATCTGCACCTGTCTTGTTTTGTTATATCAAATATAAATTGCGTTACCAAACATGATTGTGAAAAACACAACACAAACAACAAACTGCAAAAAGTGACAAATACTTTACTGAATTAAGGCATAACACTCACACTCACTGAAAAGTCAAACTCAAACAAAGAGTTATGAAAAATACTTTCAAAGATTTCGTGATTTAGGAGGGGAGGAGGGGGAGGGGAACAGGGATGTGTCAAGATTACCAAATTTAACACAAAAACATTCAAGAACTCAATGTACTATTGGATTTGTTTGCTTTTCTTCAAAATGCCCCATTTAAATCTTTTCTGACTGATGTTTAGACTAGTACTAAATCAGTCTACCAGATTCAGAAATTGATAACAATGTTATAACATCCACATCATTTTTTTCCATAAAATTAAGATTTATGTACTTTCAATGTCACTGACACTTATGTCCCAAAACAATCAGGGACTATACTGTTGATAATGTACAACTTATTCAACAAAACAAACAAAATCAAGCAACACAAAATGATCCCAAAAAGCACAGCTGTTTGGCAGGTCAGAGTACTGTGCAAGGATCCTCAAGAAAAAGGTTCACAGCAAATCTGATACTTACCCCAACTTTTCGTAAAAGATCTCCGACAATGTTGAGAGCTGATATTCGTGCAGATGGTGTCAATGGAGTTGTGCCATTGGAGTTTGGAGGCATGCCTACAAAAAAAACAAAAAAAAACACACAGGCTGATTGTCACACAAGGTAACATACCAACTGGAAAACAAGCAAATTAATAAACAAAACTTTAAGAGCAGTGGTGGGAATGTACAGTGGCGGGAGTATATCAGTCACCCTACAGGTGTGTTGAAACTTATACATGTATGGGGAAAATCTGGATAAGCATGAAAAACATACATGTACCTGATAACACATTTTTATTAATCCCAGCTTGGAGAGCTCAAAGTGTGACTACTTGGCTCATAGTACTTACTTTTACTTTATTGCCCATTATGCTAGTGGTATATACTCGTGCAGTGGTTCAGAAACCTTAAAACCAAATTTTGCTGAAACACACTACAGAGTAAGGATCAAACTGCAAAGTTTATTGAGAGGGTGGGGAGCCAAAACATCATATAATCAAATAAAAGTAAATAAAGTATATAAAACACAGCATAGTATTGCAGTTTAGCCTAAAGCCTGTAAATACAAAAAAAATCAAATGCAATTATAAATATTGGGGCCTTCATTTCATGTTATATTTCTGACATTCTTTGAAATTGCCGTGTCTACATCCTTGTTCCTGCACCTGGAAGTGTTGACTTTTTCTTCAGCAAGTTACAATTCTTTGTATGTGCTGGGTCATTTATATGCCTGAGCAGGTTCCCCCTAACCCCCACCCCACCCCTCTGCTAGAACCGTGGTGCAATGTCTTGCCAAATGGTACACAGAAACAAGTGCTGGTGACATCAATATTTCCTTGCACCAATTTTTTAACACATTTATTTTTATTCTTCTCTTCCAACCAAACCCACCTCCAGCTATTCTTAACCGTGTCCTCCCTTATCTCAGCAAACACAATCACATCATTTCTTGTCAGGACCTTCATTTTCATTCACTCAGCTCTTCGGGCCAACTTGTTGTGTGAAGATGGTGAGATGCAAAGACAGAATGTTTTCATCTGCAGGCGTTTGTGAGATGGGGAGATTAGGGCCAGGTAGTCTGCAAAGTCAAGATCTTTCAGTGCTGAAAGGAGATTTCATCTGAAGCTTCTGGGTTCTCCTCATTCTTTCCCATCATCATCCAGGCTATGTGCATGTTGAAGAGCAGTGCTGACATTTCACATCGCTGTTTTGACTAGTAACACACTCAAACACATAGTTCTCACAATAAAGCTGTGAGTAGGTCTGTTCCATCTACTGGGTCTAGCAAGGGGTTTGGGATGTTCAGTGTCATCATTTTCTTCTGCCTGATCTTCATGCCTATTTTTTGTGCGATGATGTTGAGACAGAATGTTTTCTCCTACATGAGTTGCTGAGTTGGGAGACCGGTGCAAAATCAAGATCCTCCAGTGCTTGTAGGAAATCATACCTGATGCCCCCTGACTGTCTTCAGTCACTCATCTCATCTTCCCAGTTATGGCCATTTTGAAGAGCAGTGCTGACTCCGCTCGGAGGGAATCACATGGTTATAATATATAATTGTATATGCTATGCTCTCTATAATTTTCCATTGCTTTTATTCTTGCTTTTATTGCTTTTATTCTTTCTCCCCATTTATAGCCATGCGTGCGTGCGTGTGTGTGTGTGTGTGTGTGTGTGTGTGTGTGTGTGTGTGTGTGTGTGTGTGTGTGCGCGTGCGTGCGTGCGTGCGTGCGTGCGTGCGTGCGTGTGTGCGTGCGTGCGTGCGTGCGTGCGTGCGTGCGTGCGCGTGCGTGCGTGCGTGCGTGCTTGCGTGTGTGTCTGCTTCAGCGCTTAGATTTGATTTTATCAAGATTTTGCGCTATATAAATATTGTAATTATTATTATTGTAATTATGTCCACATCATTCTCACAACAAACCAATGCATCAACAACAAGGATGGTCACACTCTGACTGAACCAGATGATGTCTTGGATAGGTGGAACGAATATGGCACATCACTTTTTGGCAAGCCTGACAGCCATGAAAATAATTTAGAGCCAAATTTGGAATTGATCCCTGGAGATACGGAACCTGAACCTCTGCTCAGCGAAGTTGAATCTGCCATTAAAGATCTAAAATGCAGAAAGTCTCCTGGTCTTGACAATATTCCTGGAGAGTTGTTGAAACACTCAGGTGATGGTGGACTCAAAGTAATGCATCACTTATGCTGCAAGATATGGAAGACTTGTCAGTGGCCTACAGACTGGAAGCTCCAAGAATTTGTCATGTTACATAAGAGTGGAAATGTCAAAGACTGCAACAATTATAGAACAATTGCACTGATCAGTCATGCCAGTAAAATACTGCTGATAATAATTTTAAACAGGTTAAAGCCAAAAGTAGAGGAAGAGCTATCCGACTGTCAGGCAGGCTATAGGAAAAACAGGGGAACAATAGATATGCTGTTTGTACTCCAGATATTGATAGAAAAGATTAGAAACACAGACCAAGAGATGTTCATCGTTTTCATTGACTACAGCAAAGCATTTGATAGCGTGATTCACCAAAGTCTTTTCCACTTCATGATCAAAATGGGTTTTCCAAGACATCTGGTTTCCCTCATAGCTTCATTATATAATGATCAAAAAGCAACAATCAGATGGAATAATCAAAACTGCAAATTTTTTAACATCACTAAAGGGGTAAGGCAAGGTTGCATCCTGTCTCCACATCTCTTCAGCATATACACTGAACATATCATGAGAGAAGCAGACATAGAAGACATGGGAGTAAATATTGGTGGTAGAAACCTGTCAAATTTACGCTACGCAGATGACACAGGATTACTGGCAGACAACATTACAGGCTCTAGGAGGATCCTGTACAGGGTAGACCGGGTTGGAAAGGCAGCTGGGCTGGACTTAAATTCAAAGAAGACAAAGGTTATGCATGTTGCAGGCAAATATAACACTAGACAGGACCAGATCATGCTAAACCAAGTCCCTCTAGAAAATGTCAAGGACTTTAGATATTTAGGTTCAGTCAAGACACATGATGGAACATGCTCAAAAGACATAAAGATGAGAATTGGAATGGCCAAGAACAGTATGGTTCAATTGAACAATATTTGGAAAGACCACAGCATAACAGCAGACCTTAAGATAAAACTCTTAAAATGTCTTGTCTGGCCAGTGATGTTATACGGCTGCGAGGCATGGACAATGAAGAAAGAGGATGAAAGACGAGTGGAAGCAGCAGAGCTGTGGTTTTACCGAAGACTGCTGAGGGTCAAATGGACGGATAGGCGCTCAAATGAAAGCATACTGAATGAGTTGGGTACTACACGCAAGCTTCTAGTACTCATACAACGGAGGAAACTGAAATATGTTGGACACGCAATCCGTAATGAGAGAACAGACTTGATGTCCACTGTCCTCCAAGGTAAAGTGGAAGGAAAGAGAAACAGAGGACGGCCACCTGCATCACTTGCTAGAAACATCACAAACATCAGTGGCAAGAAACTCCAGGAGGTGGTCAGACTTAGCCAAGATCGAGAGTGCTGGAGGCAACTTGTGAGGACATCATGTGCAGCGGCCAACACTGTTCCCGGTGACGCCGACAGGTGAGACAGGTGAGACATTCTCACAACAGCATAAAATTTAATCAGATACCAATGATTTAGAGCTAAAAGATAATAGTGAAATATTAAAGTACAGTAAAACCATCTGTTATTCAAGTAGCACTGCAAGTAAGATGAAGTGAAAAACAAAAACAATAGCAACAACAATAACAAGAAAGTAGAAAGCCCTCCAAGCATAAACTTGACAATGCTATGACTTTTATCTCCTTACCTTTAGAAGTGGGTGTGCTGGGTGTCACTTTGCCTGTGGGTGTTGTGGGAGAGGTAGGAGTAGGTAATTGCTGTGATTGCCCATCATAACCACTGTCAGACATTCTAGAGGTGTCTACTCGGTCTGGTGCACTCTCTGTAGGTTTTGTCGTCGGCCGCTGTTTGACATCGATCTCTGACTTGAGGTCTGCAAAGATGGATCAGTTTGACTAGACATGCATACAAAGGAAATGCACTATACTCACCTTAGAACACAGACTGTTTACAAGAACACAGATGTAAATAAAATACTGGTTTCGATCTCTGGTAAACAAATAGGGTAAAAAAAAACAAGACAAGATGACGACACATTTACATACAAGAGTAATATGCAATCAACACATCATTTACCAGAGAGGGGGAGAGGGTGATTTTGTGCTGAAAACGTTAAAATATCAGAGGTTAAAAGTGGAGGAAATGCTTCACAGCAGAGGAAGTAGGCAGCCTCAGGTATGATTGCTGTTTGGCCTAAGCAGCAGTGTCCTGAATGAATCAATGTCACGAAAACAGTATCTATACACATGGATAAAAGGAAATTAATAGCATAGCTATAATGAGATTGTTACAGTTAGTTGCATAGGCGAGACAAGACTGCTATTATTGCAGTAGTGCAGCTGTAACAAAGGTGTTAGCAGTGAGGATTTTTCATAACTTTTTCCTCTCAATTCTGTTTGGAGGTACACTACTTGTATAAACCACCTTCTAATAAAGCATGGAGTATTCAGACACAATTTGTGATATATTATCCCCCTCAATAACTGCTGAGATATTGCTTATTATTTTTACATCTATACATTCCTTCTCGTCATTATTTTCAGTATTACCACGCCTTACAAAATTTCAACACCCAGACTGAACTATCATTCGAATTTTCTCCGACTACAGGTGTCTCGACAACATAAGGACAACCTATGCAAACAGTCAGATTGCTGTAAGGACCTAAAAATGGATTTTCTAACTAATTCCCAGTAATAACATGCTGTTCAAGAATAGCATGTTACTGTTATTGTTGTTTAAAGCCCAACCAACTGAGAACAGCATGTAAAGTTTGCACCAAATGCAAAGTTTTTAAAAATCAGAATAGGACAAGGACATCAGCTGATCTCCAACAGGCAGTACAGAAGCATCTGACGTCCTGCAGGCAGGGACAGATTAAAAGTGAGATGATGATGCAGATACCAACAGGGCTGGAAAGACAGAGTGGCTGCACACTCTGTATGTCTACAACATACAACATCACAAGGCTTTTCATCTGGCTGTAGTCTGCCAGTTTCTCTTCCTGTGACACATAATACAGGTGGGCAGAAAAAAAAAAAAAGTTCAAGCAGTATAGCATACCTCTAGCTTCATCTTTTAACCGCTGAACAGTTTCTGTCAGTGTTTCCTTGTCATCAAGCTCGCTTTCGAGAAAGGCATTCCTCTCAATGGCCTGAAACAAAAAATATTTCAATGTAATTAAAAGAAAATGCTTGATGAGTAAAAATCTTTGAAGAAAAAAAGACAGTGCTCATAATTTCTGGCATGAAAGACAAACACATCATCAGATGACAATTTCTTCATAAATTCATGTTTGAAATTTTTTGCCCCCCCCCCCCCTTTTTTTTTTTCCCCCCCCACTTACCTTTCTAAAGCTTGCTAACATGGCAGCTTTTAGAGACAAGGAGATAGCGGTAAAGTCTTATTCTTACAAGGGTCATCCAATGAAAAACAAGAATGAACTAATACATCAAGAAGTGATTGTCACAGCACACTGAAACTTTACACACACCTGGCCTAATTACAGCTCACAGTACACTGAAACTTTACACACACCTGGCCTAATTACAGCTTGATCTGATAATTGATTTACATCTGTTAGGCAACCAGAGTTGACATGTTGTACTTGCTTGGCCACATCCACTTCCAAGTCAAAATCTGGGGGACTCAGAAACAGCTTGTGTCCTACATACACTCTTTAAAATTTCTAATTTATCTAAACCAGAACTTCATTTACAAAATTCCATTTTAGTCTAAACATGTTGTTCTTCAACCCATAACATGGCCAAGACACTGTACCCAACATCATAACAAATGAAGCAACAACATTTGCATGTAAATTTCTAATTAGATCAAAGAATACTACAGCCAGGTTCTGTAAAGTTTCAACATTCTTGCTATTTACTGGGGATTCTCGTGAGACGATGAACATGACAGGAAGATAATCTACACACTTACGCAGACAAAATACAAAAAGGATTGGGTGAAGGGGGTGGTGTACGGGAAAAATGCACTGATGTGTCAAATTCAGGCCTTGACCCACAACTGATACAGAATTTTATTTCACAACTAGATATTTCAAGGGTGAATATTAACGAACTATATTAATAACATAAAATGTGTAAAATAAAAATCCTATCATAAATATGTACTTTTTTTTTTCAACTTTATCTTTCCTTGTCAATACTGTTTCTAAATGATGAGGTCATAAGACTAGCAGTTCTGCCATGTACCAAAATTTTCATGATGTTACCAATACTAATTTCAATTATGACTGCTGCTGAAATAGGAAGCAATATTAATTACCCATAAAATCAATACTGGTTACTATATTTTTCATTTTGATGAAAATTTTCTCACCTGATTTAATCTTGATTCAAAGTCTTCCAGTGAAACAACTGTGGCTCTGAAAACATACCAAAAAGTGAAAAACATATGTGATGACAGAAACGATAAATCTTAGAAATCTTCTAAAATCTATAACCCTTATGACCGACTGATTTGGGGGAGTGGGAGGGGGTAGGGGGAGGGAGGGACCAAATAAGCCATTGTAATTTAGTAAGCATGACTTTATTATATTAAAAAATCTTTTAAAAAAATCAACAAATGTTTGTCTGCTCTGTCTTCAAATCCAACTTTTTGATCAGTGAAACTGATAACGTTTTTGTTAAATTCAATACAAAGTAGATAAAATTATAATTTTTTCCTTCATGGGAATTCAAAGATAACAGCCACGATCTACATACATGGTTTCTTGAGACAATGGATACCCTGCTTTCATGCAATTGTCAAAGTTTAACTCACTTCTTGACCAGTGAACATCAGAAGTGATATTCTGACCAGTGGATACCTTCACATCATACTACTGTCTGAAGTTTAACAGCAATCTGATCCAATAGACATCTTGAGTTGATACAACATGTTCATCATTTTCTCCAGATTAACAAAACATCAAGTAAGTTTTGTTGTTGTTATCTTCTTAAGTTTGTGTGGTTTTTGTTGTGTGTTGTATTCTTCTTAAGTTTTGTGTATTTGTTTCTTTGTTGTTTTTTGCGTATGCCTGACAAAAATTTGTTGGCAGAGAATTTGTGCCTATCTTGTTTTGTTAATTAAAGATCTCTCTCTCATTCTATAACTGTCAGAAGTTTTACCAACTTTCTGTCCAGAAACCCTAAGAAAAGTACACTCATTTATTAACCTACATGCTGGCCACCATCGCCGACAAGTCAAAAGTTATATGAAATAAAAGATTATCACAAAATGCTTATTATACAAACAATGATTCACCATCACACTACAAATACTCAACCGGTCTAAAACCTGGTTTTAAATATTATGACATAAGGCTGTCTTCAGCTTTACATTACCGTTTCGCTCTTTCTAAGTCATCGTTGGACTGTTCAAGCTCCCGGATATACTTCTGTAGTTCATCTTTGTACGCTGCAACTTGTGCTAATTCGTCTTCTAGTTCTGCTGACTTTTTGTGACTGGATTTCTGTAGCTTCTCTAATTTCTCCTGGAAACACCAACATGAAATTGTCATAAATGATGCAGAAAGCACTGCATTATCACGGATGTACACAGTAACATACAATGAATTTTTCTAACCACTTTTAACATTTTCATTAAGTGTGATTAACATTCAAATAAGCAAAAGGTAGAACTTTACTAAAACTTGGTAAACAAGAAACCACTCTTCATCATAACTTCTGTTAGTAAGAATAACATCAAGCTGATCAGCCAAACACATTAAATCACCACGTGGAAAAACTTAAGCAAAATCACTATCCTTTCATTTAGAAAAATAAACTTTTCTTTCACAAGAGCTGTAAGCAGTTTGGTTTTGATATTCTTTACTATTCCACTAGTAAATTGGTTTGCATATTTTCAACCTGCCAGGTATGCAATATAATGTTGTCTTTACACTGTGAATGCAACATACTACCCCAATCATTGTGTTAGTAATTTGAAAAAGCGTGAACTGTTACGTAAAATATTACTTTTTCTTTTAATCACAAGCACACATAATATCAGTTTTTGAAGCAAAGTGTCAAGTTTAAGAATCAGATATCTTTATTATACAAACAGCATTATACAAAGATATATCAGCAGCTAACAGATGGATCTTTACCAAACTTGGACTACCTATCTCAGCTTGATCAGGAGTACCGTGTTATAATATAAGACAGTTTTTCGTTACCATGGCTTCTTTCAAAATTTGTATTTCACAACTGATTTCAGTGGAATTCATGACTGTTCTTTACATAATCTACAAGATACTCACTCTGAGAGAGTCCACTTCAGTCTGAAGCCTAGCATTACTAGTTTCTAATTCCTTGTTGCGTTTTTCCAGTTGCTTAAGCTGTGCTTCCAGTTCTGCCTCTAGTTCACGACTGCTGATCTGAAACTCTTCCAACTCCTCCTTGTTTTCCTCAAGCCTGCAATTATAAACATCACTTTCACAATGACTATATCCATCCACTGTCAGCTTAAACGTTACATAAATAAATAAAAAGGTAAATGTTCTAATTTCTATAGTCCTGATGCTGTAGCCAGCATTTATGCAGAAATGGGAATGGGACCAAAAACAAACCTATAATATAACCCTTTTGTCAAAAATAGAAACAATACAAATATTCAAAAACATTATTACATGGTGAAAAATTTTCCAAGTCCTTCAAGCTCAAAACTTCTACTGTTCTAGTATATGTGCATCACAAAAATTCACCAGCGCTAAATAAAATCCATATGCTGCAGTTTCTTTTAAAGTATTAAACCCAAGAAAGTGCAAGAGATACACCTCTCTTCCTGTGCAAAAATCCCCCTCCCTGAGAGATGCCTGTACTGCATACACAACCCTATATATATCATATACAAAAAGGTTACATCAACCTGACTTCACTACTACACTTTTACAGAGCATAACTTTGTAAGGCACAGTGAGTGATATTACTGATAATGATATCATAATGATAGTGATAATCTTGATAATATAATATCTGATAAAAAAATAAATGATTCTGCATAAATACTTAATCAAAATCCACAATACCTCTACTATAGTATATGTATGACTGGCAAAACTATCAACTAATCAGTGAGTCACTATTCACCTTCAACTTTAATCATAATTGATAACGAGATAAAATTTAAAACAAAATGTAATGTTACCATAGTATGTTACAAATGTCTGCCACACCAGCAAAAGGAAATCACAGAAGAAAAAAAAGAACGAAAACAATGACACACATTGACAGAGGTGGGCGTGGTGATGGAGGCCTTTAAAAGTACAGAAACAATGAATTTAAATCTCTCTCTCTCTCCCTCTCTCTGTGTGTCTGTCTCTCTAAATCTGTTACACTCACACCAAACACACACACACAGATATAATATAGACACAAATACACCGATACAAAACACATACATATATGCACCCCACCCAACCGAAATGTATACCATATATAATGCTTAACATGTACTTAGATATGTGCACACCCTAAAATTCTTTTTTTTTTAAAGAAACAAAACACAATTACACAAACATATAAACTCACACACCCACACATGTACACACACAAACAGAAACTCGCACAGATCATTAAACTATTACTAATTAACAAGAAAAATTTAAAAGAATACGCCATTACACCAATTTGTACATTAAAAAAAAAAAAGGTTAAAGGTCCCATGGTCAATATGGCTGTAGGGGCGGTGAACTGTTAAAGATTCACCGTGTCTAGGGCACAGCATTATGAAAGGCGGAGCCCATCCCTCTCCTTTCGCCGCCTTTTTAAACCTCCCCCGACCGAAGTCAGGTACCCATTCACTGCTGGGTGGACAGAGGGAGTTTTCAGGCCGGAAAAATCGAACCAGCGTTTAGCGGATTCGAACCACCGACCTTCCGCACCGCAGATGAGCGCTCTAACCACTCGACTACAGGCCCCCCTAATTTGTACATTACAGTTGAAAAAACACAATATTTCACATGCACACACATGTAGGCCTATACATTACACATGTGAGCATACACTTACAAACAAACACAAACACACACACACACACACACACACACACACACAAACCTTGGCTGTCAACATGATTTTTTTTCTTAACACACAACTTACTCTTGTTTGAATTTTTGTGCCAAGTTCCTCCAATAGGAAATCTCCTCATCAGGTGTTGCAAATCTTTTGGAGCTCTCCATTTTCAGCCTTGTTTTGTTTTGACCTTGAGACTTTATGAAAGTTTATCACGTCTACTCAAACAATCTCCTCTAAATCCAAGTCTTTCTCTGATCATTCAGTAGTGTCTGCGTATACGATCACCGAGTGACCGTCAATGGCGATTCCCAGCGGTAGCTCAATCATCAATGTCAACGTACAATTTTCTCAACTTGTAAGAATCTAGATAAATCACTTGTTTACAGGCTACTAAATCATGGACAAAAGCAGAAAACACTACATGGTATCTGGTCTTACACGAATCTTAAGTATTTGACAGGTACATACAGCCAGTGTAAACAACACGGCAATGTAGACTCTTACTACTTAACTTTACTTGTCTGACAACTGACAGGCCTATTCAAAACAAAAGAAATAACTTCACGTGCACACACCTCCTCGAGTAACTACAACCTTATCACTGGAAAATCTCCATAAGCACTGATAAACACCTCTAAGAGAGATCTGTTCAGACCATTCTTAAGTAAAAATACTTTCGTTTGAAAGACACAAGTATGGATCCAGAAACCAAAAAGATGCTACAGGCGACAATATCGAAAATGTAAACCACGCAATGGTTTTCTTCTTGCAGAGTTAGAGCGGAAGTTGTAATGTCAACATGGCGTGAGAAGTAGTTCCCATAGGCTATAGGCTACATTCCTCCGCCGACTTATTTTTCGCTGCCTTTCTGACATTTTGTGATCTAGAATGACACCACGAATCGAAACTATGTTGGACAGTGTGCTAAACTGATGTCTGAATATATCTTTTGAAGGAATCTCAAGTTTGAAAGAAAATGTTTCTTTCAAGGAAATATGACACATTTCCACGTCAGTATCCCGTCGGCTTATCTCCCTTCTCTCTCTCTCTCTCTCTCTCTCTCTCTCTCTCTTGGTACACACACACCTGACTTCATATTCACAACTCATGGTTTGCAGCAAAAAGATTCCATTGGACTTGTCGTACAGCTAGTCCTTGCCACTCTACACACAATAAATGCAAGCATATAAAAATGCAGTGTGAATGAAATTGTAAAAATGAATGATAAAATTTTAATAGGCCTATATATTCAAGTGGCTCTTGCCCTTTACAAAAGCATGAGACAGACACATGTAAAGCAAAAGCATGTCAACTCAGCAATGTCGACTAATACTGAGTGCAGATATTTTATTAAAGTTCGGATCAAAGGGTATTCTGTTCAAGGTCTACTTTTGAAGCCATGAACCTAGTTTTGGAATTACAGAAACAACAGCAACAACAATAATAACAACAACAAAGAAGAGGAAGAAAGAAAGAAAAAAAGAAACAATCATCCAACTGGCCGACCAAGCAACCAACAAACAACCAACCAAATAACCGACCAACCAAAAAGAATTTTTAAAAAATAATAATAAGATAAGGGGGGGGGGGGGGCACTCAAACTATATTCATTTTCAAAAAGAAACAAGATCATCAGTCCTTTCTCAATGTACTCTTTTATATACTTCTCTAGAACAGGTAAGTGTGAAAGTGTGTGTGTGTGTGTGTGTGTGTGTGTGTGTGTGTGTGTGTGTGTGTGTGTGTGTGTGTGTGTGTGTGTGTGTGTGTGTGTGTGTGTGTGTCTGAAAACATACGACGGTGCGCTCGCACGACAGACAGACAGACAGAGAAAGAAGGAGGAGAGAGAGAGAGAGAGAGAGAGAGAGAGAGCTGGTGTGTATGTGTCACAGTGTGCACGTGTGGAAAAAATGTGCAGACGTACAGGTCGCCATAGTTTTGCGTGTGCTTGTGTTTTGTCGGTGTGCAAGTTCGTCTTCGCGCGTGCGCGTGCGTGCGTGTGTGTGTATGTGTGTGTGTGTGTGTGTGTGTGTGTGTGTGTGTGTGTGAGTGTGTGTGTGTGTGTATGCGCGCATGTGTGTGTGTGCGTGTGTGTGTGTGTGTGTGTGTGTGTGTGTGTGTGTGTGTGTGTGCGTGTGTGCATGGCAAAGCGGGGTAGGGGAGATCGCATGCGCTTTTATGTCAGTTTATTTTCATAAGAAGAAGCGACTGTATACTCGTAGTAGAAGCTGACATCTTTTGGATTTATTCTGTCTCCAGTGTGAGAACATAACGTACATAAAGTATGATGCCATGTATGTTTTGCGTCTTCTCACAGCTACACATTGGCGCTACGATCGGAGCATATATCTATAAAAAAAATAATTTTAAAACAACAACAACAAAAACATAAGGACCGGTACCTTTCTATGTTCCTCTGATGCAACATCCCTTTCCCACATGGTCGATTCCCATCCAAAGTCTGTTGGTGAGGCATCATGTGCAGGGTTGGTATATACGTTATATTTGCTTAGCATTCTTTACGCAGATGACACCGTGCCAGGTGCAGAAAATGAAAGGGACCTACAAAACTTTGTGAGTAGAATAGAAATAGAAAGCAAAAATAGAGGGTTGGAGCTAAAGAGCAAGAGGACAGAAGTCATGGTAATCAGTAAGAATAAATAAATAAATAAATAAATAAATAAAATAAATGAAATCCCCTCATGCAAATAACAGCAAAAGGCACAACTTTGAGACAGGTTGATAAGTTTAAATATCTGGGAACGATTATCTCACCAAATGGCAGATGCACATCAGAAATAGCCAGCAGAATCGGCCAAGCCAAACAAGCACTCAAGGAGATGCCTATCAATTAACATCAGGAAGAGAATTCTTGAATGTTATGTAGAACTGACAATGTTATACGGTTGTGAGGACATTCAACACGCGAAGTCAGAACAAGATTGAGGCAGCCGAGATGTGGTTTCTAAGAAGAATTTTGAGAGTTCCATGGACAGCAAAGAAAACAAACGAGACAGTCTTGATGGAGGCAGACACAAAAAGATCATTCATAAGGAAAATTAGGAAAAGACAGGCAACATTTATAGGCCATTTTATGAGGAAAGGGGAATTATAGCACCGGGTCACAACAGGAAAGCTGGAGAGAAAGAGAGCACCAGGTAGACGCAGGGAGAAAATATTGGACGGACTTGCAGGGTAGCTGAGGACAGAGGGAGTGGAAGATGTGCTTGCGGCAACAAGGGATAGATACATATGGAGGGCCATGATCGCCAACGCCATGAGGCAGGGCACATGATGATGATGATGTCCTGCTTGGCGACCTTCATTTCGAAATCATGTATTGAGTAGTACAAATGCACACCATGGAAGGGTTCTTTTAACTTGAGGAATAGACTGGGTGTGACAGAGCCGTGTCCCATTCAGATATGATGTCATAAGTATCGTTTTACCATCTCTGTGGCAAGATGCGTTCTCATGTCATATCAATGGCGAATCATTCAAAAATGTTTTACCTTATTTTGGACTGCAGGTCTCTGTACTTTCAAAAGAAACATCTTGTACTACTTTTGATTGACGAACTGTCCCATTAAAAGGCAATGCCTCATGAACTGAATGGAACCTTGCGATCATCATCTTTAGATTTCTTTGTTTTTTTTCAGACTTGATGGGCCATGGAGAGATGGGAGTGTGCCACTTAGACGATTCGCACACCTTCAAAAAAGTGCCAATTTCGGGCACTTTGGGGGCCCTGTGACCTTGACTTGGCACCATGACCTCTAGACTTCTGCATTCTCGACTTCTTAATGATTCGCACATCTGACACAGATTTGGTGAAGATCCATCCATAAACAGCTGAGAAAATCTTGCTGACGCAGTTTTGTTATATACACATACGCACGCACGCACGCACGCACGCGAGACATTGTTGAATATGACTGAATAGACAATATTGCATATATCTGAATAGACACTTTATTCTGTTGTATTTGCCTGAATGGATATTTTGCTCTGGTGCATATGCTGTTTCAGTTCCCTCTTTATAAGACAGGCCCAGCTGCATCTGACTAGCTTTTTTATATTTTTATTTATTTATTTATTTATTTATTTATTTTTTATCCCAGGTACTCCGGTTTTGTCTTCAGCTCCTTGGCTGTTGAATTAGATTTTATCCCCTTGCTTTTTTCAAGGCCAGACTGTATTCGTTGTAATAGGAACAACCCATTTACATTAGCCATACCTATCACATTCATTGATTTGTTTTCGGCTATTTCTTTATGAATTTGTCTATTTTTAGGTCCACGTTAGGAATCGGTATGAACTAGTCTAATCCGTCTACTGCATACCACTCAAAATAAAATATTTTGAAACAACGTTCCCTACATCTATGTTTATATAAATCTACCCAAATAAAGTTTACTGCGACATTTCTTTTACTGCCTTGATAGGTTTATTTTACATTTAACTGTTTGCTGTTTGAAATTTGATTATATAGTTCTTTCCTAATCTTGTTGAAAATCAGATCTCGTTCTTACTCCTGAAAACTGCAATTCTTTTTCTCATATTTTTACATATTCTTTGTGTGTGTGTGTGTGTGTGGTGTGTGTGTGTGTGTGTGTGTGTGTGTGTGTGTGTGTGTGTGTGTGTGTGTGTGTGTGTGTGTGTGTGTGTGTGTGTGTGTGGGGTTTTGTGTGAACGTAATGTGAAAATAATTGTTTCCGTTTATGTTCCAGTTCTATCAATGCTGCTCCCGCATCGGATTTGGCAGTTACAGCGGTGGTTTTTGTTGTTGTTGTTGTTGGGTTTGTTTGTTTGTGTGGTGTGTGTGTGTGTGTGTTGTGTGTGTGTGTGTGTGTGTGTGTGTGTGTGTGTGTGTGTGTGTGTGTGTGTTATGTTTTTGTTTTTGGTTGCTTGTTTGTGTTAGGATCATCCCATTGAGGCCGTTTCTTTTGTGCTCACCACTTTTTGTTTGTTTGTTTATTTGTTTTTCTGTTGTTGGTGGGGTTTTTTGTTTGTTTGTTTGTTGTTGTTTTTTGTTTGTTTGTTTGTTTTGTTTGTTTTTTTTTTTTCTTTTGGTCCCATTCTTTACAACTTAAAGGCCTCAAAAGCTGGGACAGTTTTCACAATGCGATGACAATAATCAGTGACGATTAGGATTGAGACTGCATGACATGGCTGTGTCTACCCTTGCTTTCATAATATATCCTGGCTTCGATCAGGCCAGAGAGATATATACACCTGCGTTGTTTGTCAGAAGATTTAAGTAACACCCTCAATGACGCATCCATGAAGTGGGCGAGACTCCACTGTGTAATTTTATTCTTCGCAGTGAGTCCAACTCTGGGTAGAAGCCGATTGGAGCCGAAAAAAACCACAATGATTTTGAGAGGACTGATGGGAATTCGAACCCACAACCTTCTAGTCGGTAGTCCGATGTGCTAATCATTATACCACAGAGACTGGTTAGCTAAATTTTTTTAGTCTCTTTCTTCTTCTTGTTTCGAATAGCAGAATGACAGCACAACCGCTATGATAAAGGTTTGTTGATGATTTAAAAATTAAAACTTTTGGCTGCCACTGTTCATGAACACATTTTACTTAGCAAAAAATAACATACGCTTTCGATGACCTGGTTGTTATTGTTGTTGTTGTTGTTGTAGTTGTTGTTGTTGTTGTCGTTGTCCTCGTCATCGTCGTCATTGTTTTTGCTCTTGATGCTGTTGTTGTTGTTGTTTCGTTTTTTATTTTGATTAGTTATTGATATTACTGTTGTTGTTATTGCTTGCATACCCATGTGCGTGTTTAAGAAATGGAATTGAAAAAACGTCTTAGGATTCTTTATACACCCCCCCCCCCACACACACACACACACCCACCCACATACACACACCCACACACCCACTAATCTCTTTCTTTCAGATGGCAGACAGTTACCTCTCTCTCTCTCTCACACACACACACACACATACAGACACGCAGACACACATGCACACACGCGCACGCACACGCACGCACACACAAACACACACTAGAGGAGAGACAGACAGACAGACAGCAGATACCAAACGCGTCACAGGAACTGGGCTGCAACTCGGTAGGCAATGTATCAAAATACAAACACTGCGTTATGTCCCTTGCACATTAGCACACAGATCACACCCTTGCAAAACGACAGCATCAACACGACAGAATATATACTTATTTCATTTAGTCATGTTTTCACTTGTGGTAATGCTACAGTATTTAGTTTGCATTCTAAATGTTTTAATTTTTTTTTCTGTTGGGCTGTGAAATGTGCATATGCAGTGTTTGTCATTGTGAATGAAATTGTCAAAAGGGGTTATCTCCTGGAACCAATTTTAATACTGGTACTTCAAAGAATGAATTCGAAAAAACTTGCGCTTTCCACTGTTTTCTTTCGCTTTCTCGACTTCTATACACGAAACATAGCTTTCAAAACCCACATAAGACAAACGTGTAAGACAAAAAAACAAACATGTGTATGAATATAACAAAAATGCAACAAAACTGTGATGTTTGGCTTTCCTTTATATTATTTGTTTCTTTGTCAGTTTTCTCCCATTCTTCTTTAAATAAAAAAACAAACTGATAGCTATGTTCAGTACTCTCTTAGATCTACACACACACACACACACACACACACACACACACACACACACACACACACACACACACACACACACACACACACAAACACACACACACACTCGCACACAGACAAACGGACGGACAGACACACACATTCACAACACACACAACACACACACACACAACACACACACACACACACACACACACACACACACACACACACACACACGCACGCACACACACACACACACACACACACACACACACAAATTTTTAAGGGCTATCTCGCTAGCAAATCAGCCAATTAGGTGTGTTTACAAGCATAACTACCACGGGAGTTGAATACTACATAGAAGCCTGACTGGTTGGGAATCAAGACAGCAGGTGAAAAGAATCCCCCAACTCCCACCACATAACAGGGGGGGGGGGGGAGTAATAAAAGGGAGAGGAGGTAAAATTGTCCCCATGAAGTCGATCGGAAGGGAGTGAGGTGGTAGAGACCTAGATTTTTCTCGAGTCCAGTAATACGAGGGCGTTATCCATTATCCATCTCTTCATAGCTGATTTACATTCTCCAACCCTGAGTAGGGTTAGGTGTCCATTTACAGCTGGGTGGACTGGATCCAGACTTGAATTCTTGCGGTCAGGTTGGAAGGCGGGACCTCTATTTCTGTACCAACTAAACGGCATGTGTGGAGATTATACAGCTACTGATATGCGATATGGGACAAAAATCCTTTTTTTTACTACTTGTGTTCTGTACTGTTACTGTGCCAATACCTCATGACGCTCATTTCAGTTCTCCAGCATACCTGACACTGAGGTTACCATGAGGACACAATGGTGAGAATGGGAGTGATAGTGATGGTGCCGAGGAAATCCATCTAGGACTGAGACTGTGCGACAGGACTGAAATCGAGGTGTTCTTTCATAATGTATCCTGTCGTCAACCAGGCTAGGGAGATACAGTCACCTGTAGTATTTGAGCAACGCCTTAAATGTAGTATCCCCACAAAGTGGATGAAACTCGATTGTGTGGTTACAGTCTTCCCAACGAGCCCGTAGCATGCCCATCTCCACATTAGAGCCACAATGTATTTTTTGTTTTGGTTTGGTTTGGGTTTGTGTTTGTGTGTATGTGTGTGTGTGCATGTGTGTGTGTGTGTGTGCATGTGTGTGTGTGTGAGTGAGTGTGAATGAGTGTGTGTGTGTGTGTGTGTGCGTGTGCGTGTGTATGTGTGTGTGTGTGCGTGTGCGTGTGTATGTGAGTGAGTGTGTGTGTGTATGTGCGTTGTGTGTGTGTGTGTGTGGGTGTGTGTATGTGTGTGTGTGTGTGTGCGTTTTAATTGATAGGGATTCGAACCTACAATCTCCCCCCACTCACAGGTCTATTGCGCTGACCACTTCGCCACGTTGATTGGTGGTCATTCCAATATGTTTTCGTTGAAAGTAACTGAGACTAATGTTCAAAACGCATGAAGATCTAAACAATTGCGGGAGTATAGTAGATTTACATAACTACAGATCCTCATGTCACACTGGCCGGCTCACCTTTTAGTTGGGTGTGCTTCCAACTGTAATTCCCACGGAAACTTAATGCTGCGTAGACGCTTGATTACCTGGGAACCTACATCGAGAAACTGAGGGGACAAAAAGTTCTGTTTTGGTGTAGAGTTAAAACGCTGTGTCACCCAGAAAAAAGAGGGAGGGGGGGCGAGAGAGAGAGAGAGAGAGAGAGAGACAGACAGACAGACAGACAGACAGATAGACAGACATAGTGACACAGAGACAGAGACACAGAGACAGAAATAGAAAGACAGAGAAATAAAGAGACACAGAGACAGAAAGACAGAGAACTAAAGAGACAGACAGAGACAGACAGACAGAGCGAGAGAGACAGACAGACAGAGAAACAGACACAGAGAGAGACAGAGAAGAGAGAGACAGAGATATAGACAGACAGACTGACAGACAGAGGGAGAGAGAGGGAGTATGCTTATATGCAGTTGCAATGAAAAAGAACTTGTCAGCGAAATTCAGATGGTTACCCCACCTGTAAGAAGTAAGCAGACTTCCATACACACACCTATATTAAGAAAATAAAAAAAATGTTTTGGTGTAGACTTTTAACCATGTGTCACCCAGAAAGAAAGAGAGAGAGAGAGGGAGAGAGAGAGAGAGCCGACGAGAGTGAGAATGAGAGAGCCGACGAGAGAGAGAGGGGGAGAGAGAGAGAGAAAGAGAGCCGACGAAAGAGAGGAGAGAGAGAGAGAGAGAGAGAAGAGAGAGAGAGAGAGAGAGAGAGGAGATTATACGCAGTTGCAGTGAAAAAAATAATTTGTCAGCGAAATTCTGATGGTTACCTCACCTTTATGAAGTAAGCAGACTTCCATACAGACATTGCAAGTCGGTCATTCGATCGAAATGTTTGACCGAGCGAAGACTGACCTCTACTGGGGGGGGGGGGGGGGGGGGGCGGGGGGGAGGGAGAACTGTGGTCAGCGCTTTTGGTCTGGTCTGGCCTATACTGATTTCCTTCCCCTTTTCCCCTTCGCCAACCCTCCACCCCCCACCCCTTCACTTTTTGTCAAGGTCCTTTTGACACGACGACTTAATTCTGTGCGAGAACTTTCCTCTTTTCTGTCACTGTCTTTATTTCTTCCTCCGTTGCTTTCTGTCATTTTTTCCTATCATTTTCTGCCTTGCTAATCCATTGGCCGGCCGCTGCACATCTGGATGCCATTGTCTCCCTCCAGGCCGCCGTGTCTTGACTTTTGTGGACAATTTCTTGAATGTTTAGGTCACTGATTTTGGTTATGATCTGGATGTATGAGATTAGAGGTCTGCCTTTCTTCCTTTTTACCACTGTTTTTCATTGAAAGATGGTTGCCATGAGATCCGTGTTCCTGTTGCATTACACATGACCAATGTATTTTAGTCGTCTCTTGTTGATGTCTGCTTGTAGTTTTCTTGTGCTATCAAGTTCTTCAAGGACACTTTCATTAGTTCTTCTGTCCATTTGACACATAATAGTCTCCTATAAAACCACATCTATGCTGCCTCGATTCTTCTGCAATCAGTGTTTCTCAGAGTCCAGGCTTCACAGCCATGACTGGCCAGAATAGACATTTTAGAACTCTAACTTTCAGGCCATTGGTATGCCTCTGTCTTTCCAGATGTTGTTGAGTAGGACCATTTTTTGCTTTGCATTCCAATTCTTATTTTGATGTTTTTGGAGCAGGTTCTATCATCAGTTTTTACAGAGCTAAAATATTTGAAATCCTTAACATTTTCTAAAGAACTTTGTTAATTGTGATGTCATGGTTGTTTTCAGTGTCTTCTCCTTTGATATGTAGCACTTTTGTTTTCTTGGCGTTCAAGTTTAGACCAGCCTTTTTGCCTGCTGCATCTACCCTGTGTAGAATTCTTTTTATGTTGGCAATCTGGTGGTTTATGGAAACAAGAAAAACACCCAGCAAGCATGCCCACTAAAGATGGAGTATGCAGACTATGCAACAAAATACCACCCGCACAGTGCATACACGATTCCGGCTAAAAAAATTCGATTGTTAACTAAACCAAACCAGACCGAACCGAACCGAACCAAACCCCCAAACCAAACCAAACCAAACCAAACCAAGCCAAGCCAAGCCAAGCCAAACCAACCCTAACAAAACCACGTTTAACCAAACCAAACCAAACCTAACCAAACCAAATCAAACCAAACCAAACCAAGCCAAGCCGAACCAAGCCAAGCCAAGCCAAACCAAACCAAACCAAATCTTGCCAAACCAAACCTAACCAAACCAAACCGAACTAATCTAAACAAAACTAAACCAAACCAAATTTCGATTATTATTTCCAACCTTAAGCTGGTGATTTCTTCAGCCAAATCAATTTTCAGTGTATGGAGTTTATTTTCCTTGGTCACGGATTTTTAAACCAATATGATCCATGAGCTGAAATGATTTTGACGACAGTCTGGCAACTGAGTGACTTCATGATAATGAACGACCTAATATTTTCTTTCAGATGAGCAAACCGTCCATTCAAAAGCATATTCGTTTAACTTTATGGTAATAGAACATTACATTTTTAAAAAATATTTAAACGTGTATCAACAGACAATATCAAAACAACTGATTTAGGAAATGTTTGTACTTCATGTCTAACGGTAGAATTTACGAGCTGGAAGCCATTTTTCCAAGTGTCCGTTGGTAAGTAATCAACATTTATGTCAAGAACTAGAAATTCTAAATAACAACAATAATAATAATATTATTATTAATATCAAGAATAATAACAATAATGGTAGTAACAATAATAATAACAATAATGATAAAAGAAATACATTAATAAATCCATAACATAAGGGCATAATATTGTAAATGAATACGAGTTTTTACCACTCACCCACCCAGTTAACCCCCCTCCCTCCACACCACCACCGCCATCAAAACATCACACTTACAATCGCACACACATGCATACATATGCAAGCACACACACGCGCGCGCGCGCACATACACACATACGCACATGCGCACACACGTCAAATTTACACACACACATCACCACACCACACCAGCATTACGAACACAGCACTACCTTGCAGATATACTCACACCACACACCCACGCTGAATTGAGAGAGAGAGACAGAGAGGGGAGAGAGAGAGAGAGAGAGAGAGAGAGAGAGAGAGAGAGAGAGAGAGAGAGAGAGAGAGAGAGAGAGAGAGAGGAGTCCAAAAGTATTTCTGTACATCGGGCTTAGGCCACACATAAATACAGAGAGAGAGAGAGAACACAGAGAGAGAGAGAGAGAGAGAAGAGAAGGAGAGAGAGAGAGAGAGAGGAGAGAGAGACTGGCCCACCACGGCAAGTGATCCTTGTCCGAGGCTGTCAACCTCTCACTCTCTGTTTTACATATTATATATGTACATACACAATACCACACAACACACGTGTACTGCAGAGTTATATAATCGGAGCGATTACTTCATAGTTCTGTTTGGCAAAACCATATGCGGCGCGATGGACTGTTTTCAGCTTCAGTATTCTGAAGGTGTCATTGTGCGCGGTTGATACCATATGCGCTCCACACAAACGTCGTGCGATGGGAATTTAGTAGATGCAATATGTCTACACGGCACAAACCTTACATAGACAATGTATTAAAACAGATAAAAATAACCACATTTGTGGCTGGGAGTGGTTGTGTTGTTTTGTTATTGTTATTGTTGTTGTTGTTGTTGTTGTTGTTGTTGTTGTTGTTAATGTTGTTGTTGTTGTTGTTTTGATAAAAAAAACAACCGTGGATTCAGGATCTGATATCTCGAGTTCAATCCCAGCCCGCATCAGTAAAAGACAAAACAAAACAAAACAACAAATCAGAAACAAAAACAAACAAATAACAACTTATCTGTTCGCTGCCAATTTTAATGTTTCCATCATTCTGAAAGCGTCAGCTTAATGTTTCTAAGATCCTTACATCCTGTCCCTCATTTCAAGACCTTTTTTCCAGTGCACAGGCTCAAGGAGTCTGTCAGATGATTGCTGGCAGATTTGGAATGAGCTCATATGGAAATTGTGCGAGTTTGACGAATCACCCATGAACAATCCCCAAACTCTTGTCCATCACGGAATGTCGGGTGTCCCTGGTAAACCAATTCAGATCCCGTCCTATCAAACGATTTTGTCGGTTGGCTCAGTAGTTTAGAACCCCATGCTGAAATGCATGGTCGTGGGTTCGACCCTGATATGGTCTACTGGCTTTTCGTTTGTTTGTCTGTTTGTCTGTTTGTTTGTTTGTTTGTTTGTTTGTTTGTTTGTTTGTTTGTTTGTTTGTTTTTGTGGTGGCCCGTTGGTTTAGTTACAGTGCCATGCTGATAATGCAAGGGTCTTAGGTTCGAGAGAGAGAGAGAGAGAGGGTGAGTGAGTGAGAGTGTGTGTGTGTGTATGTGTGTGTGTGTGTATGTGTGTGTATGTGTGAATGTGTGTGTGTGTTTGTGTGTGTGTGTGAGTGTATGTGTGTGTATGCGTGTATGTGTGTGTGTTTGTTTGTGTGTGTGTTTGTGTGTTTGTGTTTGTGTGCGTGCATGTGTGCGTATGTGTGTATGTGTATGTGTGCGTATGTGTGTGTGTGTGTGTGTGTGTGTGTTTGATTGTGTGTGTGTGCGTGTGTGTGTGTGTGGTGTGGGTATATGTTTATGTGTATTTGTGTGTGAGTGAGTATATGTACTGTGTGTGTATGTGTGTGTATGTTTGTGTGTATGTATGTGTATGTGTGAGTATGTGTGTGCGCGTGTTTGTGTGTATATGGTGTGTGTATATGCGTGTATGTGTGTGTGCGTGTGTGTGTGTGTGTGTATGTATTCATGTATATCTGCGTATGAGTCTGTGTGTGTATGCCCGCGCACGTGCTCATGTTATGTGTGTGTGAATCTATGCACGCACTCCTAGGTGTACGCTTGTGCATGCATACCATTAATTAACAATCATACCATCAATTAACAACCATACC
>CM060306.1:94889616-94899616 GCA_030674185.1 Monoplex corrugatus | reverse complement strand
TGTCCATGAGTGTGTGTGTGTGTGTGTGTGTGTGTGTGTGTGTGTGTGTGTGTGTGTGTGTGTGTGTGTGTGTGTGTGTGTGTGTGTGGTGTGTGTGTGTGTGTGTGTGTGTGTGAAATTTCCTTCCTAAAATATTTTTAATGAAATTTCCTGGAATTTCATCATTTGCAGAGGAACAGAGGAACACAAGGAAGATTAGGAAAAGACAGGCAACATTTATAGGCCATTTTATGAGGAAGGGGGATTTGGAGCACCTGGTCACAACGGGAAAGCTGGAGGGAAAGAGAGCGCCGGGTAGACCCAGGGAGAAAATGCTGGACGGACTTGCAGAGTTGCTGGGGACGAGCGGGGTGGGAGAGATGCTAGGGGCAATGAGAGATAGAGACAGATGGAAGTCCATGATCGCCAACGCCATGCGGCAAGGCACCCGATGATGATGATGAGAGGAACAGCTCTCAGAACACTTAATTATGGAAAAATAAAAAGAAATTCCCAACACTACAAGTATCGACAGAAAATGAATATTAAATTAAAAATAGACACATGTACAAATGGTAAGGGAACTGATGTGATAAAGATCTCAATTTTTCTCGGAGTTAGCATTACAAAGGCAGTGTCCATCTCGTCTCCTTGGCAACTTTTACCTTTCCTTACATTGAATACGACCAGTTGGTCGGACTGAAAACTGCTTGCATTAAGTTGTACCTGAGTCAGGCTTGAACTCATGCAGTCAGCCTGCAGGGCAGGAGCCCCACCAAGTCCGACCTCCATTCTACAAATGAAAAGCTGACACAGCCAAACTACTTAACACACTTGGATAGACGAGCGTAAATGCCTTTTTTTTTAAATATCCTTTTAGAAAAGGAGATTGTTTTATAACCACCGGAGAGGTGAGTGAGTCAGGAGAGAGAGAGAGAGAGAGAGAGAGAGAGAGAGAGAGAGAGAGAGAGGAGAGAGAGAGAGTCTGTGTGTGAGCGTGTGAATGTACATAGGTCTATATGCGTGTGTGTGTGTGCGTGTGTGTGCGTGTGTGCGTGTGTGTGCTGTGTGTGTGTGCGTGTGTGTGTGTGGTGTGTGTGTGGTGTGTGTGTGTGTGTGTGTGTGTGCATGTGTGTGTGTCTGTGTGTGCTGTTTATGTGCATATGTGTGTATGAGTGTTTGTGTGAGTGCGTGCGTGTGTGTGTGTGTGTGTGTGTGTGTGTCTGTCTGTCTGTCTGTCTGTATGTATGTATGTATGTGTATGTATGTAGCTATGTATGTATGTATGTATGTTACAAAAAATATGTTACCAAAATTTTCTCAGCTTGTTCTGGCTCCAACTTTACAAAATTTGGATGCAAGGTCTAAAGTATTTATGCATTATTCTTTGTCTTACTTTTGTATGTGCTTGACAAAAGCCAGCTGGCCAAAAATTTGCGTCTGTCTCGTTTTGACTTGTTTTATTTAATTTAATACGAGTTCTGATTCTATTTTTGTGTATTTCTGTTTCTTGATGTGTGCACCGTTGAAGAATCCCAATACATACGTTTGGAGGCATAGTATCAATGTCAAGTTGCAAAGACCACAAACAAACAAACAAACAAACAAAAAAACACAAAATCTGCCTTAATTCAGCACTTTCTGAGCAAGGTATGCGAACAGCACATTCTCAGTTTGAGAATATTTACGTTCTATTTTTTGTTGTTGCTCAATTTGTCATTGTCCTCGCTTTTACGTTAAGTTTTGTTTTCATCGGATACTTTTGAAGATCACAGTAACATTGAGAAGGACAGTGTCTGAACTTTCTGCATTAGGTTTTGTATAAAGAGAGAGAGAGAGAGAGGGAGAGAGACAGAGACAGAGACAGAGACTGTTACAATAAATTGGTGGTCTTGGGAGAGAGAGACTGTTACAATAACTTGGCGATCTCATTTTCCTTCGTTTGTTGAATTATGTTTTGCAAAGATCCTACTTTGAGACATCACATCACGAGTGCACGACTACAATACAATCATAACTGAGTCAGTCATGACTTGATTTGAATTCATGGCAATTCGGTTATCGTGACCTGGACTACTTTTATGAATGACTGGGTCTGAACTTTGGACTTCCTTTATCACGCCAGCTTGTACAACTGTACAACTGTAGTAATGGGCCAAGGTCACGACTTCCACGACTGGGAATGCGTTGCAGACTTTTTTTTCATACGTATACTTATATACTGGTAATTTGTGGTTATGTTTAAAAATTAAGATGAAGTGGGTTTCCACTGTTTATTGCATTTCTACTGGCAGTTTGTGATTATGCTTAAGATAAAGAGGGTTTCCACTGTCTATTGCATTTCTACTGGCAGTTTGTGATTATGCTTAAAACGAAGTGGGTTTCCACTGTCTATTGCATTTCTACTGATAGTTTGTGACTATGCTTAAAACGAAGTGGGTTTCCACTGTCTATTGCATTTCTACTGATAGTTTGTGACTATGCTTAAAACGAAGTGGGTTTCCACTGTCTATTGCATTTCTACTGGTAGTTTGTGATTATGCTTAAAACGAAGTGGGTTTCCATTGTCTATTGCATTTCTACTGGTAGTTTGTGATTATGCTTAAGATAAAGAGGGTTTCTGCTATCTGTTGCATTTCTGCTGGTAGTTTGTGATTATGCATAAATGATGAAGTAGGTTTCCACTATCTATTGCGTTTCTACTGGCAGTTTGTGATTATGCTGAAAGATGAAGTAGGTTTCCACTGTCTATTGCGCTTCTTTCTTTTTGTGCATTGTTCTTGTTAAAATGGATTTATCATCTGAAATATGAACCGTTTTGCCCAAGGAGAGTGCATTACCGTATGTGCAATGGCACACATTTCTCTTTTTTTCTGTACGCATGTGTGTCTTTTTACCAATGAAAGCTCGTTTTGCTACAGAATATTGCCAGGGGCAACTCCTTTGTTGCCGTGTGATCTTTAACATGCGCTGAGTGCTTGCTGTACATGGGATCTCGGTTTCAGGTTTGTCCGAAAGATTTGCATCTACGTTATCATTGAAAGATGTAATCGAGAGGGAGGAAAATACCCGCTCTTAACAAACACAAACAAAAAAACAAAACAGAATTGTTTCATGGGTGGAGCAAGGCAGGCTCTTCAGATATCAGGGAGGGGGGGGGGGGTCTTTATGTCTCGTTGGGGATTAGGAAATCCGTTTGCAGTGAGTGATATATGTAAACAAAAACATAGACATTGTGTGGTAGAATAATTACAACGTTCATATTCATTCTCTCTCCCATCCCCATCGCGCACGTACTCCGAGTATGTATATATATATGCACGCGTATATCTATGTGTGGTGGTGGTCTTTGATTTAATGTCTATTCACTAAAGTGATTTGATGTGTGTATGTATGTGTGTGTGCGTGTGTGAGTGTGTGTGTGTGTGTGTGTGTGTGTGTGTGTGTGTGTGTGTGTGGTGTGTGTGTGTGAGTGTGTGTGTGAGTGTGTGTGTGTGTGTGTGTGTGTGTGTGTGTGTGTGTGTGTGTGTGTGTGTGTGTGTGTGTGTGTGTGTGTGTGTGTGTGTGACATCCCGTGGATCGGGAAAAAGACGGGAGACAATTTATCACGTTATAAAGCAATTTTGTTTACCCCGCTCCTCATTAACTCCCCAGACGAAGCGAAGGGCAAGTCAAGGGGGATAATAAAAAAGGTTGTTTACGTAGTTCACAACTTCACTCTGTCATTTTTATAGCTTGGCGTCTACATAAAACTGTCGGTCCCTGCAGTCCGCAAGAGGCGAGATATGACAAGCGGATACACACTGAGGCTATCCTCTCCCTGATAATGATGATAGTTATAGCAATAACAAAGTTGTTGTTGCTGCTGCTACTGTTGCTGCTGCTGCTGTTGATGATGATGTTGATACTGTAACGAGAAGAAAGACAATAACAATACAATTTCAATAATAATGACAAGAAAAAATTATATGAATGAGAAGAAAACAACAACAACAACAATGATAATAATAAAAAAGAAGAAGAAGGATGATGATGATGATGATGATGATGATGATGATGATGTGATGTGATGAGATGATGATGATGACGATGATGACGGAGAGAAAGAGCAGGAGACGACAAATGATGATGATGACTGCTTGATAATCATTACAGGATAATAACGTAATTCTCTCCCCTCCCCACCGCCCCTGTTGCAGTGCATGTATTACAAAAACGCAATCTTGAACATGTTAAAGGGAAAAGAAAGGTATTTTCATTTACAAAATAATGAACATCAGACTGTACAATAACGAAGGTGATGATAATAATGGAAAACAATAATGATCGTAATAATGGCAATAATAATGACAAGATCACATTTTATGAGGCACAATATAATATAATGCAATGAATAATAAATTATACCGACGTAAAAAAAAAATCTTCTATAAAAAAAGAAAAAAAAAAGAAAATTCAACGTCACAAGCTCAAAATCAGGAGCATTCAAAATGCATGTAACACACCAATCACGAGTTTGTTTATTGATGAAACAGCTGTTGCAATGTCAGTAAGATTTGACTCCCCCAGCCTATCAGCTAACATCCTGTTTTGTCAACCATGACAGCGAAGCAAATGTTTGGCCTTTTGACCTGCAAGAAGCTGGTAGATAGTGTGAGGGAGTCAAAGGGTTAAAATTTTGCTGGTGGGTGTATAGAGTGCTTGAGTGAAAAGGTTAAGTGAGCGAAGTTTTCGTTTTTTTCAATCCCATTTTCTAAGTCACATTAATGGCCACAGAGAGTGGGACAGTTGGTCACAATGTTATGATAATGATGATGATGATGATGACGATGGGGATGATAATCGTGATACTGTTGACTTCTATCCAGAACTCAGTGTACGTGACAAGGCCATACCATAAGCTTACTTTCATAATGTCTCCTTTCATAAAAAGGACCAGTGAGATACAGACAACTGCGGTGTGTGTGTGTCAAGAATTTTAAGTAACACCTTCAGTGACGTATCCTTAACCCTTTGACTCTCACAGCCTCTCTGCCGACTTCAAAAACGTAACTGTTTGACTCCCTCACCCTTTCCAACAGCTTTCTGCTGGAACCTGGTGGATAGAGTAATGGAGTCAAAGGATTAACTTTTTTTCCTTTGCAAGCGTAATTGACAGTTCAGGATGCTGGTGGACAAGGTGCGGGAGTCAAAGGGTTAAGGTGGATGAGACTCCACCGTATCTTCCCAAATGAGCCTATTGCACACTCAACTCTGGGTAGAAGTTGGTTGGGCCGTATAATCTTGCACTGATTTTTGACAAGACTGATGGCATTCGAACACACAAGCTTCCAGTCGATAGTCCGATGCGCTGTGCTAACTACGGTACCATTGCAACTGGTTCTTGTGTTCTTTTTCTTGAATTATCTTATTTACTTTTTTTTTTCTTTTCTGGTTCTGTCCTTTCTTACCTTCCTCTGTTTGTTGTTGTTGTTGTGTGGTGGTGGTGGTGGTGGTGGTTTTTGTTTTCTTTTCTTTCCGTTTTTGTTTGTGCGCGTGCGTGCGTGCGCGCACGCGTGTGTGTGTGTGTATGTGTGTGCGCACGCGCGCGCGTGCTTGTTTATTTTTGTTTTTCCTTTGTTTTTGTTTGTTTGTTTGTTTGTTTATTTGTTTGTTTGGTTGTTTGTTTGTTTGTTTGTTCGTTGGTGATGGTAGTAGTGGTGGTGGTGGTCATGGTGGTGGTGTTTTGGGGGTAGTTTATAGACATTGAATGCAGATTCATTGCATTCGAACAGTTTCCTTTATGCACTCAACCCGCATATGCCAGTAACCATGTGGCAGAGTCCTTGAGCGTGCACAAAACTCTATGCCCTGGTCAAGTCTTGAAATGTGGGGAGACAGGATGTGAGAGGACCCATGGAACACTAAGCTGACTGAATCCACCAGAATGATTGGTGCATTAAGATGAGCAGCGAACTGGCCAGTTTTTAATATAAAGTGCACTCTCTCATCATTCATTGAAACATTCATACACAGAGCATAGGCACATCAAGTGGGGGATCCAGGGGAGGACAAGAGGGGAGAGGGAGGAAGGGATGGACACTAAGAGAAGGAATCTCACTGCTGGACAAAAAGGTAGGTCTTCTTGTTAGACTTGCAAGAAGGCAGAGTACGTGACTCTCGAAGAGACAGGGGAAGTTCATTCCAGCTGTATGGACCAGACACAGAAAATGAGTGGCGACTGATTGTGGAACATCTGTATCGAGGAATTTGTAAACAAGTGGTGTCAGAAGAAGAACTGAGAGGTCGGGCATGAGTATATGTTCGGAATGGTCATAAAGATAAGTAGATACAATACTCAAAATGCACTTGCAGCGTAATGTATTGATTTGGTATGAGATTTTTTGAGAAACAAGCAACCAACGGAAAAAGTGAAGCAACGGAGCGACATGATCACGCCTCTTTTTCTACAGCAGTTATGGTATCTGCTTGCGGCTGTGATATAGTCAGCATGATTTTGAGTATTACTTTATTGTCTTTACAGTTGGAATATACATGATCTCTCTCTCTCTCTCTCTCTCTCTCTCTCTCTCTCTCTCTCTCTTCTCTCTCTCTCTCTCTCTCTCTATCTCTCTCTCTATCTCTCTCTCTACTCTCTCTCTCTATCTCTCTCTCTCTCTCTCTTTCTCTCTCCTCTCTCTCTCTCTTTCTGCTTCTCTCTACTCTCTATCTCTCTCTCTCTATCTCTCTCTTCTCTTCTCTCTCTCTCTCTCTCTCTTCTCTTCTCTCTATCCTCTCATCTCATCTTCTCTCTCTCTCTCTCTCTCTCTATCTCTCTCTCTCTTCTCTCTCTCTCTCTCTCTCTGTCCTTTCTCTCTCTCTTCTCTCTCACTCTCTTTCTCTCTCTTTTCTTGTGTGTCTGTCTGTCCTGTGTCTATATCTCTCTCTCTCTCTTCTCGCCTCTCTCTCTCTCTCTATCTTCTTCTTCTGTCTGTCTGTCTGTCTGTCTCTCTCTCTGCTCTCTCTCTCTCTCCTGTCGCTCCTCTCTCTCTCTGTCTCTGTCTGTCTCTCTGTCTGTTGTCTTCTCCTCTCTCTCTCTCTCTTTCTCTCTCTTTCTCTTTGTGTGCCTCTCTGTCTCTCTCTCTCGTCTCTGTGTCTCTCTCTCGCTCTCTCTCTCTCTGTTTCTCTCTCTCAGTCTCTCTGTCTTTCTCTCTGTGTGTGTTGTGTGTGTTCTCTCTCTCTGTCTCTCTCTGTCGCTGTCTCTGTCGCTCTCTCTGTCTCTGTCTCTGTCTGTCTGTCTGTCTGTCTGTCTCCTCCCCCCCCTCCCCCGTGTGCCTCTCTTCTTCTCTCTCTCTCCTCTCTCTCTCTTTCTGCTCTTCTTTTCTCTCGTTCTCTGTCTTCTCTCTCTCGTCTCTCTCTCTCTCCTCTCTCCTCTCTCTTTTCTCTCTCTCTCTCTCTTTGTATGTCTCTCTCTCTGTCGCTGTCTCTGTCGCTCTCTCTGTCTCTGTCTGTCTGTCACACACTCTCTCTCTCTGTCTTTCTCTGTCCCTCTCTCTGTCTCTCTCTCTCTCAGTTTCTCTGTCTTTCTCTCTCCGTGTGTCTCTCCTTCTTTGTCTCTCTCTGTCGCTCTCTCTGTCTCTGTCTGTCTGTCTGTCTCTGTATCTCTCTCTCTTGCTCTGTCTGTCTCTCTCTCTCTCTCTCTTTCTATCTTTCTAATTTTCTAGTTCTATCCTTTCGGTATCTTTTCCCTTTTTCCTTCCTTGTTCTCTTATCCCGTACCTTGTCTAATTCCCACATGATCAGAACAGACTTGTTTCACGTTTTGCCAGGCTGTGAGCTGTCATTTAACAGCAAGGGGTCTGACTGTAAAACAGAAAACGAAGTCTGACTCAATTGTTATTTTGGCTTCTTCACCAAATCCATCTTCACCCCCTGCAAGCCTCTTCCTTCTTTCCTTCTTTCCTTCGCCCACACACACATCCTTTCTCTGTCAGCTGTTTGCTTAAGTCCAGACGATGTCTGGACTGATAATTTCGGTCAGACAGAATGTGTGTGTGATGGTGTGTGTGTGTGTGTGATGTGTGTGTGTGTGTGTGTGTGTGTGTGTGTGTGTGTGTGTGTGTGTGTGTGTGTGTGTTGTGTGTGTGTTGTGTGTGTGTGTGTTGTTGTGTGTGTGTGTGTGTTGTGTGTGTGTGTGTTGTGTTGTTTGTTGTGTGTGTGTGTGTGTGTGTGTGTTTGTGTGTGTGTGTGTGTGTGTGTGTGTTTGTGTGTGTGTGTGTGTGTGTGTGTGGTGTGTGTGAGTATGTGTGTGTTGTGTGAGTGTGTGTGTGTGTGTGTTTGTTTGTGTGAGTATGTGTGTGTGTGAGTATGTGTGTGTATGTGAGAGAGAGACAGAGACAGAGAGAGACAGAGAGAGAGAGAAACAGAGACAGTGAGACACAGGCAGAGAGAAAGACAGACAGACAGACAGAGAGAGCGTAGGAGCATTCCCATTAACACCACCATATGTCAATATGAACAACAAGGTAAACAAGAGTGAGAGAGAGAGGGAGGGAGGGAGGGAGGGAGAGAAAGAGTGAGATAGAGAAGGACAGAGACAGACGACGACGACAACAACATCAACATCAACAACAACAACAAAACCAAGCAAGCTACCAACCGACAACCAACCAATCAACCAAACCAAAGCAACCTGTTGACTGACAAACAGACAATGACAGAAAGGTCTTGGCACGAAGGACCACACGTGAAGGCTGGAGAAGTGGTGGGTTGGAGAGGCACAGAAAAGAAGCAATGAGATGGGGATAACATCAAGACACTGTGTGCAACTCCGCTCTGACACCGCAAATAACAAAACAGACACAGCACGCGCCTAACACAACCACATTGCTTACATAACGAACGAACGAACGAAAGAGCGAACGAATGAATAAATAAATAAATAAACAAACAAACAAAAACACAGGCACACACGATTAACATCGAAATATCGTTTACAGCATACACACACACGCGTGCGCGCACGCACGCACGCACGCACGCACACACATACGCATATATACGCACAGGCACATGTACAAACACGTTCGTTCGTTCTTTGATTTAACGTCTTTTCACTATGAGTGATATTAGACGATGTACAAACACGTAGGCCTACATACATGCACACGCTCGCGCACACATACATGCACACAGATACATTCAGACACACACAAAAACGCACGCACGCATGCATGCACGCGCACACACGCACACACATACACGTAACAGAGAGAGAGAGAGAGAGAGATGAGAGAGAGTGAGAGAGAGACAGAGACAGAGAGACAGAGAAAGAAACACACACTTAGAGAGAAACACAAGCACACTACGGTTCACACACGGGCATAAATCGAACTTGCATATCACAAATACGTACGCACACGCATCACTCACTCATGCGCACACATGCTTACACACACACAAACACACACACACACATATACAAGTTGCTCTGGCAGCATGACAAACGATTTGGCGAACACAGACAAGGGATGGAGAACAAGAACAAAAAAGAAAAAGCAGGACAACCTGTTATTAGCCATATGTATGTATGTATGTATGTATGTATGTATGTATGTATGTATGTATGTATGTATGTATCCATGTATGTATGTATGTATGTATGTATGTATGTATGTATGTATGTGTGTATGTATGTATCTATCTATCTATCTACATCCATCTGTCCAGCTATCCATCTATCTGTCATCTATCTATCTATCTATCTATCTATCTATCTATCTGTCTGTCTGTCTATCTGCCTGCCTGTCTGTCTGTCTGTCTGTCTGTCTGTCTGTATATCTGTCTATCTGTCTGTCTATTATCTATGTACCTATCTATCTATCTATCTGTCTATCTATATGCCTATCTACATATCTTCCTATCTGTCCATCTATAGGTAGGTAGATAGATGGATATATAGATAGAGAGAGACAAACATATATAGATATCTATACACATACATACACATACAAATATATATGTATATATAGTATACATATAC
>CM060306.1:94877116-94882116 GCA_030674185.1 Monoplex corrugatus | reverse complement strand
ACTTCTTTTTGAATCTGAATTATGACGGTGAAGCTCATCTCCTGTCCCTGATAGCTTTACTTTGGACATCTCTAAAAAAAAAAGGTTCGGCACACATTTACTGCTGGTTGTGTCGAAGCCAGAGTAAAATTCTGGTCACCCATCCATTTTCCATTTGGCAACTAAGAATTGTCTCGCTTAACCTGTTTTTCGGATTATAACTACTGCTATTACTTCTCCCTTCCCCTTTCTCTCTCTCTCTCTCTCTCTCTCTCTCTCTCTCTCTCTCTCTCTCTATATATATATATATATATATATATATATATATATATATATATCATCCTCATATATAATCGTTGCCATACTTTATATTATCTTTATAACTTTGAGGGGGTGATGGTGAGAGCTTTCAATGGTCCAGAAAATATGACAATGTTTGAATGATTCTATATATCCTTGAAGTGTCTAGGGAATATGATAGAAATTCAAATCACTCAATCCTAGATAATAAGGAGATAACGAATTGGATAAATAGATAAAGTAATAAATAAATGGACAGTTAATTAATGTAGATAATAAGGAAATAACCAAACTGGACAAATAGATAAAGTAATAAACAAATGGAAAGATGAATACATTTTAGAAATAAGGAAATAGCTGACAGAATAAATGAACCAAACACTCATCCTTAAAGCCCTGTCTCTGCAAGCTCCCTACAAAGTGACTGATACAACAGCCAACTGTTTCTTCATGAAAACCACATCTCAGTCACAGTCAGCAGGAGGGCAGCCTGATCTCTGCCAACATCTCCCACAATAGCTCGGGCACTTGGCGAGAAAAGCAGATGGGGTCAGACATGAATAAACTGTCAGACATTGATTCTAGAAGCCAACTACAGGTCACAGACCCCCTAACTTCCCCTTACCCCTACCCCCCACCCCCTATCCTCAAGGAAGCCAGAATTTGTTGCAGTTGCAACAAAGATAAAGCATGCATGGCAGACTTACCAGCAGTCAAGGTGTGTGTTTCTTGCTGCCAGATATATAATCATGCAAATGAGGCTCCAGGCAGTTAAAAGGGTAAAAGGTTTTGAGTGTTTAACAAGGCATCGTAACATGCATGATCTCATGGGCACCGAAGCACAGGCGCTGTGTGACTGAAATTCAAAATAATTGAGATGTATGAAATAGAATAGAGCTGAACAGAGCAAAACAGAACAGAACAGAACAGAACAGAACAGAACAGAACGGGACAGAACAGAACAGAACAGAATAGAGTAGAATAGAATAGATAAATAAATTAAACCAAAAAAATAAAAAATAAAACGCAAGTAAATAAAATACATGAACGGGACACAATAGAACAGAACAGAATACAATAGAATAGATAAATAAATTAAACAGAAAAAAATACCGCAAATAAATAAAATTGGGTGTGCCCATGGCGGCTTGACATTTTTGGCTCCCGTAGATTTTCTGGCACCAGAACACGGACCGCATGTATTTGAGGTTGGTACTGTGTTGTTGAGTCGGAATGAGCAGCTATTGAGGCGGTGCTAAAGTTGGAACAAACACATACAAAACAAACAAACAAACAAAAACGCATAAAATAAGACTTGAAATATAATAAATTAAGGATGATGCGAAGTCATTCTGTTTAGATAATGGGAAAGAAAACTTAGTAGAAATATGAAATAAATGGAGTTCGTGTTGTTTCCAAAGTAAAACAGATTCTAGATGTCAGAATTAAGTGGTGTCAAGTTAGGGTCATACACTTTCTTTCTTTTTTTTTTCTTTCTTTCTTTCTTTCTTTCTTTTTTTTTTTTTTCTTTCTTTCTTTCTTTCTTTCCTTCTTTTTCTTTCTTTATTTTTACTCTATTTCATTCTTTTATGTTTCTTTTTTCTTTCTTTCTTTCTTTTATCTATCTTTTTTCTTTCTTTCTTTCTTTTGCTTTCTTTTTTCTTTTTATCTGTCCACTTCTGCCATCATGGGCGTTTGCGGAGAGAGCCAGCTGACGGTCAGCAGCGAGCTGAAAGTCCTGAAGTGAAGGAATGAGGTGTGGTGTCGATGTCTCTTTCACGCTATCAAACCAGGTCTTCCTTGGTCTGCCTCTCGCTATAAAGGCAGATATGTGGTTGCTGAGCCAGTTGGCGGGGTTGCATTTCAGTCAGATGATCAAACCATCTAATTCTCTACTTATAACTTTGATGGTCTCACACTTTCTTTGATCTTGGTGTTTCTGATCAAGTCACATGTAGTCTTGTTGACAGCCCTTCTTAAACAACGCATCTCACAGGTGGTTATTCTGTGCTGTAGTAGGGGCTTAGCAAGGACCAAGTCTGGTTCACACCAAGTTTATGACAGGTAAAAATAACATTAGGCAAAGACGCTGACACCAGAGACCATTATAATGATGCTGATTATGTTTCCTTGTCTCACGCTGTTATATCATATGGATTTTAGTTAGTTACGGTGATCCACATTTCATCATCAGAAGCACCTAGTTGTTAAGTATTACAAATCACACAATAGCGCCAGATGCTACAAATGAACGAATTTTGATATGCGATATAGGCTTCGTAAGACCTTTTACACATGGGGAAATGAGTGTGAACTAGTCCCCACGTGGGGTTGTCGGGGGGCTCTTTCAGTATAAATATATCCCCATCTTCTGGAAATACTGTGCTAAACGTTTCTTCTTTTCTGTCAGTCTCTTTGTTTCTTTCTTCCTCCTTTGCTTTCTGTCATTTCTTCCTATTATTTTCTGCCTTGCTGGTCCATTCACCTGTATGTGTTCGATAAAGTCTTACCCATTTTCTCTTAGGATTGATAATTGGGCACATGTATTAAGTGCATTTTTGGCTCTAGGGAAACAAGATATGCGGAAGCAATTTTAGGTAATTTAGACCTGCTCAGATATGTTTTAGTGTCCTTAATTATGTTTATATTTTCTATTCAGGTATGTTTTTGAAATCCCCTACGCGATAGATTGGACGTCAGGGGCATCTCTTTAGATCATGTGTGCAAATGCATTGATATGTGTGCTAATTTTCTTTTCTTTTTTGCCCTGTTGAAGTATTGTATATGTTTTGAAAAGATTACAGCCCTGGTGCGGCTTTGTGCAATCGGCTGGGCTTTAAACAAAAATAACTGTAACAGTGTGAACTACACTTAGTAAATCCAAAACAAGTGTGACTGCCCGCGTTCAAGCAAACACGAAAAAAGAATAAGAACGCGTATTTAATACAAGACAAGACAGGCGCAAATTTTCGGCAAACTGGCGCTTGACCCGATACAAAAATTAGGAGAAAAAGACTGAAACCGCCCTGCTGCTCAGGCCAGTTTTTCTCACACTGGCCGGAGCACCAGGGAAGTTTCAGTCTTTTTCTCCTAGTTTTTGCATCTGGTGTTTGTTGGTGATCTTACGCTTGACATAGGCCAGTTGGCCGAAAATGTTCGCCTCTCTTGTCTGGTTGTATTAAATACGCGTTCTTATTCTTTTTTTCGTGTTTTTTTTTCCTTCTTTTTCTGGTTCCTAGTGTAAACTGATGTCAACGATTTCAGTCATGATATTTTGCAAAATTGGTTTCAAAAGTGTGTGAGAGGATCACTACGTCAGTGTGTATCTGATACATGAAATAGCCATCTCATTCACAATGAATACAACATGTTTCTGGAAAATTTCATCACTTTCATGTACATACATATACTGTCACAGTCCTGGGAAAACAGAAATTATCCAAGATAAACACTTGTGATGTTTAATCAAATGTTCAGTGTTTCCTTTAATTCTTCATCATCGAATGGATGGTGTGTATTTCTCTCATATCTTCTTAGAATGGTTTGTTGTTTGGGAGAAGGGAAAGGAAAGAGAACGTACTGATGATGAACCATTCTTTAGGTCGCTATCATCACAAATATACATCAGAACTAAATTGTCTGTCACAGTTATCAAGAAACAGAAAAATCACAGAAATCGTGGGAACGCCACCGGTCAATCTTCACGTTCATCAACAGAAATGCGGTTTGGTCATCCGACCAAATTACAACACCATTAGTTAGCTCAACAAGCATATAACACGAAAAATATCTGGCGTTAAAGCGAGAGGCAGACCAAGGAAAGTCTTGATTGATGGCATGAAAGAGATATTGACGTCTCACTGGATTTCTCCACATCAGACCTTCCAGATCGCTGCTGACCAACTGTTTCTCCCCGCCACACGACAATCATGATTAGACAAGGGGACGGATGAATGAAGGACCAACTAAATTGCCTGCCTCTGTATGTCTGTTTGTAATGAAGCATGTGTTGTGCATTATTTTGTGTAATTATTTGTGCAAAAATACATCAGAAAATTCAAACACACACACGCGCGCGCGCGGGCACACACACACACACACACACACACACACACACACACACACACACACACACACACACACACACACACACACACACACACACACACACACTCACTCACTCACTCACTCACTCACACACACTCACACACATAATGTACTAATAGATATAGATAGATGATAGATAGATAGATAGATAGATAAATAGATAGATAGACAGATACATACATGCATACATACATACATACATACATAATATAACTATAACATACATACATATAATACATACATACATACAACATATGTACATACATACATACGTACGTCGTACATATATACAACAAATATGTAATATAATATATTATATATAAATATTATATGTGTGTTGTGTGTGTATGTTTGTGTGTGTGTGCTGTGCATATAATGTATGTATGTATGTTGATGTCGTGTACGTACGTATGTATGTATGTATGTATGATACGTATGTATGTATGTATGATTATGTAACGTATATGTATGTTTTTGTATATGTATGTATGTATGTATGTATGTATGTATGTATGTATGTATGTATGTATGTATGTATGTATGTATGTATGTATGTATTTACACACAAACAAAATTGTCATTTTGGCACAACAAGCGTTTCGTTAGTGTATAGA
>CM060306.1:94847116-94872116 GCA_030674185.1 Monoplex corrugatus | reverse complement strand
GGACAATTCTTCTGTTGCCGTGGATTCTTTTGACCTTTCGTAAGTTGTAATGCCAACAACAACAACAACAAATATCAATAGGACACAACACTGTTCTGTTTGTTTCGCCGACTTTCTGACTGTTTGCACGTTATTTGTTTATATGTCTATTTACTTACGTATTTTTGGACCAGTGTATAATTCATACGAAATAGATAAACAAAAAAATAGATAAATGAATATATAAATTAGATAAAACAGAATGGAGGAGTGAGAGAGCTGTGTTTAATCTTGCTTTGGGTTCCATGGCTGATGTTATACAAGAAGCTGGTGAATGGGATGAGCGAGTTAAAGAGTTAATAGTATATTGTTCTACACAGATTTCACACAAGAGACGACAAAGTGGTTTTGAATTTGATAAGACAGAGAGACAGAGAGAGAAACAGAGACAGACAGACAGACAGACAGAGAGATGAGAGAGAGACGGAGACAGAGAGAGAGAGAGGGAGACAGAGACACACAGAGACAGACAGACAGACAGATAGAAACAGACAGACAGAGGAGTGTTTTAAGGAAACAGGAACGGAGGATGACAGTTTTTTTAACTTGTTTTCGTCGTCTCTTATAGGTCGCCAGCTTGTCAATCTGATGTTTAATTAATAGCCTAAGGGCACACACGCTAGTCACGCGGGTTACAAGTTCAAATCTCACTTGTTGTTAGTTTTTTCTTTTCAAATACATATTTCTACTTCATTCTACTTTTTAATTTTAGTTTAATTCATTTTGTTTATTTAATTCATTTATTTGTTTATTTATTCATTTTTATCTTTATTTTTTTTCAAAGTGGAATTACCATGTGAAATTCGGATTGCTCCGCCCTCAAGGAGTGCGTTGCCGCAGTTAGGCGTCACCCTTTGTGTTGTTTGTGTTGTTGTTGTTGTTGTTTTCTGCATGCGTATATTTCTGTTTAATTATGAAAGTGGATTTTTGAAGACAATTTTGCAGGGACAATTCCTTTCTTGACGTTGATTCTTTGCCCTTTCGTTAGCTTATAATGCAAAACAAAAAACACAAAAAAGTGCCAATAAGACAGGGCCAACAGCACTGTTCTGTTTGTCTCGCCGACTTTCCGACTCTCTGAAATGTTTTAATTTACCTGAGTGTTTTTGGACCAGTATATGATTTATACAAAATGAATAAACAAACAAGAATAGATAAATGAATATATGAATTAGATACAACAGAATGGAGGAGTGAGAGAGCTGTGTTTAATTTTGCTTGGTTTCCATGGCTGATTTTATACAAGATGCTGGTGAATAGGATGAGGGAGTTAAAGAGTTAATAGTATATTGTTCTACACAGATTTCACACAAGAGACGACAAAGTGGTTTTGAATTTGATTAGAGAGAAGAAGAGACAGACAGACAGACAGACGGAGAGACAGACAGACGAGAGAAGACAGACAGACAGACAGACAGACAAACAGACGGTGAGAGAGAGACAGACAGACAGACAAACGGAGAGACAAACAGACGGAGACAAACAGACAGACAGACAGAGAGACAGACAACAACGAAGACAGACAGACAGAGAGATAGACGGAGAGAGACAAACAGACAGACAGACGGAGAGAGACAGACCGACCGACAGACAGGCAGAGACAGAGATAGAGGAGGTCCTTGCAGTCAAAAGACAGTAATGAAAAAAACAAACAAGCAAACATATTTTTGTCTAATATTTTCCTTTAGTGTCCAGTGTTCTTTAGCATACAGCAGCAAGCACACATGTTAATCAAAAGACAGGACACAAACTCTGCAAAACAAAAACAAAGAAAAAAGAGACTGGCACCTATACGAGCGTATCAGCACTCAGGGTCTGGAGGAGGATGGAGAGATATTCATCTGCTATATATGATCTGTGATTCGAACCTGGCTTTCTTGCGTCCTAGGCGGATGGTTTAACCATTGGGTCCACTCGCCTCAGGGAATGACAATGACACTGACACTGACATTGAAATGACAATGACAACGACGCTTTATTATCCTAAGGTAAAAGTGATTGAAATAAAAGCCGTTTTTCAAAACTTGTCTTTGCTAATCTACAAGCACAGAGCAACAATCTATTAACCCTTTGACTCCCGCAGCCTGTCTACCAGCAGCCTGCATTGTCAACCATGCTAGTAAAGATTAAATTTAACCCTTTGACTCCGTCACCCTATCCACCAGCTTCCTCCTGCAGGAAGCTGGTGGATAGGGTGACGGAGTCAAAGGGTTAAGTTTTTGCAGTTGGTGTGATGCGGGAGTCAAAAGGTTAACAAGAGACACGGCGACTCAATGAAACAAGAGTCTGTTGCCCGGAGGGACGGGCGGCCTCGATAATACTGTCATCCAACTGTCACTGAAGCTCTGAATTCTGATCATTTCGTAGTTTAAGGATCACACAGATCAGCTGACACATCCAGGAATAAGATGCATTTTAAGAATGGCATTTACTCTACTCTTCCCCACCCCACCCCCACCCTCTCCAGGGATCGAGCATAGTTGTCAGAATGAACGGTGGCGGTGACGAGGTTCGTACGCTACCTCGAACACATCGTCCTTATCCACCTAACTTTAAATGGTAAAGTAGCGGAGGAGAGGAGATACATACCACCCTCATGTTATTGATCTGGAGAAAACCTAAGGTCTTCACCGATCACAGTCCCCTGCGAACTCGTGGGATATGCGATAAATTTTACACACACACACACACACACACACACACACACACACACACACACACACACACGCACGCACGCACACACACACACACACACACACACATCACACACACACACACACACACACACACACACACACACACACACACACACACACACACACACAGCTCAGTCGGTGACACTGCCATGCAGATAACGCCCTCGCCTAAAGAGGGTCTATAACTACACATAAATCATACACAAATTAGATATCAGTAAAATTTAAGTGCAAAAGAAAGAAACATTATCAAGTGTTTATATTGAGTAGTTTAATGACTGTAAGACGTATTACTCGTGAATGATCTGATTGTCAGGTAGTACAAAACCTAATTCATTCATGAGATTAAGATCATCACCATCATCACCATCATCATCATCATCATCATCATTATCATCATCATCACCATGTTCCCTGCCGCATGGCGTTGGCGATCATGGTCCTCCACATGAATCTATCCTTGTCGCCACAAGTACATCTCCCACCCTCTCTGTCCTCAGCCACCCTGCAAGTCCGTCCAATATTTTCTCACAGGTTTACCTGGTGTGCTCTTTCCCCCAGCTTTCCTGTTCTGATCATGTGCTCTAACTCCCCTTTGCTCATAAAATACACACAGAAAGAGAGAACAAGAACAGGAATCATTTTTATTTTTGAAAGAAGTGGTAGAAGCACATGATTCCTTAACTGCATCCAGCTCTCGGCCACGGAGGGTACATAATAATAATAATAATAACAATATTTATAATGCGCAAAATCTTGATATAAATCAAATCTAAGCGCTGAACATACTCTTACGCACGCATGCACACACACGTACACACAAACATACACGTGGCTATAAATGGAGAAAAAGAAGAAAAGCAATGGAAAATTATAGAAAACATTATACAAATATAAATTACAATGTGAATCCACACCGAGTGGAGACAGGCTGCAGTGGGGGTTGAGTGAGGTCAGGATTTTATGCAGAGGAGAAAAGGTGAGTTTTGAAAGCGGACTTGAAGAAGACGAAAGTAGGTTGCTGACGGACTGAGAGAGGAAGTTTGTTCCAGGAGAGTGGACCAGAAACAGAGAAGGCTCGTGAACCCTAGGTATATATCTTAGTAAGCGGAAAGCGAAAAGTGAGAGGATCGGAGGCAGAGCGGTATACACATATAGAAACTCTCGAAGAAGAGAGACGGGGGGGGGGGGGGGGGGAGTAGAGAAGGGATGGAGGGAGGGAGAGGGAGACGAGACAGAGACGGTGAGAATGACAATGAGACTTTTCTTTCCAACAATGGTAGTTAATCCCGCAGGAAGCTAGTTGACAGGGCAAGGGAGTCAAAGGTTAAGTTTTCGCAGTTGGGGGATAGGGTACAGGAGTCAAAAAGTTAATGGCTAAAGGTCATTTTTCAAAATTGCCATCACTAGTTTACGTATCTGTCTAGAAACGAAATATACTGAAAATGGAAATACAGCAATAGATCAATAATGTAAGGCCTAAAATATAACAAGGAAATCAAAGTAACAACATCCGCTGCCATTTGAGAGAATTAATTAAAAGGAGAGACGCGGGTAAGAAAATAGTAACTGATGTGTGTGTGTGCACGTGTGTGTGCGTGTGTGTGTGTTTGAGAGAGAGAGAGAAAGGGAGAGAGAAAGAGAGAGGGAGAGAGAAAGAGAGAGAGAAAGGGAGAGAAAGAGAGAGGGAGAGAGAGAGAGAAAGGGAGAGAGAAAGAGAGAGGGAGAGAGAGGGAGAGAAAGACAGACGAAGACAGGAGACAGAGACAGACAGAAGATGCATAAGAGACAAGATGATAGGGAGAGGGAGAGAGAAAGAGAGAGATGGGGAGGGAGGGAGAAAGAGAGTGTGTGTGAGAGAGAGAGAGACAGAGAGGGAAAGAGACAGAGAGGGAGAGAGACAGAAAGGGAGAGAGACAGAAAGTGACAGACAGACAGATAGACAAACGGACAGAAAGGCAGACAGAGAAACGTGCGTGAGACATGGTGAGACAGAGAGAGAAGAAACGTGCATAAGAGACATAATGAGAGAGACACAGAGAGAGAGAGGTGGGGGGTGTAGAAAGACAGAGACAGAGACAGAGAGCGTGCGCTAGGACTATTAATTCACATAAGCCTAAAATAGGAACAGCAAGGAATTTTCAACGGATTGATAGCGTGGGGCTACGTGTCAACCTTGATGGGGAATAAGATACCCTGATCTTTTCATATTTTTTTGCCAGGCGAGCAGAAATCGGAATCAGACACAGGCTTACACGAATATCTCGACCGCGAGACGCAGAAATCCAGCCTGCCAACCTTCCACGCAGCACCGTTCTGGTCAATCAATCTACTTAGCGTGCTGTTTTCGTCTTCGTGTTTATGTTTCTCGCTTCGGCATTGACGTCACGTTGGCGATTGACGTCAGCAATTCAATTATTTGATGTCATACGCCTCCGCACTGTTTGCATGGGACTTCCCTGCTTTCCGCTACTGCTAAGACTTGGGAAGCCATTGACGATAAAAGCTGCTCTTTGTTTTATTTTTTCTGTTCGTTTCGTTCTTCTGCTTTCTTTTTCTAGTTTGGCGTGTGGAATTTTAAGTTTGCAGTTTGTTCATAGGGGAATTCATCGCACTCAGACAATTCCATATGCGCTCCACCAAAATCTGCCCGCAATTATCAAGCAGACTCCTTAGGTCTGTGCTGTAGCCTATCCTATGCCCTAGCAAAGTCTTGGAATGGGGAGGGGAGAGAAGGGATCTACGAAAACTCTAAACTATACACTATGACAATGACTGAAACATTAAATTGGCAGCCAACAGGCCAGTTATTGTGTTGAGGGCTGGGGTTGAACTCAAAATGAAATGTGTTTTCAGTTTGGTAAAAGAGAAATCGTAATACCTCCGGCAAGGATAACCTCACCTCGGCTCCTTAAAGACAGTCTTTATGTACCACGAGGAGAACCTCACCCCAGCTCCTTAAAGACAGTCCCTATGTACCACGAGGAGAACCTCACCTCGGCTCCTTAAAGACAGTCTTTATGTACCACAAGGAAAACCTCACCTCGGCTCCTTAAAGACAGTCTTTATGTACCACAAGGAGAACCTCACCTCGGCTCCTTAAAGACAGTCTTTATGCACCACAAGGAGAACCTCACCTCGGCTCCTTAAAGACAGTCCCTATGTACCACGAGGAGAACCTCACCCCGTCTCCTTAAAGACAGTCTTTATGTACCATAAGGAAAACCTCACCCCGGCTCCTTAAAGACAGTCTTTATGCACTACAAGGAGAACCTCACCTCGGCTCCTTAAAGACAGTCTTTATGTACCACAAGGAGAACTTCACCTCAGCTCCTTAAAGACAGTCTTTATGTACCACAAGGAGAACCTCACCTCGCCTCCTTAAAGACAGTCTTTATGTACCACAAGGAGAACCTCACCTCAGCACCTTAAAGACAGTCTTTATGCACCACAAGGAGAACCTCACCTCGGCTCCTTAAAGACAGTCCCTATGTACCACAAGGAGAACCTCACCTCGGCTCCTTAAAGACAGTCTTTATGTACCACGAGGAGAACCTCACCCCGGCTCCTTAAAGACAGTCCCTATGTACCACAAGGAGAACCTCACCTCGGCTCCTTAAGGACAGTCCCTATATATCACAAGGAGAACCTCACCTCGGCTCCTTAAAGACAGTCCCTATGTACCACAAGGAGAACCTCACCTCGGCTCCTTAAAGACAGTCTTTATGCACCACAAGGAGAACCTCACCTCGGCTCCTTAAAGACAGTATCTATGTACCACAAGGAAAACCTCACCTCGGCTCCTTAAAGACAGTCCCTATATATCACAAGGAGAACCTCACCTCGGCTCCTTAAAGACAGTCCCTATGTACCACAAGGAGAACCTCACCTCGGCTCCTTAAAGACAGTCTTTATGCACCACAAGGAGAACCTCACCTCGGCTCCTTAAAGACAGTATCTATGTACCACAAGGAGAACCTCACCCTCGGCACCTTAAAGACAGTCTTTATGCACCACAAGGAGAACCTCATCTCGGCTCCTTAAAGACAGTCTCTATGTACCACAAGGAGAACCTCACCTCGGCTCCTTAAAGACAGTCTTTATGTACCACAAGGAGAACCTCACCTCGGCCCCTTAAAGACAGTCTTTATGTACCACAAGGAGAACCTCACCTCGGCCCCTTAAAGACAGTCTTTATGCACCACAAAGAGAACCTCACCTCAGCTCCTTAAAGACAGTCTTTATGCACCACAAGGAGAACCTCACCTCGGCCCCTTAAAGACAGTCCCCATATATCACAAGGAGAACCTCACCTCGGCTCCTTAAAGACAGTCCCTATGTACCACAAGGAGAACCTCACCTCGGCACCTTAAAGACAATCTTTATGCACCACAAGGAGAACCTCACCTCGGCTCCTTAAAGACAGTCCCTATGTACCACAAGGAGAACCTCACCTCAGCTCCTTAAAGACAGTCCCTATGTACCACAAGGAGAACCTCACCTCGGCTCCTTAAGGACAGTCCCTATATATCACAAGGAGAACCTCACCTCGGCTCCTTAAAGACAGTCCCTATGTACCACAAGGAGAACCTCACCTCGGCTCCTTAAAGACAGTCTTTATGCACCACAAGGAGAACCTCACCTCGGCTCCTTAAAGACAGTATCTATGTACCACAAGGAAAACCTCACCTCGGCTCCTTAAAGACAGTCCCTATATATCACAAGGAGAACCTCACCTCGGCTCCTTAAAGACAGTCCCTATGTACCACAAGGAGAACCTCACCTCGGCTCCTTAAAGACAGTCTTTATGCACCACAAGGAGAACCTCACCTCGGCTCCTTAAAGACAGTATCTATGTACCACAAGGAGAACCTCACCCTCGGCACCTTAAAGACACTCTTTATGCACCACAAGGAGAACCTCACCTCGGCCCCTTAAAGACAGTCCCCATATATCACAAGGAGAACCTCACCTCGGCTCCTTAAAGACAGTCCCTATGTACCACAAGGAGAACCTCACCTCGGCTCCTTAAAGACAGTCCCTAAAGGCCACAACTTGAATTTTATCTCAGCAGTGAAGCAGTTGAGATAACCGAAACTGACATCACCAGGAGGTCAGGGCATGAAGGGCCACGGAATCTGGACTATTTCCAAGATGGCATGACGATTCGTGATTTTATAATAATGGAGTGATGATCATGATGCTATGGAGTTCTACATGGACTGACACTGCGTGACAAGGCTGTCCTCTTTGCTTACTTTCATAACAAATCCTGGCGTCAACACTGCTGTTCAGAACAATTTGACCCCCGCACCCTGTCCACCAGCATCCTGCAGAAGGTAAAGCAGAGGGGGAGAGGAGATCTTAATACTTTCTCTTGGGATTGGTAATTGGGTTCATGTATTAAGCGCATTTTTGGCTCTAGAGATATGAGACTTGCGGAAGCAATTTATGGTAATTTAGGCCCGTATTTATATGTTTTAGTGTCCGTAGTTATGTTTTAATTTGTATTCACGTGTCTTGTTTAAATCCACTGTGCGATAAATTGGACGGAATGGTCAACGCCAGGGGCATCTCCTTAGATTATGTACGCCAATGCAATGATATGTGTAGTTAATTTTCTTTTCCTTTTTCTTTTTTTTTTTCTTTTTTTGTTTTTTTTGTTTGTTTGCTTTTTTATTTTGTTTTTTGTTTTTTGGTTGTTGTTGTTTTTTGTCTGTTAAAGTGTTGTATATGTCTTGAACTGATTATAGCCATGATATGGCTCTACGCAGTTGGCTGGGCTTTAAACAGAATAACAATAACAATAACAATGATAAGCACTGTAAAAATCACCTCAGAATCTGTGGCTCTTTATGCCTTTTTTTCTCATTGTAACCTCGGATTTAATTCTTCTTCCGCTTCCTTTCCCGAGGTCACTTCATGTTAAGGTCATTGGTGTTGGCGGTAGTCCATGGACAGTTGTGGAAGGAAGAGGAAGACTGTAGGAGGAATACAGTGGCAGTTACCTTACCTGCTTCTTACTGTGCACGAGTTATGGGGCATTGTAAGTAGCCTATGTTATGGGGCGTTGTAAGTAGCCTATGTTATGGGACGTTGTAAGTAGGCTATGTTGTGGGGCGTTGTGAGTAGGCTATGTTATGGGGTGTTGTAAGTAGGATATATTATGGGGCGTTGTAAATAGCCTATGCTATGGGACGTTATAAGTAGCCTATGTTATGAGGCGTTGTAAGTAGCCTATGTTATGGGGCATTGTAAATAGCCTATGTTATGGGGCGTTGTAAATAGCCTATGCTATGGGACGTTATAAGTAGCCTATGTTATGGGGCGTTGTAAGTAGCCTATGTTATGGGGCGTTGTAAGTAGCCTATGTTATAGGGCGTTGTAAGTAGCCTATGTTATGGGACGTTGTAATAGCCTATGTTATGGGGCGTTGTGAAGAGCCTATGTTATGGGGCGTTGTAAGTAGCCTATTTATGGGGCGTTGTAAGTAAGTCTGTGTTATGGGCGTTTAAGTAGCCTGTGTTATGGACATTGTAAGTAATGGGGCGTTGTAAGTAGCCTATGTTATAGCGTTGTAAGTAGCCTTGTTATGGGGCGTTGTAAGTAGCCTTGTTATATAGGTTGTAAGTAGCCTGTGTTATGGGGCGTTGTAAGTAGTCTATGTTATGGCGTTGTAAGTAGCCTTGTTATGGGGCGTTGTAAGTAGCCTATGTTATAGGTTGTAAGTAGCCTGTGTTATGGGCGTTGTAAGTAACCTATGTTATGGGGCGTTGTAAGTAGCCTGTGTTATGGGGCGTTGTAAGTAGCCTGTGTTATGGGGCGTTGTAAGTAAGCCTGTGTTATAGGCGTTGTAAGTAGCCTATGTTAGGGGTGTTGTTGTAAAACCATGTTATAGGCGTTGCAAGTAGTCTTGTTATGGACGTTGTAAGTAGCCTGTAAGGGGCGTTGTATGTAGCCTGTGTATGGGCGTTGTAATTAGCCTTGTTATGGGTGTTGTAATAGCTATTTATGGGGTGTTGTAAGTAGCCTGTGTTATAGGGCGTTGTAAGTAGCCTTGTTATGGGGCGTTGTAATACCTATATTATGGGGGTTGTAAATACCTATGTTATGGGCGTTGTAGTGGGCTATGTGATTGGGCGTTGTAAGTAGCCTATGTATGGGTTGTAAATAGCCTTGTTATGGGGCGTTGTAATAGCCTTGCTATTTGAGTTATAAGTAGCCTATGTTATGGGCGTTGTAAGTAGCCTATGTTATGGGGTTGTAAATAACCTTATAAGGGGTTTGTAAGTAGCTTGTTATGGGCGTTGTAAGTAGCCTGTTTATGGGGCGTTGTAAGTAGCCTTGTTATGGGGCGTTGTAAGTAGCCTATGTTATGGGCGTTGTAAGTAGCCTAGTTATGGGCGTTGTAAGTAGCCTTGTTATGGGCGTTGTAAGTAGCCTATGTTAGGGGCGTTGAAGTACCTATGTTATGGGCGTTGTAAATAACCTATGTTATGGGGCTTGTAATAGTCTGTGTTATGGGCGTTGTAAGTACCTATGTTATGTGGCGTTGTAATAACCTATGTTATGGGGCGTTGTAAGTAGCAAAAAAAAAAAAAAAAAAAAAAAAAAAAAAAAAAAAAAAAAAAAAAAAAAAAAAAAAAAAAAAAAAAAAAAAAAAAAAAAAAAAAAAAAAAAAAAAAAAAAAAAAAAAAAAAAAAAAAAAAAAAAAAAAAAAAAAAAAAAAAAAAAAAAAAAAAAAAAAAAAAAAAAAAAAAAAAAAAAAAAAAAAAAAAAAAAAAAAAAAAAAAAAAAAAAAAAAAAAAAAAAAAAAAAAATGCTATAGGGCGTTGTAAATAGCCTCTGTTATGGGGCTTGTAAGTAGCCTATGTTATAGGGCGTTGTAAGTAGCCTATGTTATATGGCGTTTTATACTGTGTTATGGGGCGTTGTAAGTAGCCTATGTTATAGGGCGTTGGAAGTAGCCTATGTTAAGGGTGTTGGAAGTAGCCTATGTTATAGGGCGTTGTAAGTAGCTTGTTATGGGGCGTTGTAAGTCCTATGTTATGGGACTTGTAAGTAGCCTATGTTATGGGCGTTGTAAGTAGCCTATGTATAGGACGTTTAAGTAGCCATGTTATGGGCGTTGTAAAGTAGCCTATGTTATGGGCGTTGTAAGTAGCCTATGTTATGGGCGTTGTAAGTAGCCTTGTTATGGGACGTTGTAAGTAGTCTATGTTATGGGCGTTGTAAGTAGCCTATGTTATGGGGTTGAAGTAGGCCTTGTTATGGGCGTTGTAAGTAGCCTATGTTATGGGGCGTTGTAAGTAGCCTATGTTATGGGCGTTGTAAGTAGCCTAGTTATGGGCGTTGTAATAACCTTGTTATGGGGTTGTAAGTAGCCTATTTATGGGCGTTGTAAGTAGCCTATTATGGGCGTTGTAAGTAGCCTATGTTATGGGCGTTGTAAGTAGCCTATGTTATGGGCGTTGTAAGTAGCCTATGTTATGGGGCGTTGTAAGTACCTATGTTATGGGCGTTGTAGTACCTATGTTATGGGGCTTGTAAGTACCTTGTTATGGGACGTTGTAAGTAGCCTATGTTATTGGGCGTTGTAAGTAGTCCTATGTTATGGGCGTTGTAAGTAGCCTGTGTTATGGGACGTTGTAAGTAGCCTATGTTATGGGCGTTGTAAGTAGCCTATGTTATGGGGCGTTGTAAGTAGCCTTGTTATGGGGCGTTGTAAGTAGCCTATGTTATGGGGCGTTGTAAGTAGCCTATGTTATGGGCGTTGTAAGTAGCCTATGTTATGGGGCGTTGTAAGTAGCCTTGTTATGGGGGTTGTAAGTAGCCTATTTATGGGGCGTTGTAAGAGCCTGTGTTATAAGGCGTTGTAAGAAGCCTGTTTTATGGCGTTTATAAGTAATGGGCGTTGTAAGTAGCCTATGTTTATAGCGTTGTAAGTAGCCTTGTTATAGGACCTTGTAAGTACCTATGTTATAGGCGTTGTAGAGCCTGTGTATGGGCGTTGTAAGTAGCCTTGTTATGGGAGTTGTAAGTAGGCTATGTTATGGGGCGTTGTAAGTACCTGTGTTATGGGGTTGTAAGTAGCCTGTGTTATGGGGTGTTGTAAGTAGCCTATGTTATGGGGTGTTGTAAGTAGCCTATGTTATGGGGTGTTGTAGTAGCCTATGTTATGGGGGTTGTAAGTAGCCTATGATATGGGGTGTTTAAGTAGCCTGTGTTATGGGGGTTGTAAGTAGCCTGTGTTATGGGTGTTGTAAGTAGCCTGTGTTATGGGGCGTTGTAATAGCCTATGTTATGGGGGTTGTAAATAACCGTGTGTAGGCGTTGCAAGAGCTATTTATGGGCGTTGTAAGTAGCCTGTAATGGGCGTTGAAAGTAACCTGTGTTATGGGGCGTTGTAAGTAGCCTATGTTATGGGGCGTTGTAAAGTACCTAGTTTATGGGGCGTTTAAGTAGCCTTGTTATGTGGCGTTGTAAGTAGCTATGTTAAGGGCTTGAAATACCTATTTATTGGGCGTTGTAATACCTATGTTATAGGCGTTGTAAATAGCTATGTTATGGGCGTTGTAAGTAGCCTATGTTATGGGACGTTGTAAGTAACCTATGTTATGGGACGTTGTAAGTAGCTGTGTTATGGGGCGTTTTAAGTAACCTATGTTATGGGCGTTTAAGTAACTATGTTATGGGCGTTGTAAGTAGCCTATGTTATGGGGCGTTGTAAGTAACCTATGTCTAGGCGTTGTAAGTAGTCTTTATGGGGCGTTGTAAGTAACTTATGTTATGGGCGTTGTAAATAACCCATGTTATAGGGCGTTGTAAGTAGCTGTGTTATGGGGCGTTGTAAGTACCTATGTTATGGGGGTTGTAAGTAACCTATGTTATGGGGCGTTGTAAGTAGCCTATGTTATGGGGCGTTTAAGTAAACTATGTCATAGGGCGTTGTAAGTAGTCTGTGTTATGGGGCGTTGTAAGTAACCTATGTTAGGGCGTTGTAAATACCATGTTATAGGCAGTTGTAAGTAGCCTATGTTAAGGCGTTTAGTAGTCTATGTTATGGGGCGTTGTAAGTTGCTTTGTTATAGTGCGTTGTAAGTAGCCTTTGTTATGGCCGTTGTAAGTAGCCTATGTTGTAGGGCGTTGTAAGTAGCCTATGTTAGGGCGTTGTAAATAGCCTCTGTTATGGGGCGATGTAATAGCCTATGTTATGGGCGTTGTAAGTAGCCTATGTTATGGGCGTTGTAAGTAGCTATGTTATGGGCGTTGTAAGTAGCCTATGTTATGGGCGTTGTAAGTAGCCTATGTTATGGGCGTTGTATGTAGCCTATGTTATGGGACGTTGTAAGTAGCCTATGTTATGGGCGTTGTAAGTAGCCTATGTTATGGGACGTTGTAGTAGCCTGTGTTATGGGACGTTGTAAGTAGCCTATGTTATGGGACGTTGTAAGTACCTATGTATGGGGGTTGTAATAGCCTGTGTATGGGCGTTGTAAGTAGCCTATGTTATGGGCGTTGTAAGTAGCCTATGTTATAGGCGTTGTTAGTAGCCTATTTATGGGGGTTGTAAGTAGCCTGTGTTATGGGCGTTGTAAGTAGCCTATGTTATGGCGTTGTAAATAGCTATGTTATGGGTTTGTAAATAGCTATGTTATGGGCGTTGTAAGTAGCCTATGTTATAGGGCGTTGTAAGTAGCTATGTTAGGGCGTTGTAAGTAAGTCTATGTTATAGGAAGCGTTGTGTAAGTAGCCTATGTTATAGGCGTTGTTAGTAGCCTATGTTATGGGGCGTTGTAAGTAGCCTATGTTATGGGTCGTTGTAAGTAGCCTATGTTATAGGGCGTTGTAATGTAGTCTATGTTATGGGGCGTTGTAGTAGCTATGTTGTAGGGCGTTGTAAGTAGCCTATGTTATGGGGCGTTGTAATAGCCTTGTTATGGGGCGTTGTAATAGCCTATGTTATAGGGCGTTGTAAGTAGTCTATGTTATGGGCGTTGTAAGTAGCCTATGTTATGGGCGTTGTAAGTAGCCTATGTTATGTGGCGTTTTATAGCCTTGTTATGGGGCGTTGTAAGTAGCCTATGTTATGGGCGTTGTAAGTAGCCTATGTTATGGGTGATTGTAAGTAGCCTATGTTATAGGGCGTTGTAAGTAGCTATGTTATGGGGCGTTGTAATAGCCTATGTTATGGGGACGTTGTAATTAGCCTTGTTATGGGGCGTTGTAAGTAGCCTATGTATAGGGCGTTTGAAGTAGCCTATGTTATGGGCGTTGTAAGTAGCTATGTTATGGGGCGTTGTAAGTAGCCTATGTTATGGGACGTTGTAAGTACCTTTTATGGGACTTGTAAGTAGTCTATGTTATAGGACGTTGTAAAGTAGCCTATGTTATGGGTGTTGTAAGTGCCTATGTTATGGGGCGTTGTAAGTAGCCTATGTTATGGGCGTTGTAAGTAGCCTATGTTATGGGACGTTGTAAGTAGCCTATGTTATGGGCGTTGTAAATAGACCTATGTTATGGGTGTTTGTAAGTAGCCTATGTTATGGGACGTTGTAAGTAGCCTACATTATGGGGCGTTGTAAGTAGCCTATGTTATGGGGCGTTGTAATAGCCTATGTTATGGGACGTTGTAAGTAACCTATGTTATGGGGCGTTGTAAGTAGCCTATGTTATGGGGACGTTGTAAGTAGCCTATGTTATGGGGCTTGTAAGTAGGCTATGTTATGGGACGTTGTAAGTAGCCTATGTTATGGCGTGTTGTAAGTAGCCTATGTTATGGGGCGTTGTAAGTAACCTGTGTTATGGGACGTTGTAGATGTTATGGGACGTTGTAAGTAGCCTACATTATGGGACGTTGTAAATAACCTATATTATGGGGTTTTGTAAGTAGCCTATGTTATGGGACGTTGTAAGTAGCCTACATTATGGGGCGTTGTAAGTAGCCAATGTTATGGGGCGTTGTGAATAGCCTATGTTATGTGGCATTGTAAGTAACCTATGTTATGGGGCGTTGTAAGTAACCTATGTTATGGGACGTTGTTAGTAACCTATGTTATGGGACGTTGTAAGTAGCCTATGTTATAGGGCGTTGTAAGTAGCCTATGTTATGGGACATTGTAAGTAACCTGTGTTATGGGACGTTGTAAGTAGCCTATGTTATGGGACGTTGTAAGTAGCCTATGTTATGGGCGTTGTAAGTAGCCTATGTTATGGGGCATTGTAAGTAGCCTATGTTATGGGGCGTTGTAAGTAGCCTATGTTATGGGGCGTTGTAAGTAGCCCATGTTATGGGGCGTTGTAAGTAGCCTATGTTATGGGGCGTTGTAAGTAGCCTATATTATGGGGCGTTGTAAGAAGCCTGTGTTATAAGGCGTTGTAAGAAGCCTGTGTTATAGGACGTTATAAGTAATGGGGCGTTGTAAGAAGCCTATGTTATATAGCGTTGTAAGTAGCCTGTGTTATAGGACCTTGTAAGTAACCTATGTTATATGGCGTTGTATGGAGCCTGTGGTATGGGACGTTGTAAGTAGCCTCTGTTATGGGATGTTGTAAGTAGGCTATGTTATGGGGCGTAGTAAGTAGCCTGTGTTATGGGGTGTTGTAAGTAGCCTGTGTTATGGGGTGTTGTAAGTAGCCTATGTTATGGGGTGTTGTAAGTAGCCTATGTTATGGGGTGTTGTACGTAGCCTATGTTATGGGGTGTTGTAAGTAGCCTATGATATGGGGTGTTCTAAGTAGCCTGTGTTATGGGGCGTTGTATGTAGCCTGTGTTATGGGGTGTTGTAAGTAGCCTGTGTTATGGGGCGTTGTAAGTAGCCTATGTTATGGGGTGTTGTAAATAACCCGTGTTGTAAGGCGTTGCAAGCAGTCTATCTTATGGGCGTTGTAAGTAGCCTGTAATGGGGCGTTGAAAGTAACCTGTGTTATGGGGCGTTGTAAGTAGCCTATGTTATGGGGCGTTGTAAATAACCTAGATTATGGGGCGTTATAAGTAGCCTGTGTTATGTGGCGTTGTAAGTAGCCTATGTTAAGGGGCATTGAAAATAACCTATATTATTGGGCGTTGTAAATAACCTATGTTATCAGGCATTGTAAATAGGCTATGTTATTGGGCGTTGTAAGTAGCCTATTTTATGGGCGTTGTAAGTAGCCTATGTTATGGGACGTTGTAAGTAGCCTATGTTATGGGGCGTTTTAAGTAAGCTATGTTATGGGGCGTTTCAAGTAGGCTATGTTATGTGACGTTGTAAGTAGCCTATGTTATGAGGCGGTGTAAGTAGCCTATGTTATGGGACGTTGTAAGTAGCCTATGTTATGGGACGTTGTAAATAGCCTATGTTATGGGACGTTGTAAGTAGCCTGTGTTATGGGGCATTGTAAGTAGCCTGTGTTATGGGGTTTGTAATTAGCCTATGTTATAGGTCGTTGTAATTAGCCTATGTTATAGGGCGTTGTAAATAGCCTATATTATGGGGCGTTGTAAGTAGTCTGTGTTATGGGACGTTGTAAGTAGCCTATGTTACGGGGCTTTGTAAGTAGCCTGTGTTATGGGGCGTTGTAATTAGCCAATGTCGGATTAGAACAACAGGCTCTACGAAACACCACTTGAAGTCGGTTTTTTTTTCCAAAACTCAGAGCTCATGCAGATCTCAGACTTTTTCTACTATCATTGTCGTTATCTAAAGCCCTACTGACTACGGAGAGCTAAATGAGGTAATGAATTTTACGTTTTCATTTTTGACTTAATGAGCTTATAATTTTTGTTAAGTTTGTGTTCAGCCCTTCCTGTCTGATCTCTTCGGCATGGTCAGTAGGTCTAGTTCAACAGAATAACGATTTGTTGTGTCTGTATGTCTGTCTGTCTGTCTGTCTGTCTATCTGCCTGTCAGTCTGTCTGGCTGTATGTCCGTCTGTCTATCTATCTGTTTGTCAGTCTTTCTCTGTCTCTGTCTCTTTATCTCTATCTGTCATTCTGTCTGTCCGTCTGTTTTTTGTCTTTCTATCTATTTGTCTATCTGTCTGTCTGTCTCTCTCTCTCTCTCTCCTCGCTTTTTCCGTCTCTGTCTCTCTCTCTGTATCAAAAAAAGACTTGGAGAGATTACGTGTGAGTGTGTGTATGTGTGTGTGTGTGTTGTGTGTGTGTGTGTGTGTGTGTGTGTGTGTGAGTGTGTGTGTGTGAGTGTGTATGTGTATGTGTGTGTTTGCGTGTGTATGTGTGTGTATGTGGTGTATTCGCGCGTGTGTATGTGTACGTGCGTGTGTGTGCATCGCACACACACACACACACATACACACACACATGCACACACAGATACATATAACTGATGTATGATGCCAGTCGGATTGTATGAATGTACATTCTTATTCATAAATAAATCATCAACGCATGTTGGTATATAACAGTTATGTGGGATAGTGTTACACCAGATATTACGAACGATTTGAATAAAACATCCTGTGCCCAGCCTTCCCGTCTGCGTCTGTCTGGTTTTCTCTCTATGTGTGTGGTTTTGCGCGAGCGTTATGTTTTGTGTGTGTGTGTGTGTGTGTGTGTGTGTGTGTGTGTGTGTGTGTGTGTGTGGTGTGTGTGTGTGTGTGTGGTGCGTGCGTGTGTGTGTGGTGTGTGCGCGTGTGTGTATGTTGTGTGTGCGTGTGCGTGTGTGTGTGTGTGTGTGTGTGCGCGTGTGTGTAGTGTGTATGGTGCGCGTGTGCGTGTGTGTGTGTGTGTATGTGTGTGTGGTGTGCGTGTGGTGTGTGTGTGTGTGTGTGTATGCGTGTGTGTGTGTGTGTGTGCGTGTGTGTATGTGTGTGTGCGTGTGCGTGTGGCGTGTGATGTGATGTGTGTGTGTATGTGTGTGTCGTGTGTGTATGTGTATGTGTGTGTTTTGCGTGTGCGTTGTGTGTGTATATGCGTGGTGTGATTGGGTGTGATGTGTAGTCGTGTGTGTTGCGTGTACGTAGTGTGTGTACTGGTGTATCGCGCGTGTGTGTATGTGTACGTGCGTGTGTGTGTGTATGTAGTTGTGTGTGTACGCGCGTGTGTGAGTGACGTGCGTGTGTGTGTGTGTGTGTGTGTTTTGTGTGTATGTGGCGTGTGTGTGGATGTGTGCGTGGTGTATTCGGTGTGTGTGTGTATGTGTGTGTGTGTGTGTGTGTGTGTGTGTGTGTGTGTGTGTGTGTGTGTGTGTGTGTGTGTGTTGTGTGTGATGTTGTGTGTGTGTGTGTTTGTATTTGTTGTTGTTGTTTTGTTGTGTTGTGTGTGTTTGTGTGTTGTGAATAATTTTGATAGTTCATAAGTTTGCTTTCATCTGTTCATTTGTTTGGCTGGTTAGTGTGCTTTTTATCGTGATTATTATAATCATTATTATTTTGTAATTCTTTCATATTTTCTTTTAAATTCTCCAGTTATATAATTGATGCTTTTTCTTACTATGTTTGTATGAGAGTGTATGTGTACAATAACAAGTACTAGCTGGATGACGGGTCCAATAGAACATAATGCTTACTGTCCTTGAATAATAAAGTGTTTTCTCATTTCAACTTTACAATGGCACAGTGTGAACACAAAGGACTGCCTTTATGTTATGTCATTATGACTTGCAGGCGATTTTGCTAACTTCGCATTATTCTCGTACAACCATTTTTCTTGAAATAGTGCCATTTGCTAACTTCGCATTATTCTCGTACAACCATTTCCTTGAAATAGTGACATTTTTCCCCTTACTGAAGATAATGACAGCACGGAATTTGATTACGATTAATCTGTTTATCAGATTATAAAACTCAAAAGGAATTACATCATGATTCAATTCAACTTCCATTTATTATCGGATTGAATAATGACGTCATATCATTATGAAAAAAAAAAATTAGTCAGATTTAACTAATGTTATTATGTAAAAAAGAAAGTAGTAAGATTTAACTAATGTTAGTGACACAAAAAGTGATAACATTACGCAAAGATGTTTTTGGCAGGTGAAAAAAAAAAACCTAGTAGGTTTAGACAGTGTCTGTTGATAAAGACAAGCATAAATAAATGTACTACATAGTCAGCAAAGAAACAAATATTCACCTCTACGTAGACCAGTGATAAAGTGTCGTCCCTTGCCAACCATACGGACTACGTCATCTGCAGACGTCTCGTAGGGGTTAGGATGGGGGCTAGGGGTGGGGGGAATGTAAGTCAATGTAGTCTGCCAGACATTATTTTATCGATCCGCCGGCAAAGCAGCCAGACATCTCGTCATCTCCTGGCTTCCAGGCACAGGCTTACCTCCCTGCATCATTGTCTTCGTCTTCTTCTCTCATTTTCACTTCCTTCATCCCCACTACCCTCATTTTTTTTTTTTTTTTAACACATGAAAAAGGACATTGTTTCAAATCGAGTGAGTGTGTGTGTGTGTGTGTGTGTGTGTGTGTGTGTGTGTGTCGTGAGGTGTGTGTAGGTGGTTGTGTGGTGTGTGTGGGGTGTGTTGTAGTCTGTTTGTGTCTGTGTGTTTGTGTTGTATGTATATTGTTTGTTTCTTTCTTTCTTTCTTTCTTTTCTTTGTTTGTTTTTGTTTGTTGTTGTTACGTGTGGTGTGTGTGTGTGTATGAGTGGTTGTATGTGTGTGTGTGTGTGGTATGTGTGCTTGGTGTGTGTATGTGTGTGTGTGTGTGTGTGTGCACGCGGTGCTCGGTGTGTATATGTGTGTGTGTGTTTGAGTGTGTGTTTGTGTGTGTATGTTGTGTGTGTGCGTGTTGTGTGTGTTTGTTGTTTGTTGAGTGTTGTTGTATGTTGTGTTTGTTTGTTTTTGTGTTGTTTGTGTGTTGTGTGTGTTGTGTGTGTTGTGTGTGTGTGTGTGCGTGTGTGTTGTTGTTTGTTGTGTGGTTGTGTGATGGTTGTGTGTTGTGTGTGTGTGTGTGTGGTATGCAGCGCTGCTGTGTGTATTGTGTGTGTGTTATGTGTTTTTGTGTGCAGCGGTGTTGGTGTGTGTGCGTGTGTGTGTGTTTGTGTGTGATGTAGTGTGTGTGATGTGTGTGTTTGTTGTTGTGTTGTGTGTTATGTGTATGTGTATGTGTGTGTGTGTGTTGTGTGTTTTTGTGTGTGTGTGATGTGTTGTGTTTGTGTGTGTGTGTGTGATGTTGTGATGTGTGTATGTGTGTGTTGTGTGATGTGTGTGTGTGTGTTGTGTGTGTGTGGTGTGCTATCTGTGTTGTTTGTATCTGTATCTGTGTGTTGTGTGTCTGTGCTACTGTTTTATGTCGGTTGCTAGTGCGTAATAAGATTTCCTCAAACCTTTTATAGGAAGATCTATACCAAATCTTATTATGGACTGTTGAGGAATCGCGAAAGCATAAATTTGGAAGGTAAACCTCCAAGGTCGAGATCACACGGACAAAAAAATCGAAAACACACACACACACAGACACACACACACAGACACACACACACACACACACACACACACACCACACACACACACACACACACACACACACACACACACACACATACACATACACATACACACACACATACACACATACACACGCACGCACGCACACGCACCGCACACACACACAGAGACACACACATAACACACACACACACTCACTTAACACACACACAAACACAAACACACACAAACAAACAAACAAACATACAAACAAACACACACACACACACACACACACACACACACACACACACACACACACACACACACACACACACACACACACACACACACACACTCACACTCACACTCACCACTTTTCGAGAAAAGTGACTGAACAGCACTTTCTCTGAACTTCTGACAACATTTAAAGTCTGTTTTTCTTGTTCTAACAGTTTACCCATGTCTTCAACATACATTAAGCTTTATTCCAAGCGAGGCTTCGTCAAGGTCAGGTGACCTTTAGAAGTGCAAAGTCTGGATTTTCTGTGAAAAAAAAATCGTTTTTATGTAAAAAGGAAGATTGTCAGAATGGCCTGACCATCTTGTTCTTCTTTCTTTCCTTCTTCTTCTCTCCAGCTACGACAACTTGGGGTTGGGGTTGAGGGAGATAGGTAATAATGGGGGAGGAGGGGAAGGGGACAGTGTTTTTGGAAGGCGAAGAATCGAAGGAAATAGAACAGGCGAGAGAGAGGGCAGAGAGAGAGAGAGAGAGAGAGAGAGAGAGAGAGAGAGAGAAGAGAGAGAAGAGAGAGAGAGAGAGGAGAAATGAAATAAAACTTTATTTTCCAACAGTATAGACACTAGCACAGACCAGTTTGCATATCTGTCATTGTCAAAACAACAACAAAACACAAACAAAAATACAGAGCAGAGACATACTGTCAAAGGGGTGTGTGTGTGGAGAACGAGAGAGACGAAGGAGTAAGGAGAGTGGATGAGAATGATACAGGGAGAAGGAGAGACAGGGGGACAGACAGACAGACAGACAGACGAACGGACAGACGATGACGGACATACAGACGGACAGAGATAGACAGACAGATATATATTCATCTTTTCAGCTCTCAGCCAAAGGCTGTGCCACTGTTTTTCTTCTTTTTTTCTTCTACAGCAGCTGAAGAAAAAACAAAATATGGAAGAGATAGAGTGAGACAGACTGACAGAGACTTACCCACTGAGGCACTTTTCTTATCTTTCTTCTATCAGTCTCTGTGTGTGTGTGTGTGTGTGTGTGTGTGTGTGTGTGTGTGTGTGTGTGTGTGTGTGTGTGTGTGTCTGTGTGTCTGTCTGTCTATCTGTCTGTCTGTCTGTCTGTCTGTCTGTCTCTCTCTCTCTCTCCTCTCTATATATATATATATATATATATATATATATATGTATATATATATATATATATATATATATATATATATATATATCTGTCTCAATCTTTTGCTTTTTTTTTCTCTCGTTTTTATTTAATGTCTCCATGCTGTTATGCGTGTGTGTGTGTGTGTGTGTGTGTGTGTGGTTGTGTGTGTGTAGGCCTGTGTCAGTGTGTGTATATATGTGTATATCTGTATGCATATGTGTGTGTGTATATGTGTGTGCGTATGTGTGTGCGTGTATGTGTGCTCGTGTGTGTGCGCATGAATGCCTCTATGTGTGTGTTCGTGTGTGTCTCTGTGTGTGTGTGTGTGTGTCTGTGTGTATAAATGACTAGCTAAAAAGGAGAGAGAGAGAGAAAAAGAAAGAAACAGAAAGAAGGAACGAGAGAGAGAGAGAAAATGTGTGTGCGTGTATGTGCGTGTGTGTGTGAGAGAGAGAGAGAGAGAGAGAGAGAAAGAGAGGGCGTGCGCCTGTGCGTGTGTTTGCACGTGTATACATGTGTGTGTCTGTGCGCGTGTCTGTAATAATACATGTGTTGACGAAACAAGTAACAAGAATACTGAGTCCATTGTACTGCATTATTTTTTAATGATTGGATTAGAGGGACCAGTACGAAAGGTTAACCTTGAGGTAACTGGTGAACGAGGTGATAGAGACCTCAATTTATTCCTGGTGTCAGCATTGTGAGGGCTGTATTCATTACCTGCACCTTGTTGCTTTGCCTTTCTAAAACTTTGAGCTTAATAAACATGCCTGTCGAGTTTTGCTAGCGCTGTTTTTGTTTATCTAATTCTTTTCGGTGTAGGGGAGTTATTCATTTGTTTTAGTCGTTGTTTCTGTCTTTGTCTGATGCTTTTCTTCGTGTGTATGTGTGTGTTGGGAGGGGGGAGGGGAGTGTTTGTCTTGTGTTTGAGTGGAAGTGAGTAAGTGAGGATGAGTGAGTGAGTGAGTAAGCGAATGAATGAGTGAGCGAATGAGCGAGCGATGAGTAAGTGAATCATGAGTGAGTGTGTGTGTATGTGTGTGTGTTTGTGTGTGTGTGGTGCGTGCGTGCGTGTGTGTGTGTGTGTGTGTGCGTGCGTGCGTGCTGGTGTGTGTGTGTGTGTGGTGCATGTGTGCGCATGTCATGATCGTTTTCGCATCACATAGCATCTGCAGCGTTGTTGTGTATGTGTTTGTGCGCGTGTGTGTGCGTGCATGTGTAAGTGAGTGAGTGAGTATGTGCTGTTTGTGTGTATGATTGTGTGTGTGTGTGTGTGTGTGTGTGTGTGTGTGTGTGTGTGTGTGTGTGTGTGTGTGTGTGTGTGTGTGTGTGTGTGTGTGTGTTGATGTGTGTGTATGCGTGGGTGCATATGTACAGGTGTATATATCTATATATATATATATGTATATAATATATATATATATATATCTGAGTGTGTGTGTGTGTGTGTGTGTGTGTGTGTGTGTGTGTGTGTGTGTGTGTGTGTGTGTGTGGTGTGTGTGTGTGTGTGTGTGTGTGTGTGTGCGAGTGTGCGCGCGAGTGTGTGACTGTTTCTGTGCTTGTTTGCATCTGCGCTTTGTGTTCCTTTCTTTGTTGGGAGATTGGGGAATGGTCGAGCGCTGGTGTTCTTTTGTGAGATGTGTTGTTTTCTCCTGATTATCTTTCTTTTTTATTGTTAGAGAGAAAGAGACAGAGACAGACAGACAGAGAAAGACAGACAGAGACAGAGACAGACAGACAGAAAGAGTGAGAAGGAGGGAGGTAAAGAGAGAGTACACATTTAAAAAAAAAATGTTATTGCACCAAACAAGGAGAAAGGAGAGAGGGGAGAGAAGGCAGGAAAGATGCAGGCAAGGGGACTGGAAAACAAACCATCGTTGTGGGGCAAATCTGCAGAACATGGAGAAACGTTACGTACTGCACGTTTAAAAGCGACACTATCGCCACTTTCTGTATGGAGCGGGACCACCACAAGTACAACCAGACGACAATGTCAACAAACCCATTATAATAGCAATACGCAACACTCACGTATTCTGCTCATAAGATGAAAAACCGAGACTAAACAGTAAACAATAGTGTTCTTATCAAAACGGTAAATACGCCAAGAAAATACTGGGGGGGTGGGGGGGGGGGTTCAGTAACCTGACCAACAAAACAAGACGTATGGTCAAGCCATGATAACAGTCTTTTCTTTTTCTTTGATTTGATTTTGATTTTGGTTCAGTTTTTACGTCAGCACCCACCTCAGGTGATATGGCCGACGGGATGATCATCCAGGGAAGTGGGGGAAGGGGGACTTATCTAATCCTATACGGACACCACCAGAACAACAATGATGGTAAGATGGGACAGTGAGACGGCCGGTTTTAATATAGCGCACCCGAGATTCGAACCTATAACCATTAGCATGAATCCGACGCTCAACCAACTGAGCTACTGGGGCCTGCCTTCCTTTTCTGCGTCTTCAGATGTATTTAATCGTAAATGTGACTCGAAAATATATCAGTCCCCCTGTTTAGAGTCTGGAGTTATATCAGTCCCCCTGTTTAGAGTCTGGAGTTATATCAGTCCACCTGACCGAGATAAACAAAAGAAAGCTGAAATACGTAGGAATGTGATCAGAAACACCAAAACAGATCTGATGTTAACGTTCTACAGGGGAAAGTTGAGGTGAGGAGAAGAAAGGGACGACCGCACACCTCCTATTTCAACACTATATCGCGGATGTCTGTGGTCTGGAGATTCAGGAGGTCGCCCATAGATGTCTTAACCGTGTCACCTGGAAAAAAACTTGTGACGTCAAGCGTGGCTCCTACCGCAGATCCCGGCGAGGGAGAGAGATGAGAGATGATGATCTTTAATGTCCCATGAAGGTCGCCAAAATAACTTGTCAGCTCCCAACTTAGCCCAAAATATCTATCAAAAGAGCCAGACAGTACACAATTCCTGTTACACTTGTACAATTGAGACTTCCTACTGGAACAACCTTTCGTCATTTTCGCCCCCACCCTCCTCCCCTTGACTGTTTTAAACCCAACTGGGGCATAGAGGAAATCCAGCGGAATCAGCAGTGATATTAAGCATCAAGAATTCACAACTGTCCAATAGAAAAAAAGTCCTTGTGAAATTATTTTAATAGTAAAAAGTCGTGAAATTATTTTACGAAAGAATGCTCAAATGTTCAGAATACAATTGTACAATTTCAGAACATTTGATAAATTTTGTTGATTTTTATTTATCTTTTCTTTCTCTTCCAGAAAAGAAGTTACGAACCAATGACACTATTGATTTAACTCACAGGTATTTTTGTGGAATAAACTTCAAGCGGCCATTATGGAATTTAGGACATGTGAAAACAAAAAAGAAACTCATCGCCTAAGGCATCGTCATCATAAAACTGACACATACTGTTTGTCTGTCTATTCCTTTGTGTCTAGCTATTTCATTTTTAAGCTTATGACAGCTGC
>CM060306.1:94822116-94829616 GCA_030674185.1 Monoplex corrugatus | reverse complement strand
CTTTTTTTTCTCCAAAGAACTTCTGTTCAAATACCTCATGTGAATGAATGTAATAAGACCAATACAAAATCTGTACACTCGACTATATCATGTTTGGTTTCATATACTTTAATTTATTTGTGTGCGTAGGTATGTACGAGTCCATGTGTACATGTGCATGGATGTTGTTGCCATTGTAAACATTATTCTTGTTCGTCCCACGATTACTACAGTGAAGGACTGTTCTTTGTGTTTAATTGATATTGACAAGATTTTCTTCCCAGTTATGTTTTGTTAACTTTTTAAAATATAACGAGATTTGTTTTGTTTTGTTCATCTTATGGAGCTGCACACAACATTAATCATTTCACTCCCTCGCCCTATCTATTAGCATTTTGTAACATTTAACTCTTTCACTCCCTTGTCCTACTCTCCAACTTCTAGCAACATTTAACCCCTTCACTCTCTCGCATTATCCACGAACTTCCTGCAACATTTAGACCACTTACTCCCTCGCCATATCCATTAGCTTTTTACATTTAATCGTTTCACTCCTTCCCCTATCCTCCAACTTTTTGCGAAATGTAACCCTTTCTCTCCCTCGACCTATCCACCAGCTTCTTGCAAATGTTAACCATTTCTCACCCTCGCCCAATTCATCAGTTTTTTTCACCACTTTACCATTTCTCTCCCTTGCTCTACCCACCAGCTTTCTGCAACATTGAACGCTTTTACTCCTTTGCCCTATCCGCTAGTTTCTTGCAACTTTTAACCCTTGCACTCCCTCTCTATCCATCAGATTTCTGCAACATTAACCCTTTCATTCCTTCCCCATATCCACCAGCTTCTCGTTATATTTAACCATTTCACTCCCTTGCCCTGTCCTCCGGCTTTCTGCAATATTTCACCGTTCACTCTGTTGCCCTATCAAGTTTCGTGCAGTAAGGAGGAGGAGTGAAGAGATTAACTGTCACCTGATGAATAAGGCTAAGATCCCCCACCCCGTTAACTGAACAACCTAATATATTGACAGTACTGTATGCAATGTAGCTTTTGTACATGTATGTAGTTTTACTTCACCTTATAATATGAGTACCTGTCTCTCCATAGTTATATCTGCGCTTTGTATTTACATTTTTTGACATTCACGAACTAATTCTTCCCGGGGACAGCGTGTCGACGCGGTGCAGCGTCACTCCCCCCTCCCCCTCCCCCCACTTTTTTTTTTTTTTGTATGCATGTATTCTGTTTACCTATGAAAGTGGATTTTTTCTACAAAGGCTTTTCCATAGACAACCCTTTTTGTTGCTATGGGATCTTTATCGTGTGCAGAGCACGTACAACATACGAGACCTTACTTCATCGACTCATCTAAAAGACTGGCACCTAGATTATCAATTATGATTCGTTGAATGGGGTAATAAGCCCTGGCATGATCCGCGATTCGAAACCAGAATTCTGGGGATTGATTAGCAAATGAACTTAGTTTATGTTTGTATGCGATTCCAGAGGGGTATAGAAAACATACAGCAATGGGGAGGGATTGAAATGGTTAAATGTCAGCTGGTGAACAGGACGAAGGGAACAAAAGGATTGAAGGATCGTATATACAATGCTTTGTCTTCAGCAGTGGTAGACAGGTACAGACCAACTGCCTGCTGATTACAGCTCTCGCTCAGTCAGCCACCAAAATAACTTCTTGCGTGACTCAGGATTTATCGATCTGAACTGGCTGCAGAACTGGGAGAAAATGTTCATAAAAATACTTGGGTGAGGAAGATGGGGTGGAGTGGGGTGGGGTGGGTTTGTGAACTCAGAACTCAGCACACATTTATTTTCCATAAGACACCCAAATAGGGCTGTAAGAACACATTGGTTGTAGCAGATTGACATTTCACATTTTACATTATCATCATAATCAATAGAAATATCAATATATGAACGATTTAAAATTTTTGTTGTTTTTTTTCAAGTGCGAGCAATCAGAATATTCTGCAAACATAGTCTTCACCACATATTTGTAAATTACCATCCACGATCAGTTCAGTTTGATTAAGAGCAGTTGATTGTTCAAAGTATGTGTTTCACTTGAATATTTTTCATCAGTTTCAATCTCGGTCATGCTTTTTGTTTGGATCTTTTGTGTGTGAGAGAGATGTTGTTGGACTTTTGTATCTGGGACAATTGTCTCGGAAATAAAGTTCCTCATCAATCAACTATAAAGTGTACATTTTTTTAGTTACTCTTGGAATGTAAGTTTATCCATATACCAAGTAGGGCCTCAAGATCTTGCCAAGAGCATAAGGCTTATGGTGCTGAAGTTTTGATCATTTTGAATCTTGTCCATTTCAGGACATCAGCACTGAATGGAATTTATTCCTAGCATGTCATCCTGGGAAACTAACACTGCTAATGCCGGATTGTCTTGTCACCGATTTCTTACAGATATGTTGCTACCATTCAGTTTTCAGGGACTGTTTTAGGTTATTTTCCATCAAACCCAACAGAGCTACAGACGTGTACTAACTGTTCAGGTTTTGGGAAGGTAAAGCAGAGAGAGAGAAAGAGAGAGAGAGAGGGAGAGAGAGAAGAGAGAAAGTGAGGGAAGAGAGAGAGAGAGGGAGAGAGAGAAGAGAGAAAGAGAGAGAGAGAGAGAGAGGGGGGAGAGAGAAGAGAGAAAGTGAGAGAAGAGAGAGAGAAGAGAGAGAGATAGGTAGCGTCCCCATTATGCTGGCCCAGAGAAAAAATTAAGGCCCAGAGAAAAAATTAAGGCCCAGAGAAAAAAGTAAGGCCCAGAGAAAAAATTAAGGCCCAGAGTAAAAATTAAGGCCCAGAGAAAAAAGTAAGGCCCAGAGAAAAAATTAAGGCCCAGAGTAAAAATTAAGGCCCAGAGAAAAAAGTAAGGCCCAGAGAAAAAATTAAGGCCCAGAGTAAAAATTAAGGCCCAGAGTAAAAATTAAGGCCCAGAGAAAAAATTAAGGCCCAGAGAAAAAAGTAAGGCCCAGAGAAAAAATTAAGGCCCAGAGAAAAAAGTAAGGCCCAGAGAAAAAAGTAAGGCCCAGAGAAAAAATTAAGGCCCAGAGAAAAAATTAAGGCCCAGAGAAAAAAGTAAGGCCCAGAGAAAAAATTAAGGCCCAGAGTAAAAATTAAGGCCCAGAGAAAAAAGTAAGGCCCAGAGAAAAACTGAGGTCTTTACCACCTCACTCCTCTACAACCGTCAAAGTGATGGGCCGATCTTTACCGTTTTACTTTATCTAATTGAGCGCAATGTACAGTTTTTCTCCTCTCGTAGCACTTAATAGCCTAGATCTGGCACTCAGTAAAAACGCGTGAACCTGGATAATCAGTACGCATTCAAAGTGATAATGAGGCTGAAGCACACTGAACGAGTCTAACCCTTTCATGACTCAGCACTCAAGACTTACTTATTTGTCATGAGCACTCAGCTAGTACCATATCACAAATTAGTTGTAATAACCGTATACAACTCATCACCAGTAACTGATTTCGCATATCACATTATCATCGTCAAGAACAATTAAAATTGAAACGCATTAGCCATTAAGAATCTTCTACCACTCTCTCTCTTCTCTCACTTTCTCTCTTCTCTCTCCCCCTCTCTCTCTCTTCCCTCACTTTCTCTCTTCTCTCTCTCCCCCTCTCTCTCTCTGCTTTACCTTCCCAAAACCACTTCTATGCTGATGACACCCAACTTCAAGACAGTGACTCACCTGATAATATACAGCGCCTGTTGACTCGCACTACTGAGTGTTACTCGGACATTAAGAACTGGATGACACACAATAGACTTCAGCTTAATGACGACAAAACAGAAGCTATCCTCATTGGCACCCGTCAGAAACTTTCTCAGCTGCCTCCTCTTTCTCTCCCATTATGTAACACATCAGTCCCAATTTCTGATTCAGCTAAAAACCTTGGTGTCTGCATTGACTCTACCCTCTCCATGAACAACTTTGTTTCTCAAACTGCCAGATCCTGCTACTATCATCTCCATCGTATAAAGCTGATCAGGAAGTATCTCTCTGTCGAAACAATTGCAAAACTCGTTCTCTCCTTCATAATGTCTCGCATTGACTATTGCAATTCACTCCTGTCTGGTCTTCCTGCCTCCACCATTCACATCCTACAGCGCATTCAAAACAATGCTGCACGCTTTGTACTCAAAAAGAAAAAAGCTGACCACATATCTCCTCTCCTGGCACAACTTCACTGGCTCCCTGTATCAAAGCGCATACAGTACAAACTAGACACCATGTGCTACAAAAGCCTCAATAACGCAGCCCCCGATTACCTGTCAAGCCTACTTGAGATCTATGTTCCCTCACGTACCCTCCGCTCTGCCTCTGATCCTCTGACTCTTCGCTTTCCACGCACTAAGCTCAATACCTATGGTCCACGAGCCTTCTCTGTTTCTGGTCCACTCTCCTGGAACAAACTTCCTCTCTCAGTCCGTCAGCAACCTACTTTTGTCTCCTTCAAGTCCGCTCTCAAAACTCACCTTTTCTCTCCTGCATAAAATCCTAACCTCACTCAACCCTCCCCTCTGCAGCCTGTCTCCGCTCGGAGGGAATCACATGGTTATAATATATAATTGTATGCTATGCTCTCTATAATTTTCCATTGCTTTTATTCTTGCTTTTATTGCTTTTCGTCTTTCTCCCCATTTATAGCCATGCGTGTGTGTGGGTGTGTGTGTGTGTGTGTGTGTGTGTGTCTGTATGTGTGCGTGCGTGTGTGTGCGAGCGTGCGTGCCTGCGTGTGTGTCTGCTTCAGCGCTTAGATTTGATTTTATCAAGATTTTGCGCTATATAAATATTGTAATTATTATTATATTATTATAGAATCTTCCAGTTTTCTCAATTTATGCAGATAACCATGGACTTTCTCTGCAGCCTGTATTTGAAATTTATCTTCAGTAAGCTTGTTATTTGATTTTTATACTGTGTTCACGGTAACAAATTCTTTAAACGCATTAGCCACTAAGAATCTTACATTTTCCCAATCCGTGCACGTAACCATGGACATATTCTGCAGCGTGTATTTGAAATTCATCTTCACTGAAGAGTGTTCTGAGCTTACGGTTTTTGTGCTTAGTAACTGCTTCTATGCTAGCTGAATGGGTAGCGCAAACTATGTTAGATTTGAGAAGTTCCACAACATGGGAGATAATTCCTACGTGACTCTCAAGAGTTATGTCCTTTGGTTGATATCTTCACTAAGTTTGCTATTTGATTTCTATACTGTGTTCACAGTAATAAATTCTTGAAGATGTGTATTTTTCCTGAATTTTTTAAAAAAATCAGTTTTATTGTTGTCTGTTCATATCTAATATAACTATTTAGGAAATGAAGTTCTTCTTCAATCACACCACAGACTGTACATTTTGTGTTCTCTTGGAAAAATTATATATCTGTCTCGTTCAGAATGTGCATCATTCACACTGACCCAAAGCCGGTCTGCGTAATGCTTTCTTGTGGTCTGACTTTTCAGTATCTCTTAGATATGGTTTTAAGTGGCAGTTGGCCGTGATCTATAGAAAAGCAGTCATGACGTGTGTGTGTGTGTGTGTGTGTGTGTGTGTGTGTGTGTGTGTCTGTGTGTGTGTGTGTGTGTGTGTGTGTCTGTGTGTGTGTGTGTGTGTGTGTGTCTGTGTGTGTGTGTGTGTGTGTGTGTGTGTGTGTGTGTGTGTGTGTGTTTCGTTTTGTTAACTTTTTTATTCAAGTTCTTTAATAAACTGACAAAACTCACGATATATCTTATTCATCAGAATAAAAGATATGTATAAAATCAAACTTTAAGCATGATCCTATCACATACGTAAATCCATGCGTTAAATTTGTATCATACCTAAAATACTTGTTGTCATCAATTTTTGTCATGCTATAGTTGTACTTTTCGGTTAATTCCAGAAACAGACATACTTGTATTCTGCCTGTTTTTCCGCCATGACGTAGTTCAGTTCATATTTATTTTAAGTTAACTGCGAGTGAAAGGGTTAATCAACGAGAGCGCGTGACGCGTGCTGCAGTTTACGTGGGGTCAGGAGTGGGACCAGAAGATACCTGCTGAATGCTGGTTCGTCAGCAGCCACACATACATTCTTGGCATTGCTCTGCTTCCATACTACGTCGTTATGCGCTGTAACAACACAGGCGCTAGAAATTGTATGCATTCTACTGTATAAGAGAATTTTCTTTCGCACGAATAGGATCACGCTTCAGATAGTCAGTGCGGTTGTCTGGATGACAGATGTGTTCATCTTTGTTGCCCCAAGGTTGCTTTTCCAAAGTTGCTCCATTCTGGCCACCGCTCATTTTTTATTTTTGAACTGTTGGCAACACTGCACAATGTGTTCTGGAGACTATGGTCCCGTCTGGCATGGACACCCATCGGATGTGGGACAGCCCCATTCAGTATATGTTTCAGTAGGTGGCAGTGTGCAATCCTCAGACGGAGGATTGAAATCCTACCAAGGATTGATTCAGTTTCAGTTGTCTCAAGTTGAGTTTCTCCTCGCTCGGAATAAGTTCCAAAAGCACCAACATCACAAAGCTTGTAATGGAAAAGAATCCAGATTAATTTTGGCAAATGCCATAAGTCAGCGCATAAACTCTATGTGCTAGCAAATTCTTGAGAGTTTACTTAATTTTTGGGTTTTATATACTGCTGCCTGTTTTAGTATCAAATTATTGAGAGAGAAAATAGAAATATCATCGTAATCAATTGCATCATTGTTTGTTTGTTTGTTTGTTTGTTGATTTGTTGTTGGTTGTTTTTGGTTGGTTGATTGGTTGGTTGGTTGGTTGGTTGGTTGGTTGGTTGGTTGGTTGGTTGGTTGTTGTTGTTTGTTTTTTTTTTGTTTGTTTCTTTGTTTGTTTTTTTTGTTTCTTTTTGTTTTTGTGTACGTCTTTTTTTTTTTGGGGGGGGGGGGGAGATGGGGTTGGACTGTTATTGTTGTTATTTAATGTTGTTGTTGTGTGTGTGGTGTGTGTGTGTGTGTGTGTGTGTGGTGTGTGTGTGTGTGGTGTGTGTGTGCGTGTGTGTGTGCGTGTGTGTGTGCGTGTGTGTGTGTGTGTTGGGTTTTTTATTTTTGTTTTTGTTTGTTTGTTTTCTTCCTTTCATATCTCAAGCTGCTGTTTCAGGAGCCATCCTTGTCAGAGACACCGTTAGCTCGCTTCATGGCTCTGCAGATTTTTCGCAGGTGTCAGCAGTGAGAACCCACTGAGTTGGCGATGGCGTGAAAAACAAGTTATACATAACGGATGGGGGTGAGTCTGGCACTAATCGGGTGAGCACCCCACGTGATGGTAACCCCCTCCTTCCGCTCCTTCCCCATTCCTTCCTCCCCCATGCCCTCTGCCCACTTCACTGCCAAACCCATTTTCATCTCACTCTCTATTCCAGACCACAAGCACAGCTGTTGTGTATATTCGTGGTGTGTGTGTGTGTGTGTGTGTGTGTGTGTGTGTGTGTGTGTGTGTGTGTGTGTGTGTGTGTGTG
>CM060306.1:94804616-94817116 GCA_030674185.1 Monoplex corrugatus | reverse complement strand
TGCAGCCCATATTCACCTGTACAGCCCATATTCACCTCTACAGCCCATATTCACCTCTACAGCCCATATTCACCTCTACAGCCCACATTCACCTCTACAGCCCACATTCACCTCTACAGCCACATTCACCTCTCTCTCTCTCTCTCTCTCTGTCTCTCTCTCTCTCTCTCTCTCTCTCTCTCTCTCTCTTAGGCCCTCTCAGTGTATATCTGTATATGTATGTGTGTGTGTGCGCGCACGCGCGTGCGTGCCTGTATACGTGTGTGTGTGTGTGTGTGCGCTCGCGCGAGCGTGCCCGCGAGCTACATTGAATCACATACCGATTTCACAATGGACACGATCCCAGACAACGTTTTTAACACACCTTTATCAAAATATGCCTACTCATCCACAAAAAAAAAAAAAAAAAAGAAAAGAAAAGAAAAAAAAAAAGAAAACAGGAAAGCATTCTACAATTACGGTGACTTTTAATGCATATAACTCAGTGGCCTAACACGGCATGTATTTAGATATATACCGAAAGACACTTCAGACAAAGCACCCACAAACTGCTTTTGTTCCTACACTTGTAGCAATCTCGCATCCTGGACTTTCCAGAAATGTTTTCTATGTTTCTGTTTTTAGCAAAACTTCTACGCAGAAAAACAGACAAGCTTCGTTTAATTAAAACTATTGAGCGTTATGACCCATGACAAGGTCACAATGACCAGTTCACTGCCTGAAATCGCCAACGATGATTTTTGTCACACGTATAGATCTGTCTTTTCTCCATATTTTTCCCTTTTATTATTATTAATATAATTATTATTATTATTATTATTATTATTATTATTATTATTATTATATTATTATTATTATTATTGTTATTATTGTTTTTATTATTATTATTCCATTGTTTTTCATAGGCGTAAATACGAGAAGCTGTGCCGATGTCTAAATGATATGATAGTATGGGTATTCTTTTTGATAGCTGTGTTGTTTTAGTTTCTCAGCCGCTCAGAGAATTGCAATGCGTGAGTAAGGGACGAACATGTGTATTGCTTTTATCAATTCTTCTACAAAAAAAAAAAAAAAAAAGGAGATTATAGAACGGCTTGACCGTCTTGACTTTTTAAGAATTGAAACGATAAAACAAAAAGAATAAAACAGTAGACCATGTATTTCCGTATGCATTCAGAGAAGACGGAAAAGTCAACAGAAATGTCAAAACCAGATTGCATCAAGCAAATAACGTCAGTTGTCTTCATGCCACATTCCTCAAACATTACAACAGCCCTATCAAAACGAAAGCCGAACTCTTTAGTTCCATTTTGATCTCCACCCTGACATACAAGCGCCAGACCTGAACCCCAAGCCAAATCCCTGGAGCACAGGGTTATCATCTGTAAGAGATGTTGTTTAAGATGGGCTGTCAGCAAGACCAGACATGACATGATGAGAACAACCAAGACCAAGGAAATGTTTGGAACAACACCAATCTACCATCATGCTCGTCAGCAGGCAGTTAAAGTCGTTTATTATATGCCCACACTGCAATCCCACCAGAGGACTCCAACAGGCATATAGATATCTGGATTAAAAGCGAGGGGCAGACCAAGGAAGACCTTAAGTCACTTGGCTTTTCTCCTCTTCAGGCCTTCCAGGTCTGTGATCGTCATTTTTTCTCCATGAGGCTCCACTGAGAGTACAAGCGGGCACATGATACATGACCAACTTCAACTCCTCTGACCATCAAGGGAGAACAGTGGCAGAATGGTTCAGACGTTCGCCCGCCATCAACTAAACTCGAGGTTCCAAGGCTCGCTTCCCGTACAGGCTTCGACTTTTCTCCTCAGTTTGACCGGAAAATCGATCTGAACGTCTAGTCCTTCGGAAGGGGACGAAAAAACGAGTCGGACCCGTGTGCCTTCTGGCTGCACACGCTAAAGATCCCACGGCAGTTGAAAATCGTGAAGAGCAGGGCATTGCCTTGATATAAAACATTGGAGAGATGGGTTGATTTCCCAGGTCCCATCCCTTGAAGACAAATTAGCCTTATTGCCTTTCTGAAGTCTTGGTTAAAAAAATGTGAATATGAATTTGAATCGAGGGAGAGAGGATGGGCGCCGCCCTCGTAGTGCTGGCCCCAGGAAAGGTTGAGGTCTCTGCCACTTTACTCCCCTACTACCCCAGGAGTACGGAACTATCCAGGTAGCCTCAGGACCTGGCCAACTCGTGGGTTTATGTGCAGGCTTAAGGCTTGTTGTGCTGTGATCATCCTGGATCTTCTCCATCACATGGCACCAGTGACAATAGTATATATGAAATTCATTCAAAGCGCGGAGACATCATCTTGAAAAACTGAAACTGAAATTGAAACTCAAACTAACCATCAAGCTCCATGACAGCCGACAGGAAGTCGGGAAAAAAATGGCCACATTCATCATCAGATGTGGCCTGACGACACAGACAGAGACGGTGAACGAAAGAAGAACAATCCACTGGGCCTCAACTCCGTTAGCGCTTATCGTTTGGAAGAGGAAACACAGATAGGTGGTCCTTAGCCCCAAGAGAGGGAAGGCAGGGTTGTCTGCCTTTCTTTTACTTTTATTGATGTTTAAAGCCCAGCCGACTGCGCAGAGCCATATCAGGGCTATAACCGCTTCAAAACACAAAACTTCAACAGGAAAAAAGAAAAGAAAAGAAAATTAAGTACACATGTCAATGCATTCGCGCACATAATCTAAGGACAAGCCCCCGGCGTAGGACCATTCCGTCCGATTTATCGCACTGGGGAGATTTAAAAAACACACCTGAATACAAATATAAGCATACATAAGGACACCAAAACATATATAAAAACAGGCATGAATTACCTAAAATTGCTTCCGCATATCTCACCTCCTTAGAGCCCGAAATGCGCTTAATACAAATACCAAATTATCAATCCGAAGAAAAAGTACGTAAGACTTTATCGAAAAAATACAGGTGAATGGACTATTAAGGCAGAAAATAAGTAGAAATGACAGAAAGCAAGGCAACAAGGCAGAGACAAAGAGAGTGACAGAAAAGAGGAAATTTCTAGCACAGAATTTCCAGAAGGTGGGGATAATATTTATACTGAAAGAGCCCCCGGCAACCCAACGGGGGGATTGTCTGCCTTGAGGGTTATTGTTTGGAGTTCAGAGTTTGGTCAAGAAGAATTCATCGCACTCGGATGGTTCCATACACGCTTTACTCAAATCTGCCCTGAATTAACCGGTAACTCCCTAAGCCTGCTCAAAACCATATATGCTAGCAAGATCTTGAAATGGGAGAAGGGGGGGGGGGGATGCAGATCTTCGAAACACTAAGCTGACGCCAGTAGAACGATGGATATGTTTAGATGGGCAGAGAACAGGCCAGTTTTTTAACTTTGCAGATTGGGACGGAACTCGAAATATCAGATCTTGAGTCTACGGTTCTTTCAAAAGAACCAACCAGCCCGTTAAAGGAAAAAAAAAAGAAAAATTGACCAGCCAACTAACCCACCAACCCATCACAACCAAACCAAACCAAACGTGAACCACACTCAACAACAACAAAAACAACAACAACAACAACAAACAGCCAACTAACCCACCAATCCATCAACCACCAACCAATGAAAAACAACAACAACAACAAACAGCCAACTAACCCACCACAAACCCCTCAACCAACCAACCAAGTAAAACAACAACAACAACAAACAGCCAACTAACCCACCAACCCATCAACCAACCAACCAAATAAAACAACAACAACAACAAACAGCCAATAACCACCAACCCAACCAACCAATAAAACAACAACAACAACAACAACAACAGCCAATTAACCAACCAACCCATCAACCAACCAAGTAAAACAACAACAACAAACAACAACAAACAGCCAACTAACCAACCAACCCATCAACCAACCAAGTAAAACAACAACAACAACAACAAACAGCCAATTAACCAACCAACCCATCAACCAACCAAGTAAAACAACAACAACAAACAAACAGCCAATTAACCAACCAACCCATCAACCAACCAAGTAAAAACAACAAACACAACACAACAACAAACAGCCAACTAACCCACCAACCCATCAACCAACCAACCAAGTAAAACATCAACAACAACAACAACACAACAACAAACAGCCAACTTAACCAACCAACCCATCAACAACCAACCAAGTAAAAGCATCAACCAACAACACAACAAACAGCCAATTAACCAACCAACACATCAACCAACAAGTAAACAACAACAACAACAAACAGCCAACTAGCCCACCAACCCATCAACCACCAACAAAAAGACAAAAAAACTAAAACAAACAAAAACATGAAGCTAGACAGAATTAATTTTCCGGTCGGTAATAGCACAATCGAAACAGAAACCGTTCTAAGCAGAATCGGTAAAGGACGAATAAACGTGGGGGTGGCGAGAAAAAGGACCAAGGTACATCTCAGGATGCTTTTTAGCTCGTAACTCAGTCTTCGTGACCTATGAGAAAGCCAAAGGATGCTTTTTAGCTCGTAACTCAGTCTTCGTGACCTATGAGAAAGCCAAAGGATGCTTTTTTAGCTCGTAACTCAGTCTTCGTGACCTATGAGAAAGCCAAGCTGACTCCACATGGGCCTTGTAAGAGTGTTGCGACATGATAAATGACTGGTTTCGCTTTTCTTACGTTCGTGGTGTGGGTGCAGTGACGTCTTTCTCGAAGCTGGAATTTTTGCAGAAAGGGATATTTATGACGTGATCTAAACTATCCATTAAAGATATGCATGACATGCCACGAGCTGTTTATGTAATACAACTCCAAGTTTAATCAAATGATACTGCCATTAGACCTGTAGATAGCATGATGATCATGTTAGCAACACGATGCATCGTCATGATTAATTCAAACGCGTTCTGTGCGCAGAGATTCTGTCTAAGAAGTGGAAGAGCTGCTCTGACGCTGGCAGACTATATTTAGCTCTGTCTTTAAAAAGAAAACTAGACGAAACAAAACAAAAACCGCTCTTCTTTTTCTGAATGAAAAGATGGTTTCGAAGAAAACCTTCACCTCCACTCTCTTTCTCCATTCTTTCTTTTCCAAACAGCTCTCGCCGACCAGGAACCAAAATGGGGAAAAAAATCATGCTATTCTGAGGCAGATCGACTGACATCCTTTACGTACACTGTTTCTATTTTGAGTCTGACTGCCGATTTGCAAACTCATACAGAACGAAATGAAAGGCTGAAAACGTGACGAGGCAGTTAATCATTAATCTTGCCCAAAGCACAGCAGAGAGAGAGAGAGAGAGATACACAGAGAGAGTCAGAGTGTGTGTGAGAGAGAGAGGGAAAGAGAGAGAGAGAGAGAGTGAGTCACAGAGAGAGAGAGAGGGAGAGAGAGACAGAGAGCGACCGAGAGAGAGAGAGAGAGAGAGAGAGAAGAAGGACAGAGAGATAGAAACGGTGGAGAGACAGAAAGAGAAAAGAGAAGGGGAGGGACAAAAAGAGAAAGAGAGAGAGAGAAAGGAAGGAAAGAGAGAGAGAAAGGAGAGAGAGGAAGATGAGAAAGAGAGAGAGAGAAGTGGGAGAGGGTTAGGAGGGATGTAGATGGGGAGGGAGTAGGAGTGTTTGACAGGCATGCAGTTGTTTCCATTTTTGGTGTGTGATATACGTCAGTGTCGGCTAAATATGCATAAGAATACAGCAAGTCTACAACGGTTTTTGTTTTAGCGCTTTGCTGGCAAAGATGAGAAATTGTTTCATGTCGACCGGTGCGTGTGCGTGATAGTGTTGCGTGTGTGTGTGTGTGTGTGTGTGTGTGTGTGTGTGTGTGTGTGTGTGTGTGTGTGTGTGTGCATGTGAGTGTGTGTGCGTGCGTGTGCCGTGTGTACGTATGTGTGTGCATGTGTGTGTGTGTGTGTGTGTGTACGTATGTGTGTGCGTGCGTGTGTGTGTATGTGTGTGTGTGCATGCGTGTGTGTGTATGTGTTTGTGTGTGTGAATTTGTGCGTGTATGAGTGCGTGCGTGTGCGTGTGTGCGTGTGTATCAGTGCGTGTGTGTGTGTGCCATGTGTGCGTGTATGTGTGCGTGTGTGTGTGTGCCTGTGTGCGTGTGTGTAGTGTGTGTGTGTGTGTGTGTGTGCCATGTGTGCGTGTGTGCATGTGTGCTGTGTGTGTGTGTGGTGTGTGTGTGTGTGTGTGTGTGTGTGTGTGTGTGTGTGTGTGTGTGTGGGGTTGTTGTGTGCGTGTGTGTGTGTTTCCGGTTCCTATTCGCTTGAAAGCTCGAAGTCATTTTTATATAGATAGCTATTTCAACGTTAACCCAAGAGTACAACAAATGAAGGGATTCCTGGATGTATAACTTGGACTCTGCATGGTCTAGTTTTGTGTCACAAATATTGCTTTCATTGAAATTGAAACGCCCAGGAATTATCGTATGATTTATAGTAATAGTAATGCATTCTTGCATAGCGCTATGCTCCAAAATCATCTGGACTCGTTATGCGTAAGTATTTTACAAAACGCAGAGTGTAATAGCTGCAGAAGCACTAATATATCACACAAAGACACCTCAGAACACACACTTTGATGTACACGCACAAACGAATATATATTTTTAAGAATATCTAGCTATACATACACACATACCAGAATACACACATTGACACACACAAACGATAATAATATATATATATAATATATTTTATTATATATATACTATATATAATAATATAAAACATATATATATACGTAAGTCCTAATCCTTTAGAGGTCTGCGAGAACAGCCAAGTCATCAGCATATCTGCATCTGTTACCTTTACCGCAGGGTAGCGTCTGCTCTTCTGTTCTATGAGGGTAAAGCCGAGTTTTTTGCTCTTATCCACTGCTTTCCTCAGCACATAATCGAACAGATGATGAAAATGTTGGGGGCAAGCGCATCTCCTTGAAAGGACTCCAGCAGTGGTGTTGAAGAAGTCTGTGTCTCCGTCGGGGGAGCGAACCATACAGCGGGTATTCTGACACAGCATCATGATGGCGTCAACTGTTTCCTTGGGTAGTCCATATGCAGTTAGAATCTCCTTCATCTTTCCTCGGTAGATCGAATCAACAGCTTTGGAAAAGTCGATAAATAGGAGAACACCTGGGAGGTTTTTGGTTTTTATGCCTTCCAATATACGTCTGATGGTAAGTATTTGTCCTGATGTCGATCTGTTTTGGCGAAACCCATTTTTGTTCTCGCAGACCTCCTAAAGGATGCAACATCTCTCCTTCACAGTGTCGAAAGAACAGCAATCGAGATCGGGCTCCACCTCAATGCGAACAAAACAGAGTTCATCTGTCTGAACCAAGATGCATCAGAAGGCATGAGAAGTCTCAATGGAGATACAATCAAACAAGTTCAAGACTTTAAATACCTGGGCAGCTACATTGACTCCACAGAACAAGACGTCAACACCAGACTCGGAAATGCCTGGGGCGCTCTAAATCAACTGGACAAAATCTGGAAATCTAATCTACCAGACAACCTGAAAAGGAACTTCTTCCGAGCAGCAGTTGAGTCCTGTTCTTACATATGACTCAATCTCTTGGACCCTAACAACGACATTGGAGAAGAAGATTGATGGAGCATACATACGAATGCTGCGTGCAGCCCTGAACAAATCCTGGAGAGAACATCCAACTAACAAAGAGTTATATGGTAAGATCCCACCAATCAGTAAATCAATACGTCAACAAAGACTGCGCTTCGTGGGACACTGCTGGCGTAGCAAAGAAGAACCGGTGGGGGATGTTCTACTATGGAGACCCAGCCATGGCAAACAAAGACCAGGACGTCTAAAGAAGACCTTCATCGACCAACTGATGATGATACGGGCTGTCAGTATGATGAATTTACCTACTGCAATGTCTGACAGAGAAGGTTGGAAGAACGTGTCATGGATAGCCGAGCAAGCTCGACATGATGATGATGATATATATATATGTGTGTGTGTGTATATATATATATATATATATATATATATATATATATATATATATATATATATATATATAAAGAATATCTAACTATACATACACACATACCAGAATACACGCATTGAGACACATGCACAAACGAATATATATTTAAAAAAATATTCAACATACATACACACATATCTATGGCCATAAATGTACATACATATATGAATGATTACACGAGCAGTAATGGGTCTCTTATACGGGCTGGTTGGCACTGTTACAGAAAGGTGAACTCAAAATCCGATGTCTCGAGTTCAGTCCTAGACAGCACATAAAACTGATCTGTTCGCTGCACATTTTAACGCTCCGGTCATTCTGGTGGTGTCAGGATTTGTGTTTGATAGGTTCCCTTTTCCACCCACCCATCCCCCACACACACCTCAGAATCTCATCATCATGTGCCCTGCCGCATGGCGTTGGTGATCTGGTCCTCCACAGGAATATATCCGCTGTCGATGCAAGTACATCCTCCACCCTCTCTGTCCTCAGCCACCCTGCAAGTCCGTCCAATATTTTCTCCCTGGGTCTACGTGGTGTTCTCTTTCCCTCCAGCTTTTGTGTTGTGACCAGGTGCTCTAATTCCTCTTTCCTCATAAATTTTCTATAAATTTTGCTTGTCTTTTTCTAATTTTTTTAATAATGATCAGGATTTACATTAAAAAAAATCTCCCTAGTTCGTATTTTTGATACACGGAGAAAATGAATCAGACCCAACTGAGTCTTTGTGTGTGTATGTGTGTGTGTGTGTGGTGTGTGTGTGTGTGTGTGTGTGTGTGTGTGTGTGTGTGTGTGTGTGTGTGTGTGGTTTCGTGTGTGTATGTGGTGTATGTGTGTTTTGTGTGTGTGTTGTGTGTGTTGCGTGCGTATGAGCGTGCGTGCATGCGTGTAGGACTAATTTCGATTTGCAATTTCGACAATAGAAGGATATCCAGGAATCATGGTCTGGATGCGGCTCGGCCCCTTCAGGTGTAAGGAATTTAGGGCCAAGGCATTTGTTTGAGGTGGGCTTCTGCTCTGAAAACCTTCTGCTGTCATGTGTCCCCAAAATTTCCTGCTACTAAACGTTTCCTCAGGGCTTTACCTGTATATATTTCTTTTTATTCTTTATGGTTTTGGTGCTGATGACACTTCATACATTAATGTGGATCTTTGTTGAGGACTTGGATGTCTTAACATTTATGTTGAATTTGAAGTCTTTGATACGCTGATTTTGCAGATAAATTAATTCAAAATTGTGACAGACACACGGACAAACACACACACATACACATACACACAAACACACACAAACGCATACCCACACACATATGCACGCACGCACACGCATGCAAGCAAGCAAGCAAGTAAGCAAGCGCACACACACACACGCACACACACACTCACTCACTCATTCACACATACCCCTCCGGCTCTACATGAAATAATCTCCCATGTTTTTAGTACCCTTTAAAAAAACGGGGCGGGGGGAGATTATCTCGTACGGACCGGAGGTTTTGTGGTGTGTGTGTGGTGTGTGTGTGTGTGTGTGTGTGTGTGTGTGTGTGTGTTGTGTTGTGTTGTGTGTTGGGGTGTCTGGTCTGTGTTGTGTTTTCTGTGTGTGTGTTTCGTGTGGTGTGTGTGTGTTTGTATGTATGTGTGTATGTGTGTGTGTGTTTGTATGTCTATGTTTATGTATTGTGTGTGTGTGGTGTGTGTGTTTGTATGTCTATGTCTGTGTGTATGTATGTGTGTGTGAGAGAGAGTGTGTGTGTGTGTGTGTGTGCATTGTGTATGTGGGAGGGGGGTATGTGTGTGTGGGCGTGTGTGTGCGTATGTGACAAAAATATGTGCGCACGATTTTATTTACTTTTTAGAGTCAATGTTTTTCAAATGTTGGTTAAGAGCGTGAACCTTTGAGGAAATGGGAAAAGCTAAGTTTGGAAAGCAAGGTTCCAAGGTCAGGGTCACACAGACCTCAAAAAGTGCCTTAAATTGTCAGGTCAGGCCACTTGGTCTGCGATTAGCAACGATATAATCCGATACTATCTGTTCGTGTGTCCTAGCTGATGGGGCTCGTCAATCTGAGAGTAACTCACCTCAGAGAAGGTAAATCCTGATTTCAAACGTCCACTGCCTCGCGGCCGTTCCCAGCCATAGAAAAGGCTTCGGTGATCAACCCCGAGGTAAAATCCAGAGTCGGAGTGCCGAAGGCAGACTGATTTCTGCACCGTTCTGGCAACGTCTGCGACGCTGTTGGCGCCAAAGTTTTGGCCTTCTCCGGTTGTTCCTTTGGATCCTGAGCCGCATGGAGATGGCGGACTTGCTGGTTCTGCATATCACCCTACTTAAGCTGGCGACCCTGGAGATGCGATATTGCCAGAGCAACAGCGAAACCGACAGCTATGAAAAATGACATCTACTCTTTTTCAAACGAACGAAAAACTCTTTTTATTTGACGATGCACAAAGGCATTCCATCAGACAACATTTTTGACTTTATAATTTTTAATTTGCAATTTAAAAACAGTCCGCTTCCATTATTCAAAACCTTCTTAAACAGCTTAATATTAGATATAAAATGGGAAAATGTGTGCCATACATCCAGATTAACTATAATACGTTCCTCACAAAATGATTTTACGATATTCCGCTCATTGAAAATACTGTATGATCTTTGACTATTTTTTCTTTTCTCGTTTGTAGGCTTTTGCACCAAGTCAGTTGATAGTTCTCCTTTCATATGCTTATTCTGTGAACATGGTATGCCCATGCAGTATGTAAATAGTAATTCGAATGTATGTAAAATCGAACATACAACACATCTTGCTGATGTCTGTCTTCTCAATTATAGATGTTTGCTTCTATGATGCTTGAATGTGTGTAAGTAACCAACTAATTATGAACATATGTATGTATGTATGTTGTGTATGTATGTATGTATGTATGTATGTATGTGTTTGTGTGATGTGTGTATGTATGTAAGTATGTGTGTATGTATGTATGTATGTATGTATGTATGTATATGTATGTATGTATCTATTATCTATCTACCTACCTACCTATCTATCTATCTATGTACGTATGTATGTATGTATGTATGTATGTATGTATGTATGTATGTATGTATGTATGTATGTATGTGTGATGTGTGTATGTGTGTATGTATGTGTGTATGGTATGTATGTATGTATGTATGTATGTATGTATGTATGTATGTGTGTATGGTGTGTATGTGTGTATGTATGTATGTATGTATGTATGATCTATGTATCTATGTATATATGTGTGTATGTGTGTGTATGTGTATATTGTGTGTATGTATGCAAGTATGTATGTATGTACGTATGTATGTATGTATGATATGCGTGTGTTTGTGTGATGTGTGTATTTGTGTAAGTATGTGTGTATGTGTGTATGTATGTATGTATGTATGTATGTATGTACAATATGTATGTATATGTATGTATGTATGTTTGTTTGTTTGTTTATTTGTTTGTTTGTTGTTTGTATTATATATACGTGAGTATGCGTGTATGCATGTACGTACGTATGTATTATGGTACGTACGTACGTACGTATGTATGTATGTATATGTATATATGTATATGTATGTACGTACATACGTTCGTACGTATGCATATAATCATATATAACTTGATGCATATTCTGAAGTAGTTTTTCTTTTGTAAACAAAGTAACCAAAAAGAAATGAATTACAAACACGTAAACATATAAACAAATATGAAACGTCCACTATGATACTGGAGACTGCAATAGCCTAGTGTCCATAATCAAGTTCCCACTTCCTTCCGTTAGCACCTCGTCGTCAGCAGATTGGAAACTGGCAGAGAATATTTCCCCCACCCCTATCATCCCCACTCCATCACCATCGCCGCCACCACCACCACCATCATCATCCTCATCACCACCACCACCACCAACACCACCTACACCGTCATCATCATCATCATCATCACCACCACAACCAACACAACCACAACTTTATGCAGCAGTGTCACAGAACGCGTGTGATGACCGTGTGCATGGTGCATGTGGCATTACGATGCCTTGTCATTAGGTCTCACCAGTCGTTATGGTTACTTGGGGAATATACTACCGTATAGATTTTTTTAGCCCCTTCAATTTTCAGCGTGTAGAAAAAGAAAAAAAGAAGCGTTACGACACATATATCGTTTTTTTGTTTTTGTTTTTGTTTTCGTTTTTTTGGTGTGTTGTTGTTGTTGTTGTTGTTGTTGTTTTGTTGTTTGTCTGTCTGTCTGTCTGTCTGTCTGTCTGTCTGTCCACCTGTCTGTCTGTCTGTTTGTTTGTTTGTTTGTTTGTTTGTTTGTTTGTTTGTTTGTTTTGTTTTGTTTTCATTTGCCTCCTTTGAAAAACAACAAAACAAGATCGTCAGGTCTTTCTAAGGCTCTACTTTTTTCATAGAACGACACACACACCAACACACACACACACACACACACACACACACACACACACACAC
>CM060306.1:94789616-94794616 GCA_030674185.1 Monoplex corrugatus | reverse complement strand
ACCAGGTCTCTGGCTACAGTTTACCACTTTCTCAAAATATATGTTTTGATCAGTTATGATGCAGCTTCAGAACGTTTCTTGCCAGATGATTTATCAGCGTTAGGTTCTGTCATGCACATGTGCCTATATCAGATGAATTTTAACATGAATTTTAAAACTATGCTAAAATATCTATTTAAAAAAAATCAAGACCACACACACACACACATGCACGAATTCACGTGTGCACACACACCTAAAACACATCATGCACACACATACACAATATAAACATATCACACACACATACACACACACGCACAACACACACACGTGCACACACACACACACACACACATACACAGACACGCGCACGTGCACGCGCACACCCGCATGCGTGCTCACGCTCAAACACACACGTACACTCACACATATACACGACACACATCTTCACAGGCATACACACGCTTACACATATACACACATTTACGCATGTACACACACACACACACACACACACACACACACACACACACACACTCACTCACACACACACACACACTCACACACACACACACACACACACACACACACACACACAACACACACAACACACACACACACACACACACACACACACACACACACACACACACACACACACACACACACACAACACACACACACACACACTGAACATACACATTCATATGATAAACAGGTAATACATTTAGACACCTCCACAAATAAATGTGCATAAATGAGACCGCAGAGGCTGACTTTAATTATAGATAACAAAAAGTAATCGTTATTATGCATGGCTGGAAATTAACGTGTTTTGAGTTTGCAGCTTCTACAAACACTTCGTGTCACACAGACACAGAGAAAGAAAGAGAGAGAGAGAGAGAGAGAGAGAGAGAGAGAGAGAGAGAGAGAGAGAGAGAGAGAGAGATCATTCTTTGGCCTTTCCAAACTATATGGATCATAAATGATAATATTGTATGCCCTAAGTGCACAGATAAACTGTTCTCTTTTCATGTTGTTGTTTTTTTTTGTGTGTTTTGCTTTGTTGTTATCTGTCTGTGGGTTGCATAATTCTTTCCTTTGGAATTTGATGACAATACCAAGAGTGTGAGAGTCTGAGTCTGAGTCCCATACACACTAAGGCATCATCATCATGGCGTTGGCGATCATGGCCCTCCATACTAATCTATCCCTTGTCGCTGCAACTACATCTCCCACCCTCTCTGTCCTCAGTCACCCTGCAAGTCTATCCTATATTTTCTCCCTGGGTCTATCAAGTGTTCTCTTTCCCTCCAGCTTTCATGTTGTGACCAGGTGCTCAAATTTCTCTTTCCTCATAAAATGCCCTATAGATGTTGCTTGTCTTTTTCTAATCTTCTTTATTAATGATCTTCATGTGTCTGCCTCATTCAAGACTTTCTCGTATGTTTTCTTTGCTGTCCACGGAACTCTCAACATTCTTCTTAGAAACCACATTTTAGTTGCCTCAATCTTGTTCTGACTTTGCGTGTTGACTGTCCACGCCTTACAATCATACAACAGTATTGGTTCTATCTAACACTCAAGAACTCTTCCTGACGTTAATTGATATGCATTTGTTGGTAAGAACGCTTTTCATCTTCTTGAATGCTGTTTTGGCTTGGCTATTTCTATTTCTATTTGCTGGCTATTTCTGATGTGCATCTACCGTCTGGTGAGATGACTGTTCCCAGATATTTAAACTTATCAACCTGTCTCTAAGTTATGCCATTTGCTGTTATTTTGCATGAAGGGATTTCTTGTGTGTGAGTTTGTGTGTGTGTGTGTGTGTGTGTGTGTGTGTGTGTGTGTGTGTGTGTGTGTGTGTGTGTGTGTGTGTGTGTGTGTGTGTGTGGTGTGTCTGTGTGTGTGTCTGTGTGTTTTATACTGATTACCATGACTTCAGTCTTTTTTTCCATTTAGCTCCAGCCCTTTATTTTTGCCTTCTATTTCTATTATATTCACAGGAGTTTTGTAGGTCCTTTACATTTCTGCAATTTGCACAGTGTTATCTGCGTAAAGAATGTTGTTTATCACTTTTCCTTCAATCTTTATCCCAGGGCATTCTTCTAGGTTTCTCATGATAGTTTCGCTGTACAGTGAAAACAAATCTGGTGACAGAACACAACCCTGCCTGACACCTCTTTTGATATTTTGAAAAGAGCTTATGTCGTTTTCTATTCTCATTGCTGCAGTTTGTTCCCAATACATATTTCTGATTATTCTTAGATCCTTTCCATCAATATTAAGCCTTTTTAGTTGGCTGATCAATTTTTAATGTCTTATCTGATCAAAAGCCTTGGTACAATCAACCGAGCATAAGTATAAATCCTCATTCAACTCAACTGACCTCTCACCAGAAATACAAATTATATCAAGTTCAATAAAGACAAGGAAGAAAGCGTCGCAAAGAAAAAGATAAAGGAAACGTTAATCGATCTTGTTATTCTCTTGTCTTTCCATAGAAAATAGAAGAAACAGAAAAAGAATCGGTAAAAGGAAGCAAGAACTCTTGTCACCATAGCACTAATTTTCCCCTTTACATATAATTACAAGACGCAACACATGAAGCTGAGAGAGAGAGAGAAAGAAAGAGAGAGAGAGAGAGAAAAGCGAAAAGTTGCTACTAAGGACATCTGTCTGAGGCTAATGTAACGGGGTGACTGGTGCAATGGAATACTGAATGCACACAGTTTGTAGTTTTGAAAGAGAAAAAAAAGAAAGAGAGAAAAAGAGACAGAGAGAATAAGCGGTTGAGAGCCACCACTGGTGACATCCAACTTAGCTTAACCCAGTGTCTGCACCACACGAGTTTCAAGCATAAAACCCACACACTGTTACAACCTTCTGTTGGAGGGTAGGAAGAACAGGAGGAGACTGAACATTATTGATCGCTAGGCCTCCAGCTTTCCCTTCTCCTTCCCCCCCCCCCCTGCCCACTTTCTCTTCACTGTCTGATATTCAACAACGTGGTGTGGCTGCGTGGTGGGAATAAGATGACGAAGGAAAGAGAGGAAATAGTGGGGAGAGTGGGTGGGGGGGGGGGGCTGAAGGTTGTGGAGAAAAGTGCATGGGGGGGATGTGATGGTGTGTCGAGGTTGCGAAGGTTGAGGTGACTCATCAGTTTCGTTCCATAGGTTTTCATTGGAGGCTCAACAATGAAGACCTTGGGGTTCGTTAACCTTGACTCTGTCATAACAGGCGTTTTCATGTGTTGCACGTGCAATGTCAATGCCGGGTTGCTGCTGATTCCATTGATGCAGTCAATGAAGGCAGTGAAACATTAGTCTGCTACGTCATCAATACCTCTGGTTTTGGTCTAAATGCGTTTATTCACAAATATGTACTTAGCCAGGTTTTTAGAACTCTATAGATCTCTCTCAACAAGAGATTTTACCCCCCAAAAAATTATCCTATTTCCTATGCCATAGTAATGGCCATAGAATCGGGACATTTTTTTTTTACAATTCTATCATAATGGCGATGATGGAATGATGATCATGGTGCTATGGAATTCCATTCTGAACTGAGACTGTAAAAACAGAGACTGTACTCTGCGCTTGCAAAAATTTATAACTTTGTCCATTTTATTACTGTTCTGAGGTAGGGGCATTTAGGAGTTTATGAGTTCTCTCTTTCTTTATAGTGATAGTTCTTTCTTTGTTTTCATACTATTGTTGTTTGTTTGTCACATTTGTTCCATTAACTTGCATGTACGTTTTAAAAAGTTAATGCTGAACATGCTCACATGTGCACACACACATACACATACACATACACATGCACACACATATACATACATGCACTGCACACACAACACATGCTCACATTGTATACACACACAGTCACACATATGCACACACACACATCACACACAATGCTTACACACACACAATGACACACACAGACACACACAGACACACAGACACACACACACACACACACACACACACACCACACACACACACACACACACACACACCACACACACACACATACACACACCACTCACCAGATAAAAGTGTTACATCAACACAAATAAAACAATAAGGAAGGATTATCCATCGTATCTTTCTGTCGCCTTTCCACAAGCAAATCAAGAGAAGAAAAACAATCAATAGGAAGAAGCAAGATCTCTGTCACCTTAACAGCAATCTTCCCACTTTAACATCATTACAAGGAGCAACGCAAGAAGCTGAGAGAGAGAGAGAGAGAGAGAGAGAGAGAGAGAGAGACAATGACAATGACAATGATGCTTTATTTACCAACGGTAAATGTTATTGACTAGAAACCAATTTCCAAACATGCCATTGCTAATCTATGAGAAAGAGAGAGAGAGAGAGAGAGAGAGAGAGAGAGAGAGAGAGAGAGAAGCAGGAACAAAGAGAACCACCTCTGGTGACATCCAGCTCTGCTTAGCTTAACCCACTGTCTGCACCACACATGATCTTCAAGCAACAAAAACAAAAAACAAAAAAAACAACACACACACATTGTTACAACTTTCTGCTGGAGGAGAAAGGAAGAAACTGAACACTATTGATCGCTAGGCCTCCATCCTTTCCTCCTCTCTCCCCCCTCTCCTCCCCTCTCACCCCATACTCAACAGCGTGGCGCGCTACGTGGTGAGAAAAATAAGATGACGAAAGAATGATGGGAAAATGGTGGGGAGAGAGAGGAGGGGAAGGTGGAGGTGGAGAGGAACTAAAAGACAATAGAAGGAGAAGGGAAGGAGAGAGGAAATGGGGAGATAGGTCTGGGACTAGAGTTGTGTGAGTGAGAAAGGTTGAGGTGACTCATCACTTTCTTTCCCAGAGGTTTTCATTGCACGCTCACTTTCGTTCCACCACAGTGAAGACTTAGTAGGGATTTAGTTGTGACCCCTGATGTTGCCATGCCCTGGTGCTGCGACAAAAGGCGTCTTACCTTGTTGGGTGTGCTGTGTGTTAGTGGCGTGTGCTGCTGACACCATTAATTAA
>CM060306.1:94772116-94784616 GCA_030674185.1 Monoplex corrugatus | reverse complement strand
GGTTTGTGTGTATGCATGTGTACGCCTGTCTGTCTGTCTGCCTGCCTGTCTGTCTGTCTGTGAGTATGTCTGTCTGTCTGTCTGTCTTTGTCTCTGTCTGTCTCTCTCTCTCTCTCTCTCTGCCTTTGTCTGTCTCTCTGTCTCTGTCTCTGTCTCTCTGTCTATCTCTCTCTGTCTGTCTGTCTCTCTCTCTCTCTCTCTCTCTCTATCTGTCTGTCTGTCTCTTTCTCTCTCTCTCTCTCTCTCTCTCATCTCTCTCACACACACACACACACACACACACACACACACACACACACACACACACACACACACACACTTACATACATACATACGCCCGTGCACACGCACAAGCACACGCACGTGCATACAGCCGCGTACACCACTTTCTGCCCACCTCCGTTTCCCCATATTTTTTCCCTCCTTCCACATTCATCTTCCTCTCCCCCTCCCCTGTCTCCCTTCCTTCTTACTACGCAAGCACTCCACGTTGTCGAATGTGTGATAAAGGTAATGGTGTGGATGGGGGATGTGGAGAAGACATGGAGTCTTAGCGATCAATACCCTAAACCACCTCCACCCCCACACCCCAAACAGGGAGTTTTAAAAACATTGTGGGTTTTGCTTGAAGATTGTGTAGTGGAAACAAGATGTTCAGCTGAGCAGTCCTTTATTTTTTTGTTGGTTTTTTGTTTTGTTTTGTTTCGTTTTTGTTTTTTTCACCACTCCTGTGTCGCTATCCCCCACCTGTCTCTTATTTTTGGCTCTCCAGCACACCTCTTGACTCCCTCCTCTTGACTCTCTCTTGTTTGCTTGAACGCGGGCAGTCGTCGCACTTGTTTTGGATTTCACCGAAGCTGAGGTCACCATGACAACAAGACACGAAGGTCACAGAAAATCTGCGGACAATTTTTCGCTATGCTTTTATGACGATAATAGGGATGCCAGAGATGATGCTGTAGAATCTTATTTCGGATTTAAGACTGCATGACGGGGTAATATTTACACTTACATTTAAGGTACATCCAGGTGTCAAACAGAACTGAGAGCTTTAAATACGTACTCGAACTTGTTGTGTTTATCGGGATCACCATCTTCAATGACACATCAGAAAGGTGGATGAAAATCAAACTGTCAGGTCCCAGTGTTCCCAAACGAGCTAACAAGCACACTCAACTCTAGATAGGAGCATGTTGGAGCCAAAATCCACATCATTTTACGAGCTAACAAGCACACTCACTCTAGATAGAAGCATGTTGGAGCCAAAAATCCACAATCATTTTACGAGCTAACAAGCACACTCAACTCTAGATAGGACATGTTGGAGCCAAAAATCCACAATCATTTACGAGCTAACAAGCACACTCAACTCTAGATAGGAGCATGTTGGAGCCAAAAATCCACAATCATTTTTTGGACTGATGGAGTGTAACGGAGAGGGGAAGTTTCAAAACCACGAACTCCGTGTATTCAATATTCCATTGCACTAATCACTTTGTTACGTTGACTCGTCATTTGATCAGACTTGGGTATCGTTAGTAGCAACTTTTCGTTTTTCTTTCTTTTTCTTTTCTGTCTCTGTCTCTGTCTCTCTCTCTCTCTCTCTGTCTGTCTCTGTCTCTGTCTCTGTCTCTCTCTCTCTCTCTTTCTCTCTCTCTTTCTCTCTCTCTTTCTGTCTGACTCTCTCTCTTTTTCTCTGTCTTTTCATTCCTCTTTCCCTCTGTCTCTGTCTCTCTCTGTCTCTGTCTGTCTGTCTCTCTCTCTCTCTCCCTCCCTCTCTCCCACTCTCTCTCTCTTTTTGTCTGTCTCTCTGTCTGTCTCTCTGTCTGTCTTTTGTCTCTGTCTCTGTCTCTTTAACTCTCTTTCTCTCTCTTCTCTCTCTCTCTTTCTCTGTCTTTCTTTCTCTCTTTTTCATTCTCTTTCCCTCTGTCGCTCTCTTTCTCTCTCTTTTTATTTCTTCATTTCCCTCTGTCTCTGTCTCTCTCTGTCTCTCCGTCTGTCTGTCTGTCTGTCTGTCTGTCTGTCTCTCTCCCACCCTCTCTCTTTCTCTCTCTCTCTCTCTCTTTCATAGTGCTGCTTCTGTTTGTTTGTTTTTTAAACTTCATTGAGTTTCTTTATTATCATTCTTTTAATGTTACAATGGTAACATTACTTTCTGTCTCGACCATATCTAAACAATAAAACAGCTGGCTCCTTAATTTAAAAAAAATATTGGTCACATTTTTACATCAAGGCATATGACTTCAAATAACGCTTGTTAATGTTTACGTCAAAAACTATTTAAGGTTTAGTCAGCTAACGGTAGAGACCGACGTAAACTCCAAGCCCGTTTCTGTCGATAGCGAAGTAAGGCAGCACAGAAAGTAAAAATAAAACTGAGTGTTGCTTCTCTGCAGACAAGAAAAACTCTGCAGGTACAGTGCAGGCTAAATATGACAAAAGCGTTTGCGTCATCGCATCGATTTCTGTGCTGTTTTCAGCAGGTGAGAAAAACACTTCTACGGTTGTAGTTATACATAGGCTGTACATGGACTAGATAGAGACTTCCTGGTGCACGTGCAGAGTTCCCACAGAGCCATCTGATGGATGAGGACTGTCTAACGCCCTAGTTCTCTACGCTCACAACGTATATCTTTCAGCATTTTTAAGCTAAGGGCAGGGCAGCTCCTGAACAAAAGCTAAAAGGCTGAAGTCAGCGGTACGAGGCCTGCAGACGCCTTCTAGCAAGCGTGGAACCATGGAATATCACACAAATGTCTACACGATCATCTTCGTCAGAACACTCACACACACACACACACACACACACACACACACACACACACACACACACACACACACACACACACACACACACACACACACACACACACACCCCACACCCCACACCCCGTGGGGATGCCGGGGGCTCTTTCAGTACTCGTAAATAGTATCCCCACCTTTTGGAAATTCTGCGCTAGAAATTTCCTCTTTTCTGTCACTCACTTTGTTTCTCCCTTGTTCCTTTGCTTTCTGTCATTTCTACCTGTCATTTTCTGCCTTAATGGTCCATTCCCTGTATTTGTTTGATAAAGTCTTACGTACTTTATCTTAGGACTGATAATTGATACATGTATTAAGCGCATTTTTGGCTCTAGGGAGGGGAGATATGCGGAAGCAATTTTTGGTAATTTATGCCTGTTTTTACATATGTTTTGGTGTCCTTAGTTATGTTTAAATTTGTATTCAGGTGGGGGTTTTTTTTAATCCCCTGTGCGATAAATTCGACGGAGTGGTCAACGCCTGAGGCATGTCCTTAGATTATGAGCGTCAATGCGTTGATGTGTGTACTTAATTTTTCTTCCCCCCCCCCCCCCCCCCCCCCCTTTTTTTTTTTTCTTTTTTTTTTAAATTTTTTTTTCCTGGTGAAGTTTTGAAGTTTTGTATGTTTTGAAGCGGTTATGGCCCTGATATGGCTCTACGCAGTGGGCTGGGCTTTAAACAACAATAAAAAGTAACAATACAATCTACATCACACGAGAACTGTGCACGCCCTTTTGAGGTCCCTTCAAGATGGAACAGCGCCGGGTCCTGTACCTCAGCAGGATGCAGGATCCATCATTAATATATCAATGTCTAATTTGAAAAAAAAGAAAAGAAAAAAAAAAAAAAAAGAAAATCATCTTCCCTCCTCTCAAGTTGAGATGTCTACAGTTTCTCTATCGTAGTGAAAACAATGTTTTAACTTCGTATGGTATAACTTATCCAATAATTCAGCAACAATCCAGATTTATACATACGATTGTTGTGTACACAGATTATAATGGGCTAGAAAATGACATTTTTCTCTCCTTCCTGTTTTTTTGTTTGTTTGTTTGTTAATGTTGGTTGGTTGGTTGGTTGGTTGGTTGGTTGGTTGGTTGGTGTTGGTTGGTTGGTTGGTTGGTTGTTGTTGGTTTTGTTGGTTGTTGTTTTTTTGTTTTTGTTTTGTTTTTTTGTTTATTTGTTTTTTGTTTCTTTGTTGTTGTTGTTGTTGTTGTGGTTTTTTGTTAAGTTTTTAAGTGTTAATCAGCATAGGTGTGATTAACTGAAAACTGCAAAATCAGTCTAAACCTGGACTTTCAAATAGAGAGGCCATGATGATGCAAAAACATACTTAAAAACGAAAGGCATGTTTACTGTTACTGAACGTTCCATCTTTCGTAAATGTTCTTTATTGTTTCCACATCGGAGCACAGAAACCCTTTTCCCTAGTTTCTCATACAGTAGGTCAAGGCACAAGGGTCAAAAGACAGACACAAATTTAAGACCTGTGACTTATCCATAGGATTGTACTCGTTTTCTGTAAACTACAGCCGTAATATCGGCCCTTTGACTCCCTCGCTTTATTCACCAGATGACGAAAGAGTGAAAATGTGAAGTTTTTGTGGCTGGTAGATAGGGCGAGGGAGCGAAGGAGTTAGGATTTTGCGTCTGGTAGATACGGGTGATCGAAGGAACCAAAGGGTTAAGTTTTTTGCTTTGCAATCATGGGCTGAAGATGCAGGAAGTTGGCGGTTATGGTGAAGGACTGGAAGGTTTCTATGAGCAAGCATACACAAGAATCTTTGGAGCGTATGGATAGATCCGCATGGCCATTTGTGTCTTGGTTATTTTCCCGTAGATAAGACCACTCGCTGATTAAGCAATAATAAGAAAATGATCAAACAGTAAAATCACATATATGAATAGCAACACTGAATACGATACATTTGTGTGCCTTATGTTGACTACGGAGTTTGGGTTCTTTTTTGTAATGATGAGACTTACACAGACAGACAAGAAGAAATGCTCTGCACAGTCTTAACAGGTGAAAAATCATGGCTTGAATATCAAGTGCGTGTGTGCGTGCGTGTGTGCGTATGTGTGTGCGTGCATATGTGTATGTGTGTTTTTGTTTGATTTGTTTGTTTGTTTGTTTGTTTGTTTGTGTTGTTTGTTTGTTTGTTTGTTTGTTTGTTTGTTTGTTTGTTTGTTTGTTTGTTGTTGTTTGTTTGTTTGTTTGTTTTTTGACAGACGAAAAGAAGGAGAAGAAAGGAGATGATGATGATGATGATGATGATGATGATGATGATGATGATGATGATGATGAGATGATGATGATGATGATGATGATGATGATGATGATGATGATGATAACAGTGACGATGTCGATGATGATGAAGACGACAGAAGAAGAAGAACGAGAAGAAGAAGATGATGATCATGATCATGATGATCATTGATGACGACGATAACAATGACGATGTCGAGGATGATGAAGACGGACAATGACGCGGCAGCAAAGCAACAGCGTCGAAGGGGAAGAATGAGAACGGGGGGGGGGGGGCTGGGAGAGGGGGTAGACGGGGTGAGAGAGAGAGAGACGAGAGACGAGAGAAGACAGAAGACTATGCTACAGACAGGAGACAGTAGAGACGGCGGCGTGATCAATATCATTGCCTTTTTCTGCAGACGAGAGAGGCCCTACAATCGTGTACTATAGACTATGTCTTCGGCCTATAATTTTTTTCCCCCCGTGCAGCCGCTGCTGACGCGGTAGCGGCTGTCGCAGCCTCTTACTTCCTTTTCTCTCTCCCCCAGCTCCTCTCCTCTCGCTGTCGCCGCCCTTCCTGAGCTTCGTGTCTTTCCAACCCTATCATCACTGGTCTATCGTCTCGCTTCTTCCGCCATTTGTCCTCGTGTCATTGTGTCGTCAGTTTCAGCTTGTGTGTCACTGACTTGAAAACTGGCTATATAGACTTACACTCTGTATGTGTGTGTGTGTGTGTGTGTGTGTGTGTGTGTGTGTGTGTGTGTGTGTGTGTGTGTGTGTGTGTGTGTGTGTGTGTGTGTGTGTGTGTGGTGTCTGTGAGTGTGTGTGTGTGTGTGTGTGTGGTGTGTGGTGTGTGTGTGTGTGTGTGTGTGTGTGTGTGTGTGTGTGTGTGTGTGTGTGTGTGTGTGTGTTGTGGTGTGTGTGTGTGTGTGTGTGTGTGTGTGTGTGTGTGTGTGTGTGTGTGTGTGTGTGTGGTCAGTACAAGATTAGTTATAAATCTGATAATAATTGAATTGTGGTGTATGTATGTGTCTGTGCGTGGGCGCCGTGTGTGTGTGTGTGTGTGTGTGTGTTGTGTGTGTGTGTGTGTGTGTGTGGTGTGTGTCTGTGTGTGTGTGTCTGTGTGTCTGAGTGTCTGTGTGTCTGTGTTTGTCTACTGTGTGTGTGTGTGTGTGTGTGTCTGTCTGTTCGTGCTTGTGTTTGTAGGTGCGCGTGCGCTCGTGTATATGTATGTTTGTCCGTTGGATTTTTCTGGTTTCATGTATGACCAGGATGGCTGGCCCTTGTAACAGAAAAAAGAGCCGTGGATTCAAGATCTGATATGGCGAGTTTAGTCCCAACCCGAAACATGAAAACTGGCCTCTTTTATCCATTTTTAACCCTTTGATTCCCGCAACCTATCCATCAACTGCAAAAATGTAACCCTTTAGCTCCCGCACCCTATACACCAACTACAAAAACTTAACACTTTGGCTCCCGCACCCTATCCACCAACTGCAAAAACATAATCCTTTGACTCCTGCGCCATATACACCGAATGCAAAAACTTAACCCTTTGACCCCCGCACCCTGTACACCAACTGCAAAAAAATTAACCCTTTGACTCCCTCACCCTATCCACCACTGTTTTTGCTTTGCTAGCATGGTTGACAATGCAGGATGCTGGTAGACAGGGTGCGGGAATCAAAGGGTTAATGCTTCAATCATTCTGGTGGTGTCAGATTAGTGTTCAGTGTCCTGTTTCTACGACCACCCCCACCACCACCGCACCCAGCAATTCACTCCTGTCTGGTCTTCCTGCCTCCACCATTCACATCCTACAGCGCTTCAAAACAATGCTGCACGCCTTGTACTCAAAAAGAAAAAAGCTGACCACACCTCCCCTCTCCTGGCACAACTTCACTGGCTCCCTGTATCAAAGCGCATACAGTACAAACTAGACACCATCTGTTACAAATCCTCAATAACGCAGCCCCCGATTACCTGTCAAGCCTACTTGAGATCTATGTTCCCTCACGTACCCTCCGCTCTGCCTGCGATCCTCTCACTTTTTGCTTTCCACGCACTAAGCTCAATACCTATGGTCTACGAGCCTTCTCTGTTTCTGGTCCACTCTCCTGGAACAAACTTCCTCTCTCAGTCCGTCAGCAACCTATTTTTGTCTCCTTCAAGTCCGCTCTCAAAACTCACCTTTTCTCCTCTGCATAAAATCCTGACCTCACTCAACCCCCACTGCAGCCTGTCTCCACTCGGTGTGGAATCATATTGTAATATATATTTGTATATAATGTTTTCTATAATTTTCCATTGCTTTTCTTCTTTTTCCCCATTTATAGCCATGTGTATGTGTGTGTGTGTGCGTGTGTGCGTGTGTGTGCATGCGTGCGTATATGTATGCTCAGCGCTTAGATTTGATTTCTATCAATATTTTGCGCTATATAAACATTGTAATTATTATTATTATTATTATCATTACCCAGCACTTCCATTTTCCGGACCTTGCTAACTAGCGCGTAGCATGTTGTTCCTGCACAAGGAATCTGTCTCTGAGACACTCGTAACAGATTCCAGATTGGATTGTTACTGTTATTTTTTGTGTAAGCCCAGCCGACTGCATAGAGCCATATCAGGGCTGTAACCGTTTCAAAACATATACAACACTTAAACAGGAAAAATAAGGAAAACAAAACTAAGTACACATATCAATGCATTCGCACACATAATCTGAGGAGATGCCCATAGAGTTGACCACTCCGTCTAATTTATCGCACAGGGGATATATAAAACATACCTGATTACAAAGTTAAACATAAGTAAGGACACTAAAACATACGTAAAAACGGGCCTCAATTACCTAAAAGTGCTTCCGGATTTCTCACTCCGCTAGAGCCAAAAATGCACTTAATACATATATCCAGTTATCAATCCTAAGAGAATGTACATACGTCTTTATCGAACGCATACAGGTGAATGGACCAGCAAGGCAGAAAATGATAGGAGGAAGTGACAGAAAACAAAAGAGCAAGGCAGAAACGTTACCCAATCTGCCATCTCAATTGCTTACGCACGTTACCCATTCTGAAAGAGCCTACGCAAAATCCCACGCATTGGCAAGCTTTTGATATCGGAAAGAAGGAAAAGCGGGAGAATGGACGTTTGAAACACTGAGCTGACACTTCCAAAATGATTGGAGCAGTATGGTGGGTTGCAAACAGTGTGTGGAACGTGTGGTCTGGTTTCAGTTTCAGTTTCAGTTTCTCAAGATGACGTCTCCGTGCTCAGAAAGAATTCCACAGGCACTAACCGTCACAGGTGCCATGTGTATGCTGATCATGGCACCAGTCTTAAGCCTAGCACATAAACCCATGGGTCCAGGCCCTACCTAGACTAAGTTTTACCTAGTCTATATTTTATACTGGTATTTTATTATCAGCCTACCACTGGAATGACTTTAGTCAGATGTAAATGACATGTGTATCTGTGTATCTTACCTTCAGAAAAGGAACATATGTATAAAGTAAATAAATAAATAATTAAAGATCTGATTCACAACACAACTAGCTATCCTGTATAAACTCGTCTCACATGACAGACCCCCCCTCCCCACCAGTCATATAGACCAAAACATGCTCAGCTGTCTATCAACTAGGTGATGAAGACAATATTTTCTTAATCATAGATAGGTATGCAAGTAAGTAAGTAAGTAAGTGAGTAAGTGAATAAGAAGTAGGTAGGTGAATAAATAATTAAAAAATAAAGGAGTATGTAGAAAAATAAACAGGTAAGAGACGGAAAAAAACAAATAACAATAAATACATGCATATACCCACATGCCCACACACACACACACACACACACACACACACACACACCACACACACACACCACACACCCCACGACACCACACACACACACACACACACACACACACACATTCATACATATACACCCATATCCACACAGCATGATGGCCGACAACAACAGCTACAACAACAACAGCAACAACAACGACAACACGAGTGGTCTAGTGATTACAGCACCTGCTTTGACACGAGAAACGTGGGTTTGGATCACAGAGGGAAAGGGGGAGGGCTCTTTTCTTTTCACTAGATTTAAGCGTGGTCGAGGTGCTAGTCTTTAGGATGAGACGTTAAATTGAGGTCCTCTATGTAGTACGTACTCAGCGCATGTTAAAGATCTCATGGCAACAAAATAACTGCCATTGGCAATATTCTATAGGAAAATCCACTTCCATACGTAAACAGAAATAAATACCTACAGAAAATGAAAAGCAGAAAAACTGGATGATAATACACCCCAGGGAAAAGCAGCCCAAATTCCGCAGGGCAAATCCATCGTGACAACAACAACAAACAGACAAACAAACAAACAAACAAATAAAGTAAAGAAATAAACAAATAAATAAAGTAATTACATGTATACATATATATTTTCACGCATATATCACACACATAACTCAGATTTCCACCTGCGGGCCATATACACATACACAACATCCACACACACATACACACACAAACCACCACGTATCCCACTTCTATAAGCACGTTACCCAATTTGAAAAAAGCCTTTGCAAAATCCTACGCATTGGCAGGGTTTTGACTTGGGAAAGGAGGAGTAGCGGGAGAACGGACGTTTTAGAACATAGAGCTCACACTTCCAGAACGATTGGAGCAGCATGGTGGCCTGCAAACAGTGTGTGGAATATGTGGCCTGGTGATTACAGCACCTGCTGTGACACGAGAAACGTGGGCCTGAATCACAGGTAGGAGGAAAGGGTGTCTTCTCTTTTCATTAGATTTTAAGTGGTGTTCTAGGTGTAGTCGTTAGGATGAGAGTAGCATAATTCTTGATATCTCATGCCTCAGGGAGTGGGATTGCTCCTGCTTCTAGGTCAGGAGGTCACCAGAGTACTAGGTCATGAGGTCACCAGGGTACCAGGTCATCAGGTCACTAGGGTACTAGGTTAGCGGGTAATTGGGTTTACCAGGGTACAAGGTCACCGAGTCAGATCAGGTTATGGAGTCACTAAATAGTCGAGACTGAGCTAGATAATAACGGCAACGACACTGATGGCGGTATTTATCACGGTTATACGATCGAAACGACCTTTTGTCAGGGACTGCTTTTGACCACGCTAGTTGCAGAGCCAGATCAAGTCACAGAGTTGGGAAATGAACAGTTTAGCTTATGAGGAGAGGTACATGAGAGAGGTGATATTTAACAACAAAACAAAAATAAGAGACAAAGAAGAGAGAGAGAGACAGAGAAGAGAGACAGAGACAGAGAAGAGAGAGACATGGGCCAGTTGGTTGAAAATTTGCCCCTGTCTTGTCATACACGTATTGAGTACGTGTTCTGATTCTGTTTTCGTGTTTTTCTTCTTCCTGTTTGCTTGAACGTGGGCGACCACATTTGTTTTGAGTGAAATAATCTTAAATACTGAAACTAACTACAAGTTGAGCCTGAAGCTGCTGAGACTAATCGACTATCATAGCGCTACCTTCCAACAATGAATAACAAACGACAGTGGCACGGTGTGTGTCTCCGGGCTATAGCCATTAAAGTGGTAGAAACATGAAGTGATTGTCAATAGATAGGGCCTATCTGAGCTTGTTGTTGTATGGTAGGTGGGATGTGTTTGGGAGGCTTATCTTGAAGATATCATTCAATCATTATATAGGAAGAAAGCCTTTACTTCCTCCAGGCTACGTCAATTGCCAACCGTGGAAAAATCATTGTGCGTTAAAACATTGGGGAGGAGGAGAGGAAAGGGGATTCTTGTTAACCGGTCACCAACTGAGACAACACGTCCGTGTAGGTTAAGTGTTTTTGTAGGTAAAATATCGCCATAGCTTGTCTTTCAGCGTGTGATTAAAACGTTCGACGATCAACGTAGCCTGGAGGAAGTAAAGGCTTTCTTCCTATATAATGATTGAATGATATCTTCAAGATTAGCCTCCAAAGCACATCCCATCTCCCTTTTAATATGTTTAAAGAACACTCACACAAGGCCTTAACAAGATCCAGCGAAGCGTCTTTCAAGATCACTTTCGTCACAGCCGGTTTACTGCTAATTAATATTTTTAAGATTGGTAGATTTCTTTTAACTCTGGCTGACATGTCTTTTATTTCTGTATGTAAACCACTTGTTTTTCTGGAGAGAAAATATCCGTTCTCAAACGTAGATGATCCGGTGTATTTTTCGCAGATTTACGAGTAAATAACCGTAAGGTTGAGATATAGCGTCTTTAAAAGCCTCTCGAATGTACTTGATCTTGCCAGATGCGTTATCGAGACGCGTCTCTCGGGTTCTTAAATAACACTAAATAATGACTGTTTAATGAGATCGTTCTCATCTTTTTATTCTTAAAAAACAAATTCTGTACATTCAATATCACGCTTACGTTTCTGTGATGGCTTCCTTTAGTAAACAGTTTTGTTACTCTTCCATCCGTTTCGTTCATCAAATCATCAATAATCACTAAACGTCTTTTTTTTTCCTTCCCATTCATCTATTTTGGGAAACCCTTCCATCAGTTTTACGTTTTTCAACTCCTTGTATCTTGTCTGCCATTCCCCGTTACACCAAGTTATTTCTTCCGGAGTAGGGTACATCATGACAGATATCTGTTCAAAAAAAATGTTCAATAAACATTGTTTTTCCTCTTCCTGTAGGTCCTGCAATAATACAGGTAAAGGGGTGAGCCCTTCTTGGATCCATCTCTATTTGTTTTTTGTTTGTTTGTTTTTTTAAATATCACCTCTCTTATATACCTCTCCTCATAAGCTAACCTATTCATTTCCCAACTCTGTGCCTTGATCTGGCTCTGCAACTAGCGTGGCCAAAAGCAGTCCCTGACAAAAGATCGTTTCGATCGTATAACCGTGATAAATACCGCCATAAGTGTGGTTGTCGTTATTATCTAGCTCAATCTCGACATTATGCTCTAGTGACTCCATAACCTGATCTGACTCGGTGACCTGATGACCTGGTACCCTGGTGACCTCATGACCTAGTACTCTAATGACTTCATGACCTCATGACCTAGAAGCACGAGCAATCCCAATCCCTGAGGCATGAGATATCGGGAATTATACTACTGATGAGACGTGAAACTGAGGTCCTGTATGCAGCATGTACTCAGCACATGTTAAAGATCCCATGGCAACAAAATAGCTGTCACTGGCTAAATTCTATAGGAAAATCCACTTCCATACGTAAACAGAAATATACACCTACAGAAAATAAAAAGAAGAAAAACTGGATGATAATACGCCCCAGGGAGAGCAGCCCAAATCCACGGGGCAAATCCATCGTGATAACAACAACAAGCAAACAAATGAATGAATAATAAATAAATAAATAAATAAGTAAATAAATGAATACATGAAAAAAGAAAGAAATACAACACAATACAATACA
>CM060306.1:94582116-94769616 GCA_030674185.1 Monoplex corrugatus | reverse complement strand
AATTGTTTTAGTAGTAGTAATGGTGGTGGTGGTGGTGGTATCAGCAATTGTAGTAGTAGTAGTAATGGTGGTATCAGCAATTATAGTAGTAGTGGTAGTAATGTCAGCCGTAGTAATAGTAGTGGTGGTAGTGCGGTAGGTAGTGCTAGTAGTGATGGTGGTGGTGTGGTGGTGGTGTCAGCAGTAATAATAGTGGTGGTAGTGTCAACAGTGGTATTAGCAGTTTTAATATATAATTGTATATGATGTGCTCTCTGTGGTTTTCCATTGGTTTTATTCTTGCTTTTATTGCTTTTATTCTTTCTCCCCATTTGTGGCCATGCGTGTGTGTGTGTGTGTGTGTGTGTGTGTGTGTGTGTGTGTGTGTGTGTGTGTGTGTGTGTGTGTGTGTGTGTGTGCGTGTGCGTGTGTGTGCGTGCGTGCGTGTGTGCGTGTGTGTCTTTTCAGCGCTTGGATTTGATTTTGTCGAGATTTTGCGCTATATAAATATTGTAATTATTATGTATGCATGTGCGTACGTACGTATGTATGTATGTATGTATGTATGTATGTATGTATGTATGTATGTATGTATGTATGTATGTATGTATGTATGTATGTATACGCTTAGATTTATGTATGTATGTATGTATGCATGTATACGCTCAGCTTAGATTTATGTATGTAAGTATGTATGCATGTATGTATGCATGTATACGCTCATATGTATGTAGGTATGTATGCATGTATACGCTCAGCGCTTAGATTTGATTTTATCAAGATTTTGCACTATATAAATAAATATAGTAGTATAGTAGTAGTAGTAGTAGTAGTAGTGATGTCAGCTGTAGTAGTAGTGGTGGTGGTGGTGAGGGTGGTGATGTCAGCTGTAGTAGTAGTGGTAGTGGTGGTGAGGGTGTCAATAGTAAGCTGTAGTAGGAGTGGTGGTGGTAGTGGTGTCAGTAGTAGTAGTGGTAGTGGTGGTGGTGGTGTCAGGAGCAGTAGTAGTGGTAGTGGTGGTGGTGGTGACGGTGGTGTCAGCAGAAGTAGTAGTGGTGGTGTCAGTAGTAGTTGTAGTAGTAGTGATAATGGTGGTGGTGTCCGTAATATTAGTGGTTGTGGTGGTGTGGTGTCAGTAGTAGTTGTAGTAGTAGTTGCAGTAGTTGTGGTAGTGGTGGTGGTGTCCGTAATATTAGTGGTTGTAGTGGTGTGGAGTCAGTAGTAGTTGTAGTAGTAGTGGTGGTGGTGTTTGTCAGTAGTAGTAGTAGTGGTGGTGGCGGTGGTGATGAAGTCAACAATACGAGTGGTGGTAGCGTCAGTAGTAGTACTAATGATGATGGTATTGTCAGATCATGGTGGTGTCTCTAGAAGAAGTAGTAATAGTGATGGTGATAGTAATCGTGGGGGTGATGTCAGCAGTAGTAATGTTGCTGGCTGTGGTGGTAGTGGAGGAGGAGTCTGTAGAAGTGGTAGTGATGATGGTGTCAGTAGCAGCAGTAGAGGTAGTCGCATAAGTGGTGGTGGTGGTGGTAATGGTGGTGGTGGTGTCAGCAGTAGTTGTTATGATGGTGGTTGTAGTGTAATCAGTAGTAGTAATGGTGATGGTGGTGTCAGCAGTAGTAGAAGTAGTGGTGTCAGTAGTTGTGATGGCCATGATGATAGTGTCAGCAATCGTAGTAGTGGTGGTGTAAAAGCAGTAGTAGTAATGGTGGAGGCGGTGTCAGCAGTAGAGGTTGTGGTGGTGATGTCAGCAGTAGTGATAGTGGTGATAGTGTCAGCAATCGTCGTGGTGGTGGTGGTGGTGGTGGTGGTGGTGGTGTGGTGGTGGTGGTGGTGGTGGTGGTGGTGGTGGTGGTGGTGGTGGTGGTGGTGGTTGGTGGTGGTTGTGGTGGTTGGTGGTGGTGGTGGTGGTTGGTGGTGGTGGTGGTGTCAATAGCAATATCATTAATGGTGGAGGTGGTGTCAGAAATAATAGTGGTGGTGGTGGTGGTGTCAGTAGTAGTAGTGGTAGTGGTGTCCGTAGTAGTGGTGGTGGTGTCAGCAATAGTAATGGTGGTGGTTGGTGTCAGCAATAGTAGAAGTGGTGATGTCAGTAGTTGCAGTGGCCATGATGGCAGTGTCAGCAATCGTAGTAATGGTGGTGTCAACAGCAGTACTAGTAATGGTAGTGGTGGTGTCAACAGCAGTACTAGTAATGGTGGTGGTGGTGTCAAAATCAGGAGTGGTAGTAGAAGTGGTGGATGTGGTGTCAGCAGTAGTGATAGTGGAGGTGATGTCAGAAGTAGGGGTGGTGGTGTCAGCAGTAGTGGTAGTAGTGGCCAGCATAATGAGGGCGGTGCCCATCTCCTCTCTCTGCCTTCCCTTAACCTGAAAAGGAATAGGTGAGTGGACTGAAGGCCTTAAATGTAAAGTTTTATTCCTAGTCGAGGTGGAACTCGTGCAGATAGATTGGAAAATAGGACTCTACTCCTACACAGATCAGGCCCCTGATGATTACAAAAGATACATCCACCACACAGAATTAACGCTGCAATATAACAATAACACACTTTCAAAATGATACAACATGTACATAGTTTTGCGGAACCTCTCTCTCTCTCTCTCTCTCTCCTCTCCCCTCTCTCTCTTCTTCTCTCTCTCTCTCTCTCTCTGACACACACACACACAAACACACACACACACACAAAAAGGCACACATATATTTCTCCCCTTAGCGCCCATAATGGTACAAGCGGACAGATAAACGAAAGGAGAAAGATAGAAAAACCACGGTTATTAAAAAAATTAGGTCAGATTCCACTGATTCTTGAAAGCTGGAAGTGTCAAAAAGATGAATGAAGGTGGTAGTACAAATAAGTACATACGATAAATACATACATTTCAGCCTTTGTATACTGACAGTAGTTAATTAGGTGTAGTAAGGGGAAGGGGGAATCGATCACTAAAACATTGAACGAATAAAAATGAAAATAGAAAAGAAAAAAGAAAGACATTACCGGGGGAAAGGGAGGGGGAAGGAAGGAAGAAGGGTGGACAAACGAAAACACAGAGACCGAGGGAAAAAAAAGATGGAACTATTAAATTGGGGGAGGGGGGGGAGATAAAATCATGTATGATGTGCCGTGCAGGACCGAGGCGTCGTCAAAGGATGTGTATGAATTACATGTACTCTCAAAGTAAACCATACAATACCATTGTTATTTATGTGTACAACTTTATGTTGTTTTCTAGACGACGCGGCAAAATGCGCTGCAGCAAGTTGACAACACCGAAAATAGACGTCGCCTTGGGTGACAAGACGTGTTGATTCTCTTTCCATGCCAGTTCTGTCCTACCGACGCAACGGGAAAACAAACGCTGATGTTTCAATGGGAAGTTGTGTACGATACGTCCGGACACATGTCGACCAATGTTTACACTCCGTTACTACAGTCTCAGTCACAACTCTGTTGCTGGCTGAACGACATTTCTTATACATGTTCACCGTATTCTTTTCAGTCATAGCTATAAATAGAAAGGGCCCCATTCGTTCTTTCGCTCTGTGGACTGGAATGCGTCGACTGGACGCAACAGAACATCCGCTGGTTTAATGATAAGAAGGTTTAATGTTTTATCTTCCTTCAAATTGCAAATTTTCATTAAATTTACGCAAAGAACAACAGAAGAAGTACTTTCCCGCGCTATGTATAAGCTGATTCATCACGTTTCGCGGTCACTACGTACTTGCTGAGTCATCACATAGGCACGCAGCGCGCCAAGCACTCTCGGAAGGCTGACTGGCGTAAACTACGTAATTTCTGGTTGGTGTAAACTTGAGGACTGGTTGCTCTTCGCTTCAGATCGAATTTGTGGATTTACCTAACACCAGCGAGTTTTTGATTGATTACAAGTTCATATTTGACGGGGCTTCTTGAGTATGAGTAAAAAGGTAAGACAAATTTGATTGTTTTTGACCGAATATTGAGATGGGAGATAGCGTGGCCTGCACTCGTGTCTTTGTTTACGTTCTGTTGACAGGCTGCGCCTTCGCCTGTTCAACTGCGCAGAACGAATTTTCACGCTAATCACAATTTTCTTTGGTGAATTTTAGTGAAAATATGGCTATTCCGTAATGTAATCCTTCATTCAGATTGATTGTTTAATGACAAAAACGTGTAAAAACAGAGTTGCAAACGTAATGTGAAATGGGGTCGCGTGACCTCGAACTGGTTCGTCATTGATTTGTCTCTGCATAACAAAGTCCATTGTCTGAGGGAACGCAATTCCTCCACATGTACAGATATTTCAAATTGACTTTATCGTAGTTCTAAAGTACATTTCATATCGTGAGTTTTTGTATATTTCTGTTGTTTGGGTTAAGTTAGATATATTATAAAATGTGAACTTGAACCATGTGATTTTTCTTATCGATCGACGTAGCCTAGTAGTGGGATCGTCGGCGTGCCACGCGCAACTGTTGATTTCCGGCTGGGGCTCGCCACTTGGAAGCTTTCAAAATGAACAGGTTGCAAACTTTCATTCGCTGATTCGGCATGACATTGATATTATTTTCAGAGCAAAACAAACAAGTTAGGATTAGTGAACTGTTTTATTACTCATGAAAATTTGAAGTTTGTCAACATTAGAAGTAGGCCTGTAGATCTGTGTATGGGAGAGCAGACTATGAAAATTTGTCTCATTATCATGAAATCTGACTCATCAAAGTTGAGTATAAGGACCCACCCTTCGTCTTTGTCACATTTTGGGCGTAGACTAGCCTGTAATAAAGTGGTAAACAACAGCAGTGGGTCAATACTAAAGGACTTAGGAAACGACTAGATCGACTATGCCCTGAGTTCTGACTCCACGTGCATTACACCAGATACACTTCTTGTCTGAAAACGTTCATAAAAGGTTAAGTCATCAAGGAAGATCTACATAGATCTGTGACATAGACCTAACTAACCTGTAATTGTTTTGAAGGCCTGTGGGCTTTTTTGAGTACGTTTATTGTTGATGTTTAGGCCTAGCCTATATTTTATTGTCTACTTTTTGTTTATATTTGTTTTATTTACCAAAGAGTTGAAACTAGAAATCAGTGGCAGGCAGATCAAACGATAAAATGATTTGGGGACAGGGGGAGGCTGTCTTGTATGAGTTCTTTGTCTACTTGTGCTATTCTTAGCTTTTCTCGTGACACAATCCATAGCGCACGGATTCACAACAGATGGCTCCATGGGAGGACGACGCGAGTGGCGTTCATGTGACGTCACAAAAGGGGCGTGACTTGTAGAGGGTTAGAGGTCAATAAACGGAATCACCTGACACGCCGAGGTCAGCCTGACTGCTGGGCTAGGTCGTTCTCGTTTCTGTGTGGATGGTTGCTTAGATCTCGGGCCAGTGCTTGAATGGGGGCGTTTTTCCGTGTTGATTTCGGCTGATTCGTATCTGCTGTTCGTTGATTTCGGCAGAATCGTACCTTCTGAACAGTAGATGTGACTGAAAATGCGTCCTCTGATCTATGTTATATATATATATGTGTGTGTAGGTATAGATATAAATATAGATATAGAGAAGGTGGGGGGGGGGGGGGGAGAGAATCGGGATATGATTTGTTTAGTTGTCGTCATATTACGAAAATGTCTTGAGAGAGATCAGGATCCGATTTATTTTGTTGTTGTTGTTGTCATATTAATTACTCAGATGTCTTCTGATTTGCCCCCCCCCCCCCCCTTCCCGACTATCTCCACATCCGTGTTACTGCATATTAGGGATGGGCAAACCGGATTTAGTGCGACTCACATTTTCCGGGAAATATTCAGATGTCAGTTTTCGTGGAAAATGATTTACTGTTGTATCAAATGTTTTGTGGCAGATCAGAAATCAAAGTAGACCCTTTTGGAGAACAATGGACATGTTTTTTGTGGGTTTTTTCCATTTGTTTGTTTGGTTTGTTGGTTGGTTGGGTTTTTTTGTTTTTTGTTTTTGTTGTTTTTTTGTTAACTGAACAAATATTACACCAAATTAAAGGATTGTCATTCAGAATACACACACACACACACACACACACACACACACACACACACACACACTGAATACAGTTAATTAATTATACAAATTGAAAATAGATGTATACATATCAGTAATAATTATCATTGTACTATTTTCTAATTCAACAAATATTCATCAAGACACATGTTCACCCCCCCCCCCCACCTACTTTCTGTATTTGTCTGCAGCTATCTTATATTTAGAATGCCTCACTCACCCACCTCCAACCCACACCCGCATTTCTTATATACATAGCTCAATGTGCAGTCTTGTTTCTGTGTATAAATTTGTGTCAGACATTTGTTATACTATAGAGTATGGGAAAAATTGACTAGAGACACAGCCAGCCTATCATAGCTATGACTGAAAATGGCTGGATGGGATCATAATTATATCTGAAATTTTACTGTAGAGCCTTTAAGTCTGATCTTCTGTTTCCCAAAGTTTTATGGCTAGGAACATCCTAGAAAGTGATCTTAAAAAATGTTTTTGATTTTCAAAAGTTTATGAGTTTATTGCTTCTCCTATGAAAAATGAACTCCACAATGTTTAAACACTTCTGAAAAGAAATGTATAATAATGATAATAATAATATAATAACAGATAAACTGTTTCTTGCATGTTAATAACTTTATAAAGTTTGAAATGAATTAACAACTGAAAGAGAAAATTTTGCACTTAGTCAAGTTAGTGTGGTTTTCCTATGTTGCATCATATTTATAGATTTTACAGGTGGCCTTTTTACAGGTGGTCTTTTCATCTTTAATTATTAATTGCTGCATTGTAACTGTTGTTGGCTTGAAGGCTTGCTTTAAATCTTTTCTTCTTGTCCCTATTTGTTTGTTTTTACAATATATGTTATTGTATTTGTAGACATATTTTGGATCTGATGCTTGCTTATTCTCCCCCTCTCTCCCCTCTCTCTCTTTCTCTCAAAGTACCATGCTGTGCTATTCTCACTGTCATTTGCCAAGTTTGTGGTTGTCCACATCAGTGTAGAATTTTAGAGCAATCACTGCAAAACTAAAACTAGTGAATCTAATATCTTTGAAACAGCACTGTATCTTAAAATTGAAGTTCTGCTTGAATGATCAGGTCATAAGATCATATGCCGCTAGTTTTTAAATCTCAATTCATGGTTATGCATACACTAAAGTTAGTGTTAAGTGGCTTATGGGAAAATGAGTGCACACTCTCCAAAGACAAATTCACTGAATATGTAGACAGTGAGGCAAAATACTACCTGCAGGGGGGTTTTTTGGGGTGTTTTTTTTCATAAGCCACCTGATGCTTAAGCTGGCGTGGCTTACAGATTCTTTATTCAATTATTGTATGTAGTTGGTATTCTGTGTGCATATACACGCAGAGGGGGTTCAGGCACAAGCAAGTCTGCATTTGTGTTGACCTTGGGAGATTTGAAAAAAAACAACTTATAAAATGAAATGTCGTATGAATGTAAAGGCCTGCGGACCATAATAAAAAGAAGGAATGTAAGATTGATGGTTTAGGCAAGTCAGCATAACAAAAGATGTACAGCCCTTCAAGTTCAAGATCATCCTTCATGAAGCAGTAACCAGCCTTCAGGGAATAGTGACTTTCACTGTGACCAGCTTTCAGGGAATAGTGACCATCCTTCACTGTGACCAGCTTTCAGGGAATAGTGACCATCCTTCACTGTGACCAGCTTTCAGGGAATAGTGACCATCCTTCACTGTGACCAGCTTTCAGGGAATAGTGACCATCCTCCACTGTGACCAACTTTTAGGGAATAGTGACCATCCTTCACTGTGACCAGCTTTCAGGGAATACTTATCATCCTTCACTGTGACCAGCTTTCAGGGAATAGTGACCATCCTTCACTGTGACCAGCTTTCAGGGAATAGTGACCATCCTTCACTGTGACCAGCTTTCAGGGAATAGTGACCATCCTTCACTGTGACCAGCTTTCAGGGAATAGTTATCTTTCACTGTTACCAGCTTTCATGAAATAGTGATTGTCCTTTACTGTGACCAGCTTTCAGGGAATAGTAATCGTCCTTCACTCTGTGACCAGCTTTCCAGGAACAGTAATCGTCCTTCACTGTGACCAGCTTTCCAGGAATAGTAATCGTCTTTCACTGTGACCAGCTTTCCAGGAATAGTAATCGTCCTTCACTGTGACCAGCCTTCAGGGGACAGAGACCGTCCTTCAGAGAATGGAGACCATCCTTCAGGGAACAGAGACTGTCCTTCAGTGAACAGAGACCATCCTTCAGGGAACAGGGAACAGAGACCATCCTTCAGGGAACACTGACCTTCCATCAGAGAACAGTGATTATCCTTTTGAACAGAGATTGTCCTTCAGGGACACTGACTATCCTTTTGAACGGAGATTGTCCTTCAGGGACACTGACTATCCTTTTGAACAGAGATTGTCCTCTTTGAACAGAGATTGTCCTTCAGGGAACAGTGATTATCCTTTTGAACAGAGATTGTCCTTCAGGAACAGTGATTATCTTTGAACAGAGATTGTCCTTCAGGGAACAGTGATTATCCTTTTGAACAGAGATTGTCCATCAGGGAACAGTGACTATCCTTTTGAACAGAGATTGTCCATCAGGGAACAGTGACTATCCTTTTGAACAGAGATTGTCCATCAGGGAACTGTGATTATCCTTTTGAACAGAGATTGTCCTTCAGGGACACTGACTATCCTTTTGAACAGAGATTGTCCTTCAGGGACACTGACTATCCTTTTGAACAGAGATTGTCCTTCAGGGACACTGACTATCCTTTTGAACAGAGATTGTCCTTCAGGGACACTGACTATCCTTTTGAACAGAGATTGTCCTTCAGGGAACAGTGATTATCCTTTTGAACAGAGATTGTCCTTCAGGGACACTGACTATCCTTTTGAACAGAGATTGTCCTTCAGGGACATGACTATCCTTTTGAACAGAGATTGTCCTTCAGGGACACTGACTATCCTTTTGAACAGAGATTGTCCTTCAGGGACACTGACTATCCTTTTGAACAGAGATTGTCCTTCAGGGACACTGACTATCCTTTTGAACGGAGACCGTCCTTCAGGGACACTGACTATCCTTTGAACGGAGACCGTCTTCAGGACACTGACTATCCTTTTGAACGGAGACCGTCCTTCAGGGACACTGACTATCCTTTTGAACGGAGACCGTCCTTCAGGGACACTGACTATCCTTTTGAACGGAGACCGTCCTTCAGGGACACTGACTATCCTTTTGAACGGAGACCGTCCTTCAGGGAACAGAGACCATCCTTTCATCAGGGAACACTGATTATCCTTATGAACAGTGACTGTCCTTCAGGGAACAGAGACCATCTTTCAGGAACAGAGACCATCCTTCAGGGAACGGAGACCGTCCTTCAGGGACACTGACCTTCCTAAAGGGAAAACTGACTATCCTTTGCGGACATGTAAAAGATAAACAAGAGATGGACCAAGAGGCAAACCATGTTGTCAGCATTGCTAAATCAATGAATGGATTGATCAGAGAGAACTCTGCTGCAACTCAGGCACATGCACACAATCCATCAGGAACATAGGCAACTGGGGTACATCACTCACTCACCCTCGCCTCACTCCCACCCTATCACTATTGTCCTCTTCTTCCCCCCATCCCCCATCTCCCTACCATCCCAGTGAGCTCAGTATTCAGAATGGAGGCATTTGTATCCTAGTAATTTCAGCCCTGTTAATTGTTATCCTGCATCTGCTCTTAGATAATAATGTATTTTATATATCGATTGATAATTTATAATGGTGAGATTGAAAATTAATTAACATTGGACACATACAAGTGCACACACACACACACACTCTCTCTCTCTCTCTCTGTGTCCTCTCTCTCTCTCTCACACACACACACACCACACTCACACACACGCTCACACACGATGCACTCATAGTCGTTTGTATCTTTCTCCCCCTGTCTCTGTCTCTCTCACTCTCTGCCCCCCCCCCTCTCTCTCCCCCCTCCCCCTGCCTTCCCTTGTCTGTGTTATGCAAGATCTCTCTCTCTCTCTCTCTCTCTCTCTCTCTCTCTCTCTCTCTCTCTCTCTCTCTCTCTCTCTCTCTCTCTCTCTCTCTCTGACCAGTAGTTGATATTCAGTAGTTAGTGAAATCACACTAATTCTCATTGCTGTTTAGAGATATAAGAATTTGTTAATTTTGTGTGTGTGGGGGGGGGGGGGGGTAGCGTTCCCTTGGATACTTCAGTTGTTGGTGATGAAGAATGGGTCATTTGAAATAAACAGTGTATAGTACAAGTATTTTGTTGTTGTTGTTTAGATTGTTTTACAGTTATTTACTAAATTTGTATCTTCTACCAGTAGATCATTAATTATTGATTGTAGGATTAGGAATTAAATTGATGTATTTCTGAATGAAAATGTCTTTGTATCTAGTTTCTGTTTCATTTATTTTCAGGTGTGTTGTACTACGTATGAAATCATTTCATGAATTTATTTGTTTTGAATCTGGTGTTAGCATCTTTTTCTTACATCTGTTTCAGACATTTCCAATACAAGTGAATTGAGTTGAAATGATTACATAATCATTATAAAAACTTACTTGTTGTTATTCTGTTATTGATAGTTTTGCTTTCATCTGTTCAGATGTTTGTATCAGATAGTTTAAAGTTTCAAGAGGGATTTGTCGCTCTTGCACAATTCCATGTGCACTCCATACAGTTTGCACAAACTCTACACACTGACAGGATCTTGAATTGAAAGGAAGGGATGTGCAGAACCTTTAAAACACTTAAGTTGACATTATCAGTGAACAACTTTTCAACAAGCAGGTTTTTATGTTGTGGGTTAGGTTCCACAGCTGTAGTACCAGTGAAGAAAAATGGAGTCACCTTGAAAAATAACAGGATGTCTGGTCAGACTTGTACCAAGTAGGCCTATTGTTACCAGTTGTAGTAATTTTTTAACATTATTTGATGTTATTCTGATGTTAACTTGTCTCTCCTTCTGTTTCAGATATTTCTATCACAGGTGAAGAAAAATGAGGAGTCGGAAGCACGGGCATTGTCTTTGTCGCTATCCCTGGTATCAGAGGTTGAAGAGGCCATTTCTGATGACGACCTCATCAGGCTGTCCGTGAAGGAGCTGAATCGCTTTCTCAAGGGCAAGACCAGAGATGAGGTCATAAAACTAAAACAAAGGCGGAGGACGTTAAAAAACCGTGGCTATGCAGCTAACTGCCGTGAAAAGCGCATTTCACAGAAGGAAGTTTTGGAGACTGAAAAACATGAGCTACAGGCAGAAGTGGATCGACTACAGAGGGAGAACGATGTGGTGAAGATGGAGTTGTCTGCCTTGAAGTCAAAATGTGATGCGCTGGAGAAGTTTGCTGAGGTGAATAACATATACATTCCCATGATGATGTCCTCTGCTTTCACTGCAACACACACATCGGTGATCGTGAAGAAAGAACAACAGTTTCCTCAGTCCACGGTGTCCTAACGCAGGACTGTCTCTCGTCCGTCGTCAGGTCCGATGGTGTGGGGAGACAGAAGAACCAAAGGGTGAATTGTCAAAGCTACAAACAATCAGACGGTGCATACAGACTGTGGAATTTTGTGACTGAAATCTGCCACACTTTTTGAGTCAGGGGATACAAAAATCGAACTTTTTGGTGAAAAACACAACTGTGAGCCTTAAAATCATATTGTGTATACCCCATGAAGATGTCTGCCATCCATTTAGTGAAAATTTCATTGTCATCATCTTCATGATTCATTGGTAGATTGGTCTCAGTAGTTATACTACCAAGCACCATCATTCAAACCACTCATTCGAATCATTGCCATCATCATTCATCTACTTGAGTGAAAGTTTTGGATATTGTATTATGATACTAATTAGTATTTGAATATCTTGATTTTACAAAAGATTTTAGAAAATCAATATCTCATTATCTGTGGCAACGAAAAACATAAGTTAATCTATTGACAAAGTTCAACCAAGAACGAACTTACATGTTTTCTTTGTATCATTTTTCATTTATTTCAGTTAAAAAGAATCTTTGCGGTTGCATGCTAGAATTCCATGATCATATTAATTTATTAAAAGCACTGGAAAACATTTCTGAACCAGATAATGTCCAGTGACCTACCTCAGTATCTTTGGTGGCAGTTATGTATTAACTCAACTGTACTGTGAAAATAGAGCTGACATGTCATGCATGATTTTAATTTGCAACTTGCTTTAAATCATTAAAACTCTGTCCTGAATTATTAAAAACAATTATGGTTTGCACTAACAATTATGTATTAATGATATGTATATGGACATTGCTTTTAAATGAAACTTGAATTTCGGAATATGCAGGTTGAGATTGCAAGGACATTGAATTTTACCTAAATTTGTATTACCCCTACACAGTTGCTGATGTGACTTATGCCAGCAGGAAAATCACTTTTTGCTATAGTGATATAAACTTTGGTATATGGATTTATTTTTTAGTATCTCTCATCCACCCCCTTCCTCTACTCCATTTTCTGCCTTGCTTTTGTGCTGCTGCACCTATGCGGATAATTTTTACTCTCCAACCATCTATCAAAACTGAGGTCACCACAAGAGCAAGGCACGAAGGGCTGGCCGTTAGATCTGAAACGATTTCTTCACATTGTTGTGATGATGAGAACACGGATGATAATGATGATACTATCACTGTGGAGTTCTATTTTGGATTATTATGCGTGACAGGGCTGTCTCTGCTTGTTTTTATGATATATGTAAATTTGCATCAACCAGGACCAAGAGACACAGACACTTGGGTCTTGGCTAGACATTTGAGCAGCACCCTTAATGATATATCCAAAAATTGGATAAGACTGTCTTGATGGTCCCCTATCTTCCCAATGAGCCCATAACATGTGCACCACAAAGTAAGAGCCTGTCAGGGCTGATAAATTCCACAATAATGTTATCTCTCTGAGGGGGGCTGAAATCCACAACCTTTCAATCAGTAGTAGTCTATCGTGCCAACCACAATGCCACATTGATTCAATGACTGGTGTATTTTTTTTATCTGCGCAGACCAGTCATTACATTAATATCTTACTATCATGTTGGACCAATAGTCCAAATTTTGTTTAAAAATTTGACCCTCAGTTAGCCAAGAAATGTTGACTGACGTCTTTACCATGTAAGGGCAGGCATATAGGCGTGTGCAAATAATTGTCCCAGTGTGGAATTAAGCAGTCTGTGTAGTAAATGCAGTGGTGTCCTACAATGAAAATCAAGGGAAATGGATAGATGTATTCATTTGTAGCACAACTTCATAGTAGCTACAAGTAAAAATCAGTGACCTTAGCGCTGATTTTTGTTGCTTTACTGTTGGAGTTCTGATGTTTTGCACAACATTCTTCATTTTATATGTCATCATTGTGGGGTTTATCAGTCAGTTTTATGCCTTAGTCATTGAAGAATCCAAAAACAAACTCACACGCGTATGTGCACACGCATACACAAACACACAACACCACACACACACACACACACAACACACACACACACACACACACACACACACACACACACACACACACACACACACACGCATGGCATAAACACATTGCTGCTGGTGTCCTGTTACTAGCATGGCAAAATGACTGAAACAGACTGAGTAACCAATCTTGAGCGCTTGTTTATTGCTGGACAGGATTAAACATCGCAAGCTTGCCCTTTGAGAAACAACAGTTTGTTCAGAATACAAAGAGGAATTCACTATGTGCAAAGAAGACTTGGTTTGTTACAGAGAGTATTTTACATATTAGAGGGAAAGAGAAGGAAGGGAAAATAAGAGAATGTTATTGCCAGAAATTCATCATAGACAAGTTGGTTATAGGTGGACTCCACTGTATAAATTTATAAATTGTAGTTTAATTCTTGAAAAAAGAAAGATGATGTAGTTGTTTATATTGTATTTTTCTATTTTTTTGGTTTTTATTTATTTATAATTTCAGCTTTTACTTGTCTGCTTTCTTTCTCTGTTCTATCTGTCTGTCTTGTTATTTAGTGTCACTTTTTTTAGTAAAAGGAGATTGTTTCATAAAGACCAGAGAGGATTGTGTACCTGTGTGTCTGTCTGTAACGAAATGTGTGGGCACAATTTTCTCAGCTCTCTTATGGGTGGATAAAGTTACCAAATTTTGACAATGACACATGAAAGTACAAGTATGGAAAGTAAGGCACAAAGGCCAAGTTTACACAGATGGAAAAAAAAACTGCCTGAAATTAGCACAAGTTTACTGAGCAGGATGTATGAACAGCACTTTCTCGATAACTTCTTGAATATTTAAAATCTGTTTTCACTTTTATGGTAGTATGTCAGTGTCCTTAGTACAGATCAGGTTATATTTTAGTGAAACTCCTTCAAGGTGACTTTGTGAAGTACAAAATCAAGCTTTTCTCAGAGGAAGCAAAAAATTCAGTTCCATTCTTCTCAATAACTTCAGTTCCATTCTTCTCAGTTGTTTTTGATTAAACAAACTTGATCTTTCACATATACTCATTGAGCAGGCATTAACAGTCAAAGCTGTCATAGCGGAAATAGTCAAACCATATAGGCTACATCATATACATGTATAAATGTATCATTTGTATTTTGTGGGTCTGATGTCATAAGTATGTGAACAGCAACATCGCCATTAAAGAATGAAGTAAATATAATTGGTTTTATATCATTTTATAGGTGCTCTGAGTCAGACTCATGAATAGGTAGCACAGTTTGACTGAATGACCTTGCCTCAGTTTCAGCGTCACAACCATGGAATTATTTTAATGTTTTATGTTACTGCACCCATATTTTGTAACTAATTGTGATTGTACCTGGTTTGCAAAATCAGATAATTTCAAATATGAAAATATAATTCACTTCGATTGATATTCAGTCATTCGTATTTTCATAACTGCATTATCAGAAACAAAAATTGTCAGACAAAAAGGAATCTACTTCTTTGTATAAGCTTTAGAACCAAAGTCGTTGATGTAGTCATATCAAATTTTCTCTTCAATTTCTGAGTTCAATGTGTACATTTTGATTGTGACAGTTTAGTCTCAGTGGCCAAGAGAGAACTACCACCACAGTCTTTAAAAGGAAACAATGTTTTGAGCACTTAACAATTTCTCCAGCTGCAAATTGATTGATTCACATTGAAGTAAAAATTTAGATTACACTGTTGTAAACAACTTTTGTTCTCACATATCGAAAAACACTTCCTCAAATTTTTAATGACTATTCCATGCTCAGGATAAACTTAATTTTCTATACTGTCAGTGCCTCTTTCCAAAGACATAGCAGTTTGTCACATAAAGAGTAAATTTATAACAGTAGTGAGATAATATAGTTTTGTTTGTGTGTGTGTGTGTGTGAGAGAGAGAGAGAGTCAGACAGTCTGAGAGAGGGAAAGGGAGAGCTATTTCAAAATAAAAAAAAGACATCTTGACTGCCTTAGAAAACAACACTTAAAAAAACAAAGGAAAAGATAGAAAACAGTACTTAAAAAACAAAGGAACAAGCAGTACAACCTATTGGTCAGGTAGAGCTTCAGAATCTCACCCGTGCATAAATCTCATACTTTGTTCATGGCAAAGCTACATGTAGACAGAACAGAAAGAAATATTGTCAAAACTGAATAATTCTGTTGTTTTGTCCTATGAAATAAACATAGAAGTTCTGGTGCACAAACACCATGTATAAATGTTCATGCAAGTGTATGCAAACACTCTCACATACACACACATGTTTCATGTGCATTTCTCTTGGAATTGGAAAAGTATTTATAACATGAAAAGGAGAGATTGTTAGAATGGCTTGCCTGTCTTGGTTTTGTTTTGGTTTTGTTTTGTTTCAATTTTCCTGTCCTGTCTTTATGTAATTTTTGTGTGCCATACAACACTTTTGAGCTACTAGTACTAGTAATGATTTTTGCTTTTGCAATGAATTGATAAAGCAGAATATTCTGTAATGCGCAGAGCAAGACAGTCATGTGAGTCAGGCACTTTTACTTCAAAGAGTAACAGTGTTTATTTTCTGCCTCTGCCACATGTATTGCATACTTTTAACATTGGAAAACAAAAGTTATGGGAGGGGGAATGAAAAGAGAGTCACTTTGACATCATCCACTTCTCACCGTCTCGGTGTTAGAAGTCAGACTAAAGGGAAGTAATCCTTTCATTCCTTCACTCTATCCCCAAGCTTTCTGTTGATTCCAGATGATGCTTAGTCAAGAACGCAAGACCAGTGAACAGTCATTGTGGTCTGAAAAATTTGAAAAACAGTATTTCAAATATTCATTGTTGTTGGCGATAGTATGTGTTGGCAATGAACTTAATGATCTTGCAAAGAGTTACTTCTAAAATACTGCATATATATATATAGGAATCCATTACACTGTGTGTGACGCTTCAGCAGTAGAAATTCAGATGCCAAGCTGGACAATGGTCTGTAGCATTTTGGCTAGTTTGATATTAATAAGTCAGTTCTAAATCGTTTTGGTTAAAAAATATTTTATTCATAATCTGTTTATATCCAAAAAACAAAAACAAATCAAAAGACGACTTCATTTTCTCAAAATAGTGTGTATTCGAAATCATTTGCAGCTCTGCTCTTAGGGATACTAGACAAGTTGGTGTTAAAAAATGCATAATTTTGCTATGCACAGTAGTTATAAACTACTGAAATTATTGTATCTATTTTATCTGTATGTTTGGTTAGTTTATTTATTAATCTTATTAGATTCACTTGATTTATGTAAAGGTATTTTGAAATGTAATTTTTCTGTTCATAATGTTTTTGTTATTGAGTGTTTTAATGAACGTGTAGCATTGTTGCTGTTTCACTGCTGGGCATCTTCAATTGTTCATGTTAACTAAATGCATGATGTTTACTTAAACAAGTTGAAGTTGAACTTCAAGTTGAAATTAATTCAGCACTGATTATTGTCCCAACCTGATCTTCCACCGGTGTTTTGATTCAGTGAATCATGTTTGTTTAAATTTTAGTTACATTTAGTAATGATGCAAAATTGAAAATGGTTACAACTTGAGCTGACCGTGATTCGGTAAAATGATCTAAATATTACAGACCATTTTAAAATTACAGATTCATTTAATTTATAAAATGTTATTTGTATGCCATTTCATGATTCAGATGCTCAGTATGTTCTTTCATTATCTTTTCCTAGTATTTTACTGTAGTTTTAATATCATATATAAAGCAATACTATTTTTCCATATTAATCTAGATTTTACTAAATGTTATTTGTTGCTATTTTGAGTTGTATGACATGACTGGGTTTTTTTGTTTGTTTTTCTTTTCGGTTTTTGGTTTAATCCTCTGTTGTTTTAGAAATAACATTGGATTATTTATTTATTATATTGTTTATTTATTTGATTATTCATTTATTTATCTTTTTATCCATCTGTCATTGTTTTCAGTGATAAGACTTTGTTTAAAGCTTCCTTATTAAGAAAAGGGCCATTGATTCAGATTGATCCATTGTTTGCATGTGTACATGTCAGTATGCTGTGTGTTCAAAATGTGTCAGAATCAGTTCAGAATGACGCTTTCATGAAACTGAAAGGTTTGAAATATGTCGCCTGCAAAGCTGGCTGATTTTTCCAACCCACGCGATATATTGTATTATGCATTAAGTATTTCAGGTTCTGTCCCCAAAATCACTTTTCACATGTGTATTTGCTAAACACGTGTAAAAGTGGTATAAACAATTTAAAACTCAGAGACAAAAAACATTTTTTTAGGGGTGTGTAAAATTCCTGTAAATAACTTGAAACATGGAGACAGAAACTTTTTTTTTTCAAGGAATGTAAGATTTCTTCTATAAATAAAATATGGAGACGAAAACTTTTTTTTTTCAAGGAATGTGTCTATGTTTTTGTTGCATTTGTTATTGTAGCTGTGATTTTGTTTGATTAGCTTTTAATGAAAAATGGGAAAGGGTTGATGTTATTGTGGCTTGACTCTCTTGTTTCATTCAGAGAAAGTTTAGAATTTTCATTGGTGACTTTTACTTGTTTAAAGAATCATGATCACCGTGTCACTTTGTGGGGAAGATGGAGTCTCACAGTGTATTCATTCTTTCTTCCTTGCTCTGTCTGCCTTTTCTTCATCTTGGCTATATTTCCCAACTTTTGTTATTTCCCAACTTTTATTGCCTTTTTTTTTTTTTTTTAATCTTATTTTTAGATTGTAAGTTATTGTGATTCCAAACCTTTTTTTTTTTTTGTTGTCAGTTTTATCATTTTACACAATAATTCATCTTACAAAGATCCTTTTTTGTCACAGGTTGAGTTTAGATGATCTGTAGATCATCTGTAGATTGTGACTTATTATTTTGCATTTGCCTGGAACTGGAAAGATTTTTATTTGTTATAATTTTTGTACTGGATGTTGTTTTGATTTTTATGTATTGACATTGTAATTTTTTTCTTTTTTGTGTGTGTGTTTTTTTGTTTGTTTGGTTTGGGTTGTTTTTTTTCATTTTTTGGTGAAATTTTTATTCCCAAGTGTGTGCAATCTATTGTCCTTTCATCCTTATTCTGCCCTAACCCACCATTAAAACATGAAATCAATATCATATTTCATGTATGTCAGTAGTTATGCTCTCTTTTCTGCCAAAGCATTGTTTCTTCTTGATTTTGGATATTTTGATATATACCCTTCTCCTACCCCACTTCTCGTTTTGGGCATAAAGTGCATCAGTTGATGTGTACGATGTTGTTTTTATGCATTGATGGATTGTTCTGTGTTGTTCACCAGTATTGCTCAGGTAGGGTGACCTGGTTTTCTGTGGTAATGGCAGCTGATGTGTTAGATGCTTGGTATTGGGTGCAGTTGTTTGTGCGGGCTCTCTGGAATCCATGTCTTGTGTTTTTATACCCCTCCTCTCTATTGGATGGCTCCAAAATGTGTATCAAAATCCTTCAGCAACGTTAAGGATAAGACACAAGATGGAAGAAAATGTGGTGGTGTTACAGATGATTTAAGTTCAGTACATGACATGATTGTGTCACATAGACAAAGACTGGTCGTTTCGTTGGTGTTCTTCATATTGAATTGCAGAGCATGTGTGTGCATGCATACACACACGCACTTACATACATGCACTCTCTCTGTGTCTCTCTCTCTCTGTCTCTCTCTCTCTGTCTCTCTCCCCCCTCTCTCTCTCTAGCCCACACCTGTGCACACACACATGTACACACACACATGTGCACACACACACACACAACACACACACACACACACACACACACACACACACACACACACACTCACTCTGAAGTCCTAGGTTCTTGTTGGACCTGAAATGTGGGTCTTGGAATCGCTTGAGAGGTACATGAACAACAAGTGAACTAATACTATACTAATAGTACCAGGAGGGTGTACTTTCCCTAGCATGCTTTGTGCAGTTTTCCATTTGTCATTGGTGTCATACAAAGTACTGTAAAATTGAGAGTATTATTGACATCCATTTCTACATGCTTTTCTGCAATAGTGCTGAAATTCTGATTTTAACATTTTTCACAATATTACACTCACTTCCTTTGCTGACAGATACTTTCTTTTCTGATCCCCTCACTTCCCCCTCTCCCCTCCCACACTATCACCAACACCATCTCTGTCACTATCACCGTTTTGTTAGAAAAAAAAATGGGTGGGCAAGGAGGGGAGTTAATATCCAAAAAGGTTTGACTTATTTCACATTAGATGATTAGTGATTATACATGAATATAATTCATTCACAGTAAATCTTTTGGCCAGAAAAGGTAATGAATAAAAGAGTAAAGTACTTACATTTCTTTTGTAATTGAATTGAGGTGGGGTTTTTTAATTGTTTAAGGTGGAAGTGCAAATTCATTTAGCTAACTTTTGTTGTTTCAAGGATTTTGATGCAAATTTTGGTGGAACAATAATTGTCGTCTGCATCCATTCTTTTTGCATATCTGTCAGTTGATTTTGTGGTTTTCCCCCCTGTCTTGCAGATACAATCATTTTCATGTGGCAAAGAATTGATTTGAAGAGATGTGATTATTTGAGTGATTATTTATTGTGCTTGTGCTGTTGTTCTGAAGGTACATTGTGGTAGATTGTTCTGTGTTGTGGAGCACTGTACATAGTCACTTGGGATATTTATGATGGAATATGAGCTGTGTTCCCTTGTGTGTTTTGTGTGTGCTGTGGTTCAGCTGAGCAGGCAATGGAAAAGCATTCCACAGAAAAGGTTGTTTATGCATGTGGTGAAGGAAAAAAATGAAATGTCCAAGCTTGTCTCTTCTCAGTTTTCTTTCTTTTTCTTTTTTTTCTGACTCTGTTTATCTCATTCCACTTGCTCTTTCATTGTATTTTTGTGCATTTTTATCTTGTTTCTCGACCCTGTTCAACCCCATTGGTTTATTTTTTTATTTGTTTGTTTGTTTTTTGTTGTTGATTTTTTTGTTTTTGTTTTTGTTTTGTTTTTGCTTGTTTTCATGCCCTCCTACAAGACTGGTTTTAGAAGAGCCCTGGACTTTGGAATTCTAAAATGGTGAATGGGGCACAAGTTAGCTGGTCCGAAGTATTCTGAGTGGAAGGAAACACTGGAATATAAAACTTGGTCATGTATGATTATTATTGACTGTGTTGGAGTAGTGCTTATGTTGTGAAGGATTCTGTGCAGTGTATTTAAATCGACCATTTTTTATTTGAGCTACATGTAGTAAAAGTAAAGGTTAAGATACAGACAGTGATACAGAACGTGGTGCGCAGTCATGCTTTGACAACGTAGCAAGAAGTTTCATTTTCATTTTCATAGTTCATTCATGTTTTACAGCATCACAAGAAGTTTCTTTTTCATTTTCTTTAACTGAAATGTCATGGATAGTTCAGCCCTTTGCAGTCCTGTTTTGAATATATCAACAAATGGCAACCCTGAGTTATGTACTTACATCATAGCTAAAGTGGACAATTCGGATTTTACCCAAATATAACGCCAAGTTGCTTTTATCAACAGCAGTCTTGTGGAAAATTACAATAGGTGAGAATTAAATGATATTCAGAATGGCTGAATCATGCTTGGTTCTTAATTACTGTTACTTAATATTTGTTATGGTAAAGTTTACAACTTGGTCTCAGATACTGTTGTGACAAAAAAGAAGAGGAGTGGGGTGTTTGAAAAGAAAACTGATGTACAGTTATTGCTCAGATAGTAAATGCTTATTTTGGTCTCCAAGACAGGCTCTTGTTAGCTTGTGTATTTTTAGTAGAAATGAAGTGTGAGCATAAAATTACGAGAAAGAAGCATCATCATTGTTAGTTTCCCAAGACATCAACATTTTTGGACAGATCTGTTTGCCAGCAGGATGTGACTGTGGACATGGATGAGTTACACAGTGAAGCATGTTTGCTGGTGGCAGAGTGTAAGAAGTGGCAAAATGAATCACCAACTGTGCTATTTTAACCCTTTCACCCCCACCCCCCACCTTAGCCATCAGCTTTCTTCTGAAAACTGTTGGATAAGGTGAGAAGTTAATCCCAAAGCTGTTATTGGAGTATATTTAAGCAGTGGCAATTTGAATCACCAACTGTGCTACTTAAATTACAAAGATGTATACTGAATGATATATATTTGTGTATGAACCATGAAACTATAATGAATAAATGCCTGTGGTAAGATTTTATGCCAGTAATTTAAACAACTTGTGCTTCTTCTGATTTCAAACAAGACCGATCATCAGTTTTGTAAAGTACCCAGTGGATTGATGTCATGTTGATACATCACATTTATCATCTGTGTGAAATGACTTTATTTTGACAGTAGTGTTATAATCATGTGCCAACAAGTTTGTGTGTTATCAATTGCGAATAATCCATGACAATGTTGATTGATTGACATGACTGAATTGTAAGCAATAAGTTTATGTCATCTGTATATCATAGTTAAGTGGCTTACATCATAGATTTTCTGGAATCGTCAAGCCATTTAATCTTCAGAGTGTACTTGAAATATTATTTTTGTGAAAATTTTTTAAGAGTAGAATTAAGTAAAATAAGTGAAATTTTTGTTACGGTGTTGTGTTATCCGTTTTTGTGAACAAAAACTACAGTTGTTTGGAGTCAATTGAAAAAAAATACCAGATCATAACTGGAAGTTTTCAGAAGCATTTATCATGTATGTATTTCTCTGTGTGTCTGCATACATGTGTGCAAGTTCACAGTGATTACATATATTCATACACAAAAAAGAGAAGACTCAAGATTTTGCGCTGGGTATGGGGATAGTTCTTACAGTTGTAAAGGTTAAAGATAGACATTCATTGTGTACTAGGTACTGTATGTATGTATTATACAAGACAAATAGAAATTTAACGAGATGAAATTTATAGAACTTTGAAGATGACATTTCATTTTAAATATACATTTTAGTTCATTAACAAAAGACTCTGCTTAAAATTTTTGAATGCAGATTAGGACAGATATTGCTTTTTTATACAAGTTACATTTACAAATAATGTGATTTTTCTTTAGCCAATTGTTTATTGTTTTTTCACGTCATTAACTGTGGTATGATACCTTTCAAGATTCTCGTTTCATTGTCATATCATTGGGGTGATGATTTTTCAGATATTATTTTGGTTATGTTCTCTTCAATTCAGTGATTGATCAACTGAGTCTTGTGACTGTACTTTCACTGGCTATGTGAAATGTTTTGCTGTTGCTTGATCTTTCAAGTTGTGTACAAATATGTTTATCATGTTTGATGCCTGTAAATTAATGCTTTGAGTTTTTGGCCTCGAGTGGTGTTCTGCATATTCTAAGTCATTTTGCATGTGTTTCATGTTGTTTTTGTAAACTTGTACATTCTTGTAAATTTGTGGAATCAAGTTTGCATGGTTATTTTTCCATGCTGGCCACATAACAACAGTTTTCTTTGTGGTAAATAGTTATTATTCAGAAGAATTTTTCATGAAAAATTCTTAAAGGCATAACATTTTGGTCACAGTTTTCATCAAGAATTTGTATTGACTTAGAACAGTTTTGTTAATAACTTTTCTTATGCAAGTGGCATAGGATCCATCTCTGATATTGTGTCACAATGTAATTTCAACTGAGATTGATGAAAATTTTATCTTGAAATTGGTTGCCAGATTGGTGGCACAATTCATGGCAAAATGAAACACTCCCCCCCCCCCCCCCCCCCCCCCTTCTCATTTTCCACTTTCAGCGAAAAACAGTCAATACGTATGTTAGTAAAATGGCAGTTAGAAGGTGACACTTATTATGTTTCTTTAGAGTGGTTTTGTTGTTGTTGTTGTTTTTGTAGGATTTATTTTTGTTTGGTTTGGTTTTTTGTTTTGTTTTAGTTTTATTTGTTTTGTTAGGGTGTTTACTTTTTAAAATTTTATTTGTTGTTGTTGTTGTCGTGTGTATTTGTTTATTTTGCATTTTTTGTTTGCTTTTTTTTCTTCAGATGTTTGCATATATGTGTGCACACATACATGAATAGTTTGTGTAATTTAGGCTACAGTTTGAAAAATCCAATTCTGACTGGAGTTTGCAGACTTTATGATCTTGTTTTCACTGTAAATATCATCTTCCACATTAGATTTTTAAAAATGAAATTGGATTTCCAGACAAAGGTCAAGTTAAACCTGTTGAGGCATCTAATTCTCTTACTCATCAGAATGAAACTTTGGGATCTGTTGACAGAAATGTGTTCGAAACCATAAAATTGCCAACAATTTTGAAGTTATACATTTCCCCATTAACATGAGTTTTGCATGGATGTGGAAGTAAAATTGTTCACATTAGTTGTTACTGACTTGTAACCATCAAAGCCAGTTTTCAAGGTGTGGCCTTTGTCCATGGTGATAGAGTACAAGGAAATTCAAATTGAGAAAGGTTTTTTATGTGACACCAACTGCTTTTTTTTTTCCTGAAAAAAAATTTCTTACAGTGAATATATAAATTTTGACAATTTTATTGGTAGATATAGAACATGCATTAGTACCTTGAAGAGGGGTGGGGAGACATTTTGGGTTCTTGTTTTCATCTTTTTTTCCCAAGCTGAAGATATTTTCTGGAGAAATTTGAAAGTGCTAAGTATTGGTGATGATTTCACTCTTCAGTTACAACTTGAATTGTATTACTATTGTAATAGTATTACTAAACAAACCTGTGGGGTCAGAGCATGCATTTCCTTACAGTAACAGTGAAAGTTGATGGAACATGGTGAAGTGTATATTTTACTTTTTTTGTTCAGTGCTTTTTGAATTGTATGGGATTAATGTTCTCACTGTAACAGTGTAATTTGGAGGAAATCAAAGTTGTTTAAATGTGGCCAAGTATAATTTTTTTTTTTTTTTGATTCCACTGAAATGGTCTCAACAGTTTGGTGATGTGTTCTATGTTTGCTACGTGTATGTAGATGTATATGTATACATTGAAAAGTGCAATGACAGTGATGGGCTTTGGGTTGTACACAGATAAAGCTTTGAGTGGATGTGGGTTCTACTGTTTATGGTTAATACTATATGTTGTTGGGTTTAGGTCTGTAAAGCAGTTTTCTCTAATTTTGTTGAGGAAACATGCTTTTTATTTATTCAAACTATTCTGCTTTGCTCTTTATTTTTAATATGTGATTTTTTTTTTTTTATCATAATGCACTATTTTCAAAGGAAATTTATGTTATTATTCTTTCTTTTCCAGTTTCTGTTAAGACAAGAAAGATTGGATCATAACAAATTTTGGGGTGCTACAAGTACTTTTTGTATGTGTGTGCTTACCGATGAGCACAGATGAGTTTACAAATTTTTCTTTCCAGTGCAAGACAATTTTTGTGAAACAGCATGAAAAGTACATTTTAAATTTTGCATTTAGTTGTATAATTTCATTCCACCCATTTCTGTTTTATTCCAATATCTTTTTCTCCAAAATGGGCAAACTGGTTGCTATAAATCATGAGGGAGAACTGCGAAATGGAAGTTCCAATATCACATTTTAGTCCAGCTGTTCATACACATGGACGGTTCAAAACTTTAAGGAAAAGGACCGGGTCATGTTATTTAAAATTTCAATTAAAACATGCAAAGTGATCTGTATGATATCAAGTAAAAATGGTATGGATCTGTCTGATAGAAAATGGTTTCATCTGAATGCTGAGTCTGGCCAGTATACTTACCAGTATGAAAAAAAATACAGAAAGAACATCTTTCAAAGAGGAAAGTCTATACACAGGGAAAAAAATCACCGATTAGACACAAGGACTGAAAACTTCATGGAACATTTATCATTACAATCATTGCTTCATATGTCCATTTCATACCCCTAGAAAACTTGCCAAAATGATTTATGATTGCCATTTCGTGATTCATGCACAAATTGATTACTGTTCTGAGAATGCTTATGTGGAGCATTTTCACAATAATATTGACATGAGTGTGCTCACTTGTTTTGTATTCATCATGAAATTTACCCTCACAAAGTCTGAATATTTCAGAGCAAGTCAACTGCTGCTGGGTATTTCTCAGTTTTCTCAAAATGAACTGTCATGGTCCAGTTGTTCATGAATATTCACCAGGAACTTAATAAACATCATGATCATTCCAATGTTTCTTTTTTTTTTTTCTTTATTTCATGGTGTGTGTCAAAACATGTTTTTGCTTTTTTTGTTCTTTTGTAATAAATGATTCATTGTCATTTGAGTGAAAAGTTTTCTGTCTCTTTGTTTGAGAATGTGTTTTGCTCTCTCTCTCTCTCTCTCTCTCTCTCTCTCTCTCTCTCACACACACACACACACACACACACACCACTGCATCATGCATATTTGCAATATACAAGCAACCAGCTGGTCACATGGCTTAGTGAGAAATCCAGTGTGATAACCTAAAGTTGCTTCCGCATATCACACTTCCCTAGAGTCAAAAATGTACTTAATAATAATAATAATGTTTATTTGTATAGCCCATATTCCATATAAAAACATGCTCACCAGCACTTTACATTTCGCAAGAAAGGCAAAAGGTGATAAAAAATGTTCACAATTACATACGCAATAAGATAACAACAAACATTAAAGCTATACAAGTAAGAAGACACATAAGAAACCACAGAATATTAAAATTTAAACACTGACTTATGTAATGAAGAAAGATTAACAGATTTTTCATATGAATAAAGTGGCATACTGTGTTTATATATTGCTGCGTGTGTGTGCTTGCGTACGTGTGTGTGTACGTGTGTGTGTGTTCTCATCAATGGCACTTACTCTCAACCTGCATACCTGACCTGTGGTGTTCCACAAGGATCTGTCCTTGGCCCTGTTCTTTTCACTCTTTATACCTCCCCCCTGTCCACCATCATCAACTCCCACTCTATAAAACACCACTTCTATGCTGACGACACCCAACTTCAAGATAGTGACTCACCTGATAATATACAGCGCCTGTTGACTCACACCACTGAGTGTTACTCGGACATTAAGAACTGGATGACACACAATAGACTTCAGCTTAATGACGACAAGACAGAAGCTATCCTCATTGGCACCCGTCAGAAACTTTCCCAGCTGCCTTCTCTTTCTCTCCCATTATGTAACACATCAGTCCCAATTTCTGATTCAGCTAAAAACCTTGGTGTCTGCATTGACTCTACCCTGTCCATGAACAACTTTGTTTCTCAAACTGCCAGATCTTGCTACTATCATCTCCATCGTATAAGCCTGATCAGGAAGTATCTCTCTGTCGAAACAACTGCAAAACTCGTTCTCTCCTTCATAATGTCTCGCATTGACTATTGCAATTCACTCCTGTCTGGTCTTCCTGCCTCCACCATTCACATCCTACAGCGCATTCAAAACAATGCTGTACGCCTTGTACTCAAAAAGAAAAAAGCTGACCACATATCTCCTCTCCTGGCACAACTTCACTGGCTCCCTGTATCAAAGCGCATACAGTACAAACTAGACACCATGTGCTACAAAAGCCTCAATAACGCAGCCCCCGATTACCTGTCAAGCCTACTTGAGATCTATGTTCCCTCACGTACCCTCCGCTCTGCCTCCGATCCTCTGACTCTTCGCTTTCCACGCACTAAGCTCAATACCTATGGTCCACGAGCCTTCTCTGTTTCTGGTCCACTCTCCTGGAACAAACTTCCTCTCTCAGTCCGTCAGCAACCTACTTTTGCCTCCTTCAAGTCCGCTCTCAAAACTCACCTTTTTTCCTCTGCATAAAATCCTAACCTCACTCAACCCCCCTCTGCAGCCTGTCTCCGCTCGGAGGGGAATCACTTTGTTTTAATATATAATTGTATATGATGTGCTCTCTGTGGTTTTCCATTGGTTTTATTCTTGCTTTTATTGCTTTTATTCTTTTCTCCCCATTTGTGGCCATGCGTGTGTGTGTGTGTGTGTGTGTGTGTGTGTGTGTGTGTGTGTGTGTGCGTGCGTGCGTGCGTGTGTGCGTGTCTTTTCGGCGCTTGGATTTGATTTTGTCGAGATTTGCGCTATATAAATATTGTAATTATTATGTATGCATGTGCGTACGTATGTATGTATGTATGTATGTATGTATGTATACGCTTAGATTTATGTATGTATGTATGTGTGCATGTATACGCTCAGCTTAGATTTATGTAAGCATGTATACGCTCATATGTATGTAGGTATGTATGCATGTCTACGCTCAGCGCTTAGATTTGATTTTGTCAAGATTTTGCGCTATATAAATAAAATATATTATTATTATTACGTGTGTGTGTGCGTGCGTGTGCGTTGCTGTGCGCGTGTTTGTAAGAATGTGTGTGTGTGTGTGTGTGTGTGTGTGTGAGAGAGAGAGAGAGAGAGAGAGAGAGTGTGTGCATGTGCTATGTTTGCATGCGTGTGTGTGTGTTTATGCATGCAATAGTTGTACATAAAATTATAATCAATATTTTGAATGAAGATAAAAACAGAAAAATTCTAATCCATATACAGGAAAAACATTATAACTTCACTATTACAGCATTAACACCTTGACAATCAAAATTACCTCACAAATTATAAACTATTCGCATATCATACATCACAATTTACATACAAAGATTTTTAAAAGTTTCTTAAAGTATTTCAGTCTCTTCTCCACTCAATTTCTCCCCTATCCCCTCCTCAGCTGTACACATACAATGATACACACACATGCTCACACACACACACACACACACACATACACACATGCACGCACACACACACCTTGTTGCTCTATAGGCCCTTATACAAAATACTGTTATACAGGCAGGAGAGATTAGTCTGATGACAGACTTGCAAACTAAGGCTCTTCAGGTTAGATGAGTTTGAAAGAGGTGGGTTTTCAGATGCCGTTTGAAGGTTGAGAAACACTTAGTTTTTCTGAGAGACAGTGGTAGAGAGTTCCATACATTTGGGCCAAAGACAGAGAAAGATTTTTTACCAAAGGTGTCTAGAGAGAAGCGAGGAACAGTCAACAGTGAGGTGTCAGAAGAGCAGAGCGTTCGAGAAGGTTTGTAACCCTGCAGGAGGTTGGCAAGATAGGATGGCATGTTCTTGTGATAGATACACTGAAAGCGGAGACAGGCAACTTTATATTGAATCCTAGCCTTTACCGGGAGCCAATGAAGTGTTCTAAGCAGAGATTTTGCACTCTCACGCCTGGGCTTGCGGAGAACAAGGCGAGCCGCATACTTAATACATGCATCCAATTATCAATCCTAAGAGAAAGTACATAGGACTTTACTGAACACATACCGGTGAATGGACCAGCAAGGCAGAAAGTGACAGGAAGAAATGACAGAAAGCAAACAAACAAGGCAGAAACAAAGACAGTGACAGAAAAGAGGAAAATTTCTAGACATTTTACAACTACAGTAATTTAAGCATACAAACATATAATCAAATTGAATTCACTTAAAGCAGAGCAATACCATAAAGATAAATATAAAAAAGTATTAACCAACATTCAAAAATGCAAAAGATGAAAGAAAAGCAAGCATAACAAAAACACAACAAAGTGGAAAGCGGTTGTGGGAAAAGGTTGCCTGCATAAATATCTGACACAAATTTAAGCACAGAAACAGGTTTGTATATTGGGCTACAAATAGGCATGTGTGTCTTTGTACTGACATGGCTATGAAAATGTGAAAATGATGATTCATGGATATTTTGAGTGTTGGGAGTGGTCATAAGGGTAGAGAGGAAGAAAGGGGTGGGTAAAGATAGATCGTGGGGGATGAGGGGAGAGAGACAGACAGACAGATGGAGAGACTGAGAGGGAGTATAAAAGCTCACAGAGTTAACAGCAATAAAATACTGTTTAGATAAAAACATACAGACTACATACTCAGACAAACTGAACAATGGCAATACAAGACAAACTGAACAATGGCAATACAATTACATGTAATGTTGCCTACTTTGTCTTTTGTATCTTAGAGTCTGGAGTATGGAATTTATTTAAGAAATTATCTGCATTCAGACAATTCCGTATGTGTTCCACCCAATCTCCATCTGTTATCTGACAGATTCCTTGCGAGTGGGCAAAACCCTCCACACTGGTAAGGTCTTCAAACACAAGGAATTGACCTGGGGTAGAGGAGCTATAGCTATCGTTGTTTAAAGCCCAGCCGACTGCGTAGAGCCATATCAGTGCTATAACCGATTCAAAACACAAAACAACAGGGAAAAGAAAATTAAGTACACAGATCAATGCATTCACACACATAATCTAAGGACATACCCCCGGCGTTGACCACTCCATCCAATTTATTGCACAGGGGATTTAAAAAGCACACCTGAATACAAATTTACGCATACATAAGAACACCAAAACATACCTAAAAACAGGCATAAATTACCTAAAATTGCTTCCGCATATCTCACCTCCCTAAAGCCAAAAACGAACTAAATAATGTACTCAATTATCAATCCTAAGAAAAAGTATGTAAGACTTTATTGAACACAAACAGGCGAATGGACCAGCATGACAGAAAATGATAGGAAGAAATGACAAAAAGCAAAGGAACAAGGCAGAAACAAAGAGAGTGCCAGAAAACAGGAAATTTTTAGCACAGAATTTCCAGAAGGTGGGGATACTATCTGTACTGAAAGAGCCCCCGGCATCCTAACAGGAAAAGGGGGAGAGGGAGGAGTGGGGAGAAGACGAGAGACCAGAACCTATGAAATACTAAACTGACGCGATCAGAATGACTGGAGCGTCAAGATGGGCAGGCAGCCAAGCCATTTTCATATTGATGGCCGAGACTGAACTGACGTGTCAGACCTTGTGTCCATAGCTCTATTCAACATCCAGCAGCCCACTACAAAAACTGTGGTCTGTCTGAGAGTCACAACCCCAATCTCTGCATTATCACCATGATGCTCTATCCAACTGAGCAAACATGGGCCACATACAAGAAATTTTTCATGGTCAGCCTCGTATTTGCTGGTCAACAGATTCTGTCTCTTTTATTTCAGAATAACTCAACCAACAGAACACAGCACTCCTTCCTGCATTAACAGCATGGTGCTTTAACCAGGTGAACTAATGGGCCAAAATATTGCATCTGAAAACATATGATTTTATTTTACTGAATCTGGGAGAAAAAGTTATAATGGTAGTGGGATGGAAAGGGGTGGTAAAGACAGAGGAAGAAGAAAGGGGAAGAGAGACAGACAGACTGAGGGAGCTGAAATGGTCACGTAGCTGACAAAAACACTGCCATAATCATGATGATAATAATAACACACTGTTTACAACTCAGCTTACATAACTTATTCATGCAGTCTCATTGGGGAGCTCATATAGCCACAACAAAAATACTGAACATGCTCTGGTTATTGGCGTTTACTTACATAAACAAGAGAGTGAACGTCTGCATGTGCATAACATGTAGGTCTACTTCATGGCATAATATCAAATATGTCTGATACAATAACCACTCCAGCCAACATGGTTTGCAATTGTAGTCTGTCTACTTCCATGGCATAATATCAAATATGTCTGATACAATAACCAATTGTAGTCTGTCTACTTCCATGGCATAATATCAAATATGTCTGATACAATAACCACTCCAGCCAACATGGTTTGCAATTGTAATCTGTCTACTTCCATGGCATAATATCAAATATGTCTGATACAATAACCACTCCAGCCAACATGGTTTGCAATTGTAATCTGTCTACTTTCATGGCATAATATCAAATATGTCTGATACAATAACCACTCCAGCCAACATGGTTTGCAATTGTAATCTGTCTACTTCCATGGCATAATATCAAATATGTCTGATACAATAACCACTCCGCCCAACATGGTTTGCAATTGTAATCTGTCTACTTCCATGGCATAATATCAAATATGTCTGATACAATAACAACTCAAGCCAACATGGTTTGCAATTGTAATCTGTCTACTTACATGGCATAATATCAAATATGTCTAATACAATAACTACTTCAGCCGACATGATTTGCAACTGTAGTCGTCTACTTCCATGGCATATATCAAATATGTCTGATGCAATGACCACTTCAACTGACATGGTTTGCAATTGTAACCTGATACGACACTCTGCAATGCTTTATTAGTTTATATAATAATACCCTCCATAAAGTTTGTTCAATCGCCTAAGAGAAGATCTCGCAAAGAGACTGAAACGTCATTTCTTTGGTGTTTGACAAACTCCAGTAAGGGAGCCGTTATTACACACTATAATGGTGTAATGTTATCAACAATGAGATATAAAATCAACATATCTTAATTCTACCACAAAATCTACAAAACACTCTCCAAATTTCTTATGTCTCCTATCATAATCATCAAAGCTTACAAGCAATTACTTCATTTTAAAATAAAAGTATGAAAGCATAAACAGCATATACAAAATTCGCTAAACTGAATCTAAAGGACAAATATCCATGTGAACGTTCACTCTCCAAAATAATATGCTCAGTCTGTCTACAAATCAAACATACCACCACAGCTGACAAAAATGCTGCCGTAATATGATTCATACAACAGCAGTACCATCAACATTAAAACAAGACTGTGCTGTCATAATCATGATTCATACAACAGCACTACCATCAACATTAAAACCAAGACTGTGCTGTCATAATCATGATTCACACAACAGCAGCACCATCAACATTAAAACCAAGACTGTGCTGTCATAATCATGATTCACACAACAGCACTACCATCAACATTAAAACCAAGACTGTGCTGTCATAATCATGATTCACACAACAGCACTACCATCAACATTAAAACCAAGACTGTGCTGTCATAATCATGATTCATACAACAGCACTACCATCAACATTAAAACCAAGACTGTGCTGTCATAATCATGATTCACACAACAGCAGCACCATCAACATTAAAACCAAGACTGTGCTGTCATAATCATGATTCATACAACAGCACACCATCAACATTAAAACCAAGACTGTGCTGTCATAATCATGATTCATACAACAGCACTACCATCAACATTAAAACTAAGACTGTGCTGCCATAATCATGATTCATACAACAGCACTACCATCAACATTAAAACTAAGACTGTGCTGTCATAATCATGATTCATACAACAGCAGCACCATCAACATTAAAACTAAGACTGTGCTGTCATAATCATGATTCATACAACAGCAGCACCATCATAACATTAAAACTAAGACTGTGCTGCCATAATCATGATTCATACAACAGCACTACCATCAACATTAAAACTAAGACTGTGCTGTCATAATCATGATTCATACAACAGCAGCACCATCAACATTAAAACAAGACTGTGCTGTCATAATCATGATTCATACAACAGCAGCACCATCAACATTAAAACTAAGACTGTGCTGTCATAATCATGATTCATACAACAGCAGCACCATCAACATTAAAACTAAGACTGTGCTGCCATATATCATGATTCATACAACAGCAGCACCATCAACATTAAAACTAAGACTGTGCTGTCATAATCATGATTCATACAACAGCACTACCATCAACATTTAAAACCAAGACTGTGCTGTCATAATCATGATTCATACAACAGCAGCACCATCAACATTAAAACTAAGACTGTGCTGTCATAATCATTGATTCCACAACAGCAGCACCATCAACATTAAAACCATGACTGTGCTGTCATAATCATTGATTCACACAACAGCACTACATCAACATTAAACTAGACTGTGCTGTCATAATCATGATTCATACAAACAGCAGCACCATCAACATTAAAACCATGACTGTGCTGTCATAATCATTGATTCATACAACAGCAGCACCATCAACATTAAAACCTAAGACTGTGCTGTCATAATCTATATTCTACAACAGCAGCACCATCAACATTAAAACTAAGGACTGTGCTGTCATAATCATGATTCATACAACAGCAGCACCATCAACATTAAAACTATGACTGTGCTGTCATAATCATGATTCACTACAACAGCAGCCCATCAACATTAAAAACCATGACTGTGCTGTCATAATCGATTATCGTCATCACTAAACAGCGCTACTACAATTCACGACATTAAATAACTATAGACTGTGCTGTCATAATCATGATTCATACAACAGCCACATCAACATTAAAACAAGCTGTGCTGTCATAATCATGATTCATACAACAGCACACCATCAACATTAAAACTAAGACTGTGCTGTCATAATCATGATTCAACAACAGCAGCACCATCAACATTAAAACAAGACTGTGCTGTCATAATCATGATTCATACAACAGCAGCACCATCAACATTAAAACTAAGACTGTGCTGTCATAATCATGATTCATACAACAGCACACCATCAACATTAAAACTAAGACTGTGCTGTCATAATCATATTCATACAACAGCACTAAATCAACATTAAAACTAGACTGTGCTGTCATAATCATATTCACACAACAGCAGCACCATCAACATTAAAACTATGACTGTGCTGTCATAATCATATTCAACAACAGCACTAAATCAACATTAAAACTAGGACTGTGCTGTCATAATCATTTACATATAACAGCAGCACCATCAAATTAAAACCATGACTGTGCTGTCATAATCATTATTCAACAACAGCAGCACCATCAACATTAAAACATGACTGTGCTGTCATAATCATTATTCATACAACAGCACTACCATCATATTAAAACAAAGTCTGTGCTGTCATAATCAGTATTCATTCAACAGCACTAATCAACATTAAACCAAGTCTGTGCTGTCATAATCATTATTCATACAACAGCACTACCATCGACATTAAACCATGACTGTGCTGTCATAATCATGATTCATACAACAGCAGCACCATCAACATTAAACAGACTGTGCTGTCATAATCATATTCAACAACAGCAGCACCATCAACATTAAAACAACTGTGCTGTCTAATCATTATTCAACAACAGCACTAATCAACATTAAAACTAGACTGTGCTGTCATAATCATTATACATATACAGCACATCAAATTAAAACAGACTGTGCTGTCATAATCATTATTCAACAACAGCAGCACCATCAACATTAAAACCATGCTGTGCTGTCATAATCATTATTCAACAACAGCACTAAATCAACATTAAAACTAGACTGTGCTGTCATAATCATTATTCATATACAGCAGCACCATCAAATTAAACAGACTGTGCTGTCATAATCATTATTCACCAACAGCAGCACCATCAACATTAAAACCAAGTCTGTGCTGTCATAATCATTATTCATACAACAGCACTACCATCGATATTAAAACAAAGTCTGTGCTGTCATAATCAGTTATTCATTCAACAGCACTAAATCAACATTAAAACAAGTCTGTGCTGTCATAATCATTATTCATACAACAGCACTACCATCGACATTAAAACTAAGTCTGTGCTGCCATAATCATGATTCATACAACAGCACTGACCATCAACATTAAAACCAAGCTGTGCTGTCATAATCATTATTCATACAATAGCACTACCATCAAAATTAAAACTAAGCTGTGCTGCCATAATCATTATTCATACAACACATTGCCATCAACATTAAAACTAGGGCTTTCTGTCATAATCATTATTCATACAACAGCATACCATCAAAAATTTAAAACAATACTGTGCTGTCATAATCATTTCATACAACATCACTGCCATCAACATTAAAACAAGACTGAGCTGTCATAATCATTATTCATACAACAGTCATACTATCAACATTAAAACCAAGACTTGTGCTGTCATAATCATTATTCATACAACATCACTGCCATCAAAACATTAAAACCAAGACTGAGCTGTCATAATCATTATTCATACAACAGTACTACTATCAACATTAAAACCAAGACTTGTGCTGTCATAATCATTATTCATACAACATCACTGCCATCAAAACATTAAAACCAAGACTGAGCTGTCATAATCATTATTCATACAACAGTACTACTATCAACATTAAAACCAATACTGTGCTGTCATAATCATTCATACAACAGCACTGCCATCAAAACATTAAAACCAAGACTTGTGCTGTCATAATCATTATTCATACAACAGCACTGCCATCAAAACATTAAAACTAAGACTGTGCTGTCATAATCATTATTCGCACAACAGCACTGCCATCAACATTAAAACTAAGACTGTGCTGTCATAATCATTATTCGCACAACAGCACTGCCATCAAAACATTAAAACTAAGACTGTGCTGTCATAACCATTATTCATACAACAGCACTGCCATCAAAACATTAAAACCAAGACTTGTGCTGTCATAATCATTATTCATATAACAGCACTGCCATCAACATTAAAACCAAGACTTGTGCTGTCATAATAATTATTCATACAACAGCACTGCCATCAAAACATTAAAACTAAAACTGTGCTGTCATAATCATGATTCACACAACAGCAGTACCATCATCAACATTAACACTAAGACTGTGCTGTCATAATCATTATTCACACAACAGCACTACCATCAACATTAAAACTAAGACTTGTGCTGTCATAATCATTATTCATACAACAGCACTGCTATCAACATTAAAACTAAGACTTGTGCTGTCATAATCATTATTCATACAACAGCACTGCTATCAACATTAAAACTAAGACTTTTGCTGTCATAATCATTATTCATAAAACAATACTGCCATCAAAACATTAAAACCAAGACCGTGCTGCCATAATCATGATTCACACAACAGACTGCTATCAACATTAAAACTAAGACTTGTGCTGCCATAATCGTTACTTGTATGAAAGCAATGCCATTACAATTAAAATCAAGATTGAAATCAAAAATTCATGTAACAGCTTTTATTAAAAAGAACAACTCACTAAACAATCAATTTCAAACATCACTATTAATGTTTCTTTGATGTGATAGTCAAGTTGGTTATATGTCTGACATCAAATCTGAAAGCATATGGTGGGTAAAATTTGTTTTTTTTCAGTTAAATTGTTTTCAATCATATTGAAACATTTTAAAAGACAACAAAAAGAAAACCAAACGAAGAAAAATGGTCGTTGGATAATGAAATGACTATAAACGAAGTAAGTACAGCACTGAAAAACATCTCATCATCTCTCATCTGTCTCCCTCGCCAGGATCGGCGGTAGGAGCCGAGCTCGATGTCACAAGATTTCTCCGGGTAACACGATTGAGACATCTGTAGGCAACCTCCTGGATCTCCAGACCACAGACTTCAACGATGTTGTTGAAATAGGAGGTGTGCGGTCATCCCTTTCTTCTCCTCACCCCAACTTTCCCCTGCAGGACCGTTGACATCAGATCTGTTTTGTTGTTTCTGATCGCATGGCCCACATATTTCAGCTTTCTTTTTTTAATCTCTGTCAGCAGCTGGCGCCTGACATTCAGTTCCTTTAACACGCTTATCATTTGTTCTTCTGTCTGTCCATTTGACTCTGAAAAGTCGTCTATAGAGCCACATTTCTGCTGCATTGATTTTTTTTTTCTCGTCTTTTCTTAGTGTCCAGGTTTTACAACCATACATTAAAACAGGCCAAATCAAAATTTTCAGGATTCTTAGTTTTTAATCTTTGGGAAGCCCTCTGTCTTTCCATACGTTGTTTAACTGGACCATTTTTGTTTTCACATGCCAATTCTTGTTTTCACATCTTTGGTACAGGAGCCATCATTTACTTTTTACAGATCCTAGATACTTGAACTGTTGGGCATTTTCTAAGTCTGTTTCATTTTATTTGAATGTTTGGACGTTCCTGGCCTTCTTTTCTATGTGCATAACTTTTGATTTTTTTAGCATTCAGTTTCAATCCTGCCCTGCAACCTGCTGCATCTACTCGGTAGAGAATTCTGTTCATGCTTGTGATGTTATCTGCCATTAATGCAGTGTCGTCTGCATCAGGTTGGTGACTTTTCTTCCTCCAATCTTTATTCCCATCTCTTCTAAATCTGCCTCTCTTCAGTTTTTGAAAAACAAGAAAAATGGAAAAGTCTTGGCATAGACGAATTTAGCACAGATTTTTTTAATTTTTTCGGAAACAAATCGGATCATTTGTAGTGAGATCATTGAATGAGGCCTACAGAGAAGGAAAACTTTCCACAACGCAGATAGAAGGATTGACCACTTGCATCCCAAAACGTAACAAACCTACAGAATTCGTTTAAAAAAACAAACCTGGCGTCCCAGTTCTTTCCCTAACATTGTGTATGATATAGGCTCGGCATGTATTTCAAACAAAATCAAAAAGGTTTTATCAATGCTTTAATGAAGATCAGACAAGAATTATGGTAAACAGATATATAGGAGGCAACATAAGATTAATATATGATTTGATAAATCATGTAAGTGTCAGTAACATACCAGGTTTGTTACGCTCTATGATTTTGGAAAAGCTTTTGATTCACTTGATTAGAAGTTTATGCTCAAAGTTTTGAGAGCCTATGGCTTTGGAATTGGCAATTGTCGTTAAATCTGAACTTTCTATAAAAACATGAAATCAACTGTTATTATAAACAGTCAGACTACAGAATGGCTTAGTACAGAAAGGGGATTAGGCAAGGAGATCCAATCTCACCCTACGTTTTTATTCCTTGTGCAGAGATTCTAACCATAATAATAAGGGAGGATGACTCAATGAAAGGAATCCAGGTTCATGGTATAGAACACAAAATCTCTCAGTTTGCTGATGAAACCCAGTAAATAAATGCAGGACGATTTGCAGTGAGATCATTGAATGAGGCCTACAGAGAAGGGAAAACTTTCCACCACACAGAAAGGATTGACCACTTGCATCCCAAAAATGTGACAAACCTACAGAACTCATAAAAATAAATTTTTTAAAAAAACTGGCGTCCCATTTGGCCATTTGCGACAGTGTCTCCCTACATTTTTTGGTATGATTGGTTTATATAGATTTTCGAAATAGTTTGGATGTTTTTCCCATTTCTTTGTCCCTTTGAATTCTGTCAGTTGACACAAGTGCTAAATGGATTCTTCTGCCTGTCACATCCAGGATTTTCCAAGCTGGAGTCTGTTGTCTTTTGCTTTTCCATCCCATTCCCCTGTGGGGAGCTCCACAGAACAATAAAAGATGAACCGTAAATGATATTGAAACAGATTAATTACTTCAGCTTGTAAGTACAATAAACAGATATCAATCAGTAAAAATTTAAAATGACAGTTCCTGCAGATACATGTTCACAAGTACCCTTGTGCTGACTCAAGATCCCACGCGCGCGCGCACGCGCGCGCGCACACACACACACACACACACACACACACACACACACACACACACACACACACACACACACACACACACACACACACACACACACACACACACACATACACTGGAGACCACAAAATGTCTGTATTGAGCACAGAGCAAACCTATGGTTAGATCATTAAGGCGTGAGTTTACCTCTGTGTCAACAACACCCAGCTATCAATGGATGCGTATAAAACCTGGTCGTCTACTCAAGGCCAGATCGGTGTTGTGTGTGAAGGACACGCCTCAGCTCGTGCTGTGGGTCACAAGTGTCATTAATGATGAGCCACAGGTAACACACACTGGGACTCTCAATAAACTCGCCCATACAACGATTATTCTTTTCTGTGGCAACGAGAAGGCGCTTTTTTATCAGCAATTTGTAGTTTTCAATGACTGTCTCTCGCAGTTCTTCCTCCCTTGCACTGTTGTCTTCCACCTAGGGCAAAACACACACACACACACACACACACACACACACACACACACACACACACACACACACACACACACACACACACACACACACAATCAAACATTTCTTAAAATATGAAAGAGGTTAAGGACAACATAAAAAGATTGGTTTGAAAAAACAGTCTGTGGCCCCCATATCTGTTATTTTTCAACACTTTCACCTATCAAATCCACACTACCACTACCACTACCACTACCACCACCACCACCACCACCACCACCACCACCACCACCACCACCACCACCACTACTACTACTACTTACTACTGCTACAGGGTATTTTCAGCATGTTGTTTTGCTAAGTGCAACCCCATCCTAAAAAAACACTGCTAGTTGGTTCGGGCCTGCTTATTCGTCCAGGCAAGCCTGGCTTATTTCACAGCTAATCTCCATATTGGAAGGACATCTCCTACTTGCCACATGCATCTTGATGGGTTGGGGATTGCAGCCCCACTACTAAACTGGAAGTTGCCTTTCCCAGACATTACAGCTAAGCTTGCTAGACAATGATAGAAAGCGATCTTACCATGCGACTGACCTTCCACACAAAGAACCTCGAAATATTCATGCTAATCTTATGGCCAACACTACCGCCAACAAACAAATAACTGACCGATGCAACCAGGAGAGTATGTGCACTAACATCACAAAAATACAATGGTGATGGATTGCATCTGAAGATGGCAGGATAATATCATCCAGACTGCCCTTAATCGGACACCAGCAGGAAATATAAGAGAGGAAGACCAAGAACGTCTGGCAACCACCAACAAGAGGAGACCCTAAGGCCCTGAAACACACTTGAGGTACCAGAGATTGGCCCAGAACATAACCAAAGTGGAGAACCTTCGTTGCTATCCTACACGCCAATGGTATGATAAGCAGTATGTAAGTAAGTTAATAATTGTGTTGTCAGCAAGCGTATGACATTCAACAGAGTTTGGCATTATGTGTGTGTGTAGGTCGATGATGTAGATAAGAATTAACACTGGATCTAGATTTAAGCCTTGTGGTATACCAAATGATATCTTTCTTTAGAAGACAGATAATCATGAGCATATCCAGTTTGCAGCCTTTCCTTCAGGTACGACTGGAAAAAGGAAGATGGGGACTATTCAGATAGACATCAAGTTAGGTTCTGAAAGAACAGGATCACGGTCAATGAAGTCAAATGCTTTCTTCAAGTCTATGAAAACACCCCTGATATATATTTGTTTTGTTTGAAGTTGACAGCTACGAGTTTGTCACATGAGAAACAGCAGTGCTGCATGAACAATGCTGATGGAGTCCCGAATGACATGGGTGAAATAGTGAATGATCTTCATGCATTTCATTTTATATGCTTGTGAACATGTCATTAAATGGATATGAGACAACAGACGATAGTGATTCTGGCCTCTAACTACGTAGAGTAGTTTTATCTCTTGTCTCTGGTAACGGGATTATTTCTGCTTTTTTAAAATTCTGTTGGGATGATTTTCTAATCAAAACAGGAATTGAATATATATGTTAGAATTTCAACAGTTTAAGGCATTGATAGTCTAAAATTTTTACTACATATTTCATCAAGGCCAGATAATTTTTCATCGTCTATTTTGTAGATGTATTTCAGTTCGTTTTGCTAATATCCCAGCCCATCATTAACCCTTTCGCATTCGCACTGCTAGATGTAAAGCTAGCTCCTAGTATTCGGATTTTTCTGACATTTTTTCATCCGAGTACAGTCATGCTGATAAACATACTGCCATTCACTTGTTTGAAAGTACAGAAGAAAGATTTTTTGCACACATATACACAAGTGTCCATAGTTTGATTTGCATGTGGTTTTGTGTGTCCTGGGTCTAGTGTGCGTGTCCCTGTCACCAAAGATGTCACAGACAGAGGTATTTTTTATGGTGACAATACAATGGTTAGCATACAAACAAGCTCTATTGTCTAAAAACAACATTTGTTAGTTGTACACACAACATCTGTCCTACCCGACGCTGTCTCTGCTCCTCCAGTATAGTATCCAATACACAGGCACAACACAAATGTCAGAAAAGAATTGTCACGATGTCACCAAAATGAACATAAACAGAAAGAAACAGAAATGTTTTCCAAAGATATTTGGTACATGTTCGTCTACAGATTTCATTCCCTATACACTATTTACACATATGTGCCTATACAGCAACTTTGCAGCTACTGTGATGATGGTGAGATGTTGTTGTCATCGCCACTGTGATTGTCACCGTCATTGTCAGTGGCAGTGTCACCAGTGGTGTCACAAGCGCTGGTTGTAGCCTGTGTCGTGGTGTTTAGCGCATGATAGTCCCGGAAACAGTCCCGGACAGAAAGTTGACCAGTAGCACCATAGACGGGACTGATGTTTTAGCCCCATCATGATGAGAATAGACAGGTATGCCCTGATTTCATCAGCTGTCGTCTCTTTCCAAAGTGGGTCAGGTTGCCCCTTTGCCGCAATCTTCTGACCAGCGTAGTTGTTGGTCTCTTCAGCAGCACTGACAAAAAATTCTAGTGGCAGAAACAAAACAAAATAGTCTACTGGTTTCGCATCAGCGGGCAGCGAATGTTTAGGCCCAACAACTTGTGAAAATTCCCTGACTTCACAGCCACGTGTCACCGGTCGCCATGCCTGCACCAGTGCAGCCAGCGGTACATCGTCGTCTATGTCACTGTCATTTCCATCTTCACCATCACCACCTACTTCAACATCCGACTCTACATCTTCCTTTTCTTCTTCATCTTCTTCTTCAATTTCTAAACGATCTATTTCTCTAAAAATTTCCTGCAACTCTGCTTCAGTGTAATCCACAAATTCGTCTTCGCTGAAACTCGCCATCTTTCCCACGCTCACAGTTGTGAATGAAAGCACGTACCACAGCATCAGTAAGTTGAGTAACTAAGTCTTTCAGTAGGCCTAGTGAATGGAAAGTTCCTTGCATCCCAGAATGCTCGTACTATTTCTAGAACATTCAACGCGGGACTGACCAAGATTCTAACCACATGTGCGATAAGACAGCAAGGCCAGTAGTGATGGAAATTCCCCACACGTGTGCCGGAAAAGGTAGGGCGATCTCGACCGCTATGAACGGATCAGCACATTTTTTCCGCAGGGCGGTTACGGGCCTTGTGAACAGCTAAGGGTTAAGGCACATCGTGGCTAACACCATGTTAAAAACAACTCCAAGTGTATGTAAAAGAACAACAACAAACAGTTAAAAAGCAATCACATAATTAGCCTTTCAAGTCTAAAATGCATTTAAAAATCTTTCCCACATGTATGATCATATCAGATAAAATGTATTGATCTCTTAAAAAACTTGAAAATTATGAGGGAAGGAACATCTCTGAAGAGGTTCTTCAAGATTCGACCTCAAGAACCAATTTCAATTTCTAAGGCACAAAATCTTGATGTATAAGTCAAATCAAGGCACATTTTTGTTGTTGATTCAAACATTCACTGATACAGCGACAAAACAAATTAACGGTACAAAATACATGCTTACTGGGAGGGAGAGGACACAGCAGAACTGGGAGGATGGGGTTGGTAAAAGAGAGGGGGGTGGGTCTCTATTGGACAGAAGGGTATGTCTTTAAGTTAGAGTTGGAGGAAGAAAGACTGTAACTGTCAGACAGAGAGAGGAAGGTCGTTACACCTGTACTGACCTGATACAGAAAATGAAAGGCAACCAACTATGAAATATCTGTATCAAGGAAGTTGTAAACAAACAGTATCAAAAGCAGAACAGATAGGTTGGGCAGGGATGTACGTTTGGGGATGGTTGCAGCAGGTGCAGAACCAATCATACGTTCGTAGCAGAATGCACGGCTTGTGTATGAAATTCTTTGTGTAACAGGTAACCCTTGTAGTGACTGAAGCAAGGGTGCGACATGATCATGCTTCTTTTTACAAAAGACGAGCCACGCCACACGATTCTGGATATATTGGAGACAAGTGATGGAAGATGCAGGCAAGCCGGAGAGCAGTGAGTTTTAGTAGATGATAAGAGACAAGACAAGAAAAGTACACACACATGTCACACACATATACTAATGGATTATTATTCACACTTCATACAGTAATAGAAGTAAGAAACACAATGGCATATATCAAGCATGGACAGTTCATAAAGAATAGTAACAGCCAATATGAAAAAAATCAAGAACAGGTACCAGAACAAGTAAGCATAGACATTTCATCAACAACACCACCACCAACAACAACAATAACAACAACAACAGTATAATAATAATAATCATAATCACAACAACATTATTATCATCATCATCATCATTGTCGTCGTTGACGTTGTTGTTGTTGTAACTATTATTATTATTAACAATAACAATAATAATAATAATAATAATAATAACATCAACAACAACAATAATACAACAATAATATCATATCATTATTACTATCATTATAATTATCATTATTATTATTACCAAAATGTAAACACTCTATGTCAAAAGCATGCTCACTGCATATTACATAATAATGGATCATTACTTACATTTCATAAAGTGATAGCTATAGGAAACAGGTATACTCAAGCATCAAGCATAGACAGTTCATCAATGGGGAAAACAGAGTACAAGCACAAGAGTAAGCTAGCACAGACATCCAGAATAGCAACAGAAAACAAGATAAAATCAAAGATAGGTACCAGATATACCAGTCATGAGCAGAGCTTGCTCTCTCTCTCTCTCTCTCTCTCTCTCTCTCTCTCTCTCTCCTCTCTCTCTCTCTCTCTCTCTCTCTCCTAGCTGCTGGAGAGGGATGGGTGTACAGTGATATAGTTATGCCTGTTGTAAATGCATATATAAGTACCTGGAATTTATTTTTCTACACATTTGAGTTTTAGTCTGGCTTGTAAAGATATTGCTAGCAGGGCAAAAATGCATTGATATGTGTGTTGAAAAGATTGAATGTATTGAATAATAATTCATTTGATTTTCTTGTCAAAATATATGACTCACAAATACAGCCAATTTTGCTGTATGGAGCAGAAATTTGGGGACTAGATAAGGCAGTTATGCATTGTGAAGCTGTGCACTTATTTGCTTTGAAAAAAATTGTTGGACTGGATAAGTGCACATCTAATGATTTAGTATATGGAGAAACAAACAGATACCCATTGTTTGTTCATTCAGTTGTACAATGTATTCAATTTTGGTTAAAACTATTGCACATGGAAGACAACAGACTGCTGAAAAAATCCCATAAGATGCTAATTGATCTAGATTTTAAAGGTAAGGAGAATTGGGTAACTAGTATGTGTATGTGTCTGAATGAATATGGGTTTGGTGATGTTTTTTTTTCCAAGGAGCTGGCGATGAGAGACAGTTTATTCGTGATTTTCGTAAAAGACTGATTGATTGTAGATGGCAAAAGTGGAATGACCATATACAGACAAGTGGAAGATATGATTTTTACAGAACTGTCATAGATTCTCACAGTGTTACACCATACATAAGCCTTGATCTAGATATTAATTTGAAAAAAACAATAGCAAAATTTGACTTGGTCTATTAACTTTGAAAGTCCATCAATTGAGATACAAGCAACACAGAGAGTCTGATTTGCTCTGTGCTTTATGTATGCAAGCTGAAGAAGACGAAATACATTTTGTCCTGTATTGTCCAGCTTTAGATGAAATCTGTTCAAGGTTTATCCCTCAAAAGGATTATTGATGCCCAAATATGTTTAAATTGTGTTTGTTAATATGTTCAACTCGTTTCGATTATATTAAGAATTTTGGTTTGTTCCTGCTCAAAGCAGCTAAAATCTGGGAAATTGATTAATCGTAATAATTATAATTTTAGTTTGTTGTTGATTGTCAATCCTATGATATGATATCTGATTATTTCATTGTACTTATAAGCACCCCTTCAGTAGGGCTATGGCCTTTCTTGAATAAAAATTCTGAAGTCTAAACTCTCTCTCTCTCTCTCTCTCTCACACACACACACACACATGCACGCACACACACACACACACACGCACGCACGCACGCACGCACGCACGCACGCACGCACGCACGCACGCACGCACGCACGCACGCACGCACGCACGCACAGCACGCACGCACCACACACACACACACACACACACACACACACACACACACACACACACACACACACACAATTTTATATGTCTTTTCCCACTTTTTCCCACAGATGCACGTACACATACATACATGTTTGTGTACATAAGTTGCAACGTGACCCAACTTATACAGTAACAAGTACAAATCTCCCACCATTTTGTAGATATTTTTCAAACAAATGTTTTGAAGTTTCAGTAAGTAGACATCTGTTTTGTCTTAAAGACACTGGAAGGGAATTCCATGTTGTGAGCTCAAAAACAGAGCAGGATTTCTTTCTGCAAGTAGCTAGGGAATACTGAGATTATTAAGTACAGTGACCAGAAAACCCTTAAAGACCGAAACCCTCAAAGAAAAAAATCACTGCCGATCTCAACAAAACACTGACAGAAGCCGGCCTTGATAATGAAATAACTGAACATGAAATGCATGAGGCACTTACACCATACAGAAAAAAACCAGACCCTGGTCCAGAGAAGATCTGATAGTCAAAGACACTTACACAAGACAAAAAAGACAGACCCTGGTTCAGAGAAGATTTCATACCCAAGACATCAAAACATTACAAGAATGAACTGTATGCTCTCTATCAAAACAGTTTTGAAAAAAAGATCATGTTCTTGAGGACTGGACATATAGCTTCTTAATAGCTTTACTCAAACTGGGAAAAGATCATTACAAATTAAATGGATATCGTATTCTGACTATGCAAAATGGAAATGGAAGATTTACGGAAAACATTACTGCAAATAAATCTATGAGTGATTTAGTAGAAATACACTCCCTACAAATCAAGGTAGATTTTAAAGTAGGAAAACGTACATGGGAAAATACAGCTTCCTTTGCTTATGAAGTTCACGAAGGATTCCAAAATAAAGTAGAAACTTTTGCTGTGGCCTACCGACCTTAAAGATGCCAACAACAAAATCCAGTTTTACACTACTACGGAACTCTTTCAGCGATATGACATCACCATGACCCAAGACGGATTGCTGATGCATTCCAAGAAAGAGGTCTTGGAGACTTCTGCTCAGCACCTTGCAAACTCTCCAAACAACTCCTTCAAGGATCATTCCCCTCTCTGGTCCTTAACTATATGTATATATATTTAACACTCAACAAATTAGAGCGAATCAATCAATTGTGAAAACTGGATGCCGTTCATGTTCATGACAATTGCTGGGGAAACGCTGAGGAGGTCAAGATCATTCATAACATCAGCCTTCAGAGTCAGGGTTCTGTCTTGTCCATGTCGAAGGTTGACACGGTCGCTGAGGTTGGCAGACAATATGTCACCCAGGGAAGTGGGACACCTTCTCTGCATTCGAAGGCTGTGCCCGATCAGCCTCAGTCGGCATCTTCGAAGCGTCTTGCTCAAGGGTGAGAGCTTAGTCCGAGAGTAGAGACACCTTGGTGGAGATTTTCTCTGGCCAGTAGATGCCGAGTGCCGAGCGATCATATGCCGATGAGAAGAGTCGAGGAGTTGTTTGGAGAGTTTGCAAGGTCCTTAACTACATCTATACAAACGGTCTTGCTGATCTGAATAACAATGGACCAGCTCACTATTGCTGACGATGGATTTGCTTACAGTAACTATGCACTTGGAAGAAACAAAGCAATCCAACAACAACTGAACGCCGCAGACCAGCGGTGCAAAAGAAACTGGATCTTCAATTAACCCTGCCAAAGCACAAGTACTGTACTGTCCAATCGATAACAAAGCCGCTGAACAATGTCATCTCTTCCAGCAGTTCAAAGCTATACATAACACTGAATGTAACTAACTATGCCCAGACTCACACCAAACCAGATGGCCGACGAGAACAACAGATCCTCTCCATGACCAGACCCCTTCTGAAGCAGACCGCCGCCAAAGACCCTGCGACTAGTCCTCTTCCGAGCCACTGGCCTTCAAAATCTCCAGTGAGACAGCAGACTGTCCACCATGGTTGAGAACAACTACCCTACATACCCTGGTGCCCTCCAAGCCTCAGGAAGCTCATTGCTGACCCTGCCATAGAAATGGCTGCCCTGGGGTGGCAACTTCAGGAACAGCGACGTTCCACTGTGTCAGCCATTCATGAATGACATCTGGGTTACCAAGAGCGTCTGTGTCAGAGACCCACCTCCAGCAGACAACTCCTCCGTCAAAGCCTCTGTAAACTGACCTGGATCTCGCTCCTTAGCCAAGGCTCATTGGCGGACGGCCAGCGCCAACTCCCAGACATTCTTTGCGCCTGGCATAGAGGCCAAGGCAGAAATAGTTTGTGTTGTACTTAAGATCATGACCGACTCACTGACAATTCATGCTGTACAACAACCCAGGACATGGCATCAGACAGTGATAATTCAGAAATGGTTTGCGCAGTGTGTTGTTGGATAAACTTTCGGGATCTGGCATCAACTTTTTCTTAAGAGATCAAAGAACTTTTGAATAAAGTGACTTCTTTTTCATTTGATATCTAAATCGAACTGACTGCCAGCTTTCAAACAACTAGAAATCCAAATCAAGTGACTACTAGCTTTCCAACAAATATTTTTTGTAAAAATGTTGCAGTGTTCTATTATTTACTAATTTGTTTGTGTCCCGCTGAAGACAAAAGCCAGTAAGATCTAAACTTGTTTAATAAAACTAAATCAATCTCCTGATTTTAGACGAGCCCGTTTATACAACAAATCTCTATAATCAGTTCAAAACTGATTCATCAGGTTTTCTTCTCTGATCATTAATTTTGCTCACATAACACTCCTCACAAGTCATGCTACCTTTTGTATTGGTCATGTTACGTTTATTTATCTGTTAAATACTGATTCATCAGTTTTTTGTTCGCTGAAATTTTGTTCAAATAAAACTCCATGTGTCATGCTACCTTTTGTGTTGGTCGTAATGTTTTGTTTAAAAACCCTGTGAGCCAAGTCGGCGTTTTGTGGCTTAAGTAAATACGAAAATATCCAGCATGTACATCCCCCCCAAAATAGAGTATGACTACCTACATGGTGGGGCAAAACGTACACAAAAGCCATACATGTAAAAGTTTATTCTTTTACATACAACTGTGTGCAGGAGAGTTATCTTTCTGAGCATTCAAAAGAGGCTTTTTTGTTCTCTGAGTGCTAGTTTATTTCAAACATAAAGTGGTGAACTCATGTCTCAGGATTCATGGTTACAAACCTTCCCAAAGGAAATCCTAAATCATTCAAAAATGTTGGATTCATCAGCTAAAACTTTCCTTGTTGTGAGTTTTTGTACGAAATGTTCACAACTTACAGATTAGCAGCAAGAAATTATCTTTACTTGGAGATAAATCCTGCTTCTTAAGGTAAAGAACCTACCTTTACAAAGTAACTAGAGCGTGGTTTCGAACGTTCACTGCCTTCAGAAGATTTCTAAGAGTGCTCCAATTCCCTTCTCTGTAAACATCAAAAATAAATCGCGTTCACATACACACATACATAAACACACATACACACACATATGTATATTCGCACACAACATCACATGCACAAACACAGACACACGCACACACACACACATACACGCACACCCACACACACACACACACACACACACACACACACACACACACACACACACACACACACACCACACACACACACACAACTTACATACTAGAGTGATGATGAAAGGTGACAAAGGCAAGAAACAATTAATGGACACAATCTCTCTTTTCCCGTATCTTAGACAGTTCAAAACACAGCTGTAAGTTCAAAACACATCTTGCACAGCTGGTCCTTGAAATTCACACTTATGCCTCTGCACACTCACAACAAACCCAAGTGCCTCAGGACAGTGCTGCAGTGGTTCCCCTCACACTGCAGCACAGGAGGAAATGAAAAGGCAAGACAATAGCAAAGCTAAAAGCAAAGGCAAATTCTGAGAGAATGAAATCTCCCTCACAGAGATGAATACCATCATCAAGTCTATCTAGAATACCTCAGACGCACGACAGTTACTATCACCTGTCAGGATCAGAACAGGTGGCTGTCTTTCCTCTGAGAACTGGACACAAAAGTCTGAGCAAATATCTTTTTTTTGTAAATGAGAGTTGAGTATCCTTGTGTAGAGGCAGAGCAGCACATGAACCACATCCTACAGGTCAGCAGGAATCTCCGGCTGCTGAGGGAGAAGATATGGCAGAAGCTGACTGTCTTAATTAAGGAAAACTGTACAGATCTGTGGATGCTCTGCAGACAACAACCACTTTCATCTCGAGAGTTGGTCTCCAGGTGTAACAGTAGCGAAAAGAAGGCTAATACTGCATGCCCATCCCCAAAATGAAACATCCACACAGGCAACGCAGAGTTTCAGTTTCAGTTTGAACAAGATGCGTGCAAGATGGATAAATGTAAGACTTCCAATCGAAGGTCCTTTAGGTTGATCTGCCAGGACACCTCCCCTGATGGGTAAAGCGTAAAGATTTTTCTGATCTCCAGGTCAACATACATGCAGACTTCTAAGTGCCTAACCCCCTTTAGTGTATACACATGCAGAATGTCAATGTATTCTCCACTACTCCAACATATTTATCAATTAAAAATAATACACACTCACACAAAATAATTTGCTCATCAATCCTTCTTTCAGTAACACAAGTTTTATCATTAAAGTCCGGACCTTTTGATGAGCACGACATGCACAGGCATTCTGCAGCACAAATAAATACAGTAAACTCATTTGCCGAAGATCATTGTTCTGATCTTTTCCAACTGATATTTAGTGTCTGGTTTTGTCATAACGTCAGCTTATGTTTCTGCAATAGGGCAGTACTGAAGAACTATTTTGCCCCTGTACAACAACAAATGTTTCTTATCATTGTGAACCTTCCAAACAACTGAGCTGAATGAGGTGAAAGGTTTTCTTTTGTTTTTCTTTTTTTTTTTTTTTTTTTTTGAAGGTGAGGTCACTAGTTATTTAATTAGCATGCTCAAAGAAAAGGGAATTGGAATTCTTTCCCGCTTCACAATGGAACTAATTGTCATCTTGTCAATATTTAAGCACATATTTTCCTTGTAAAGGAAGATTTGAATCCAACTTTATTGTGTGCTTAATGTGGATGTGTAATAGACTGAGGACTTAAATTATCAGTCTTGTATGATTCACAATGTGCATAATGTTGTACTGAGACGCTGACAAAATGCTGTAGGTAAAGAAAATTTCAAAGTCCAATAATAAGAAAACAATACATACTTTCTTTATTTATTATCACACAGGTATTATTCAAATATCACTATGATCAGTGAGAAAAGGCCTATACAGATAACATAAAATTAATTCTTCAAATTTCTCTTCAAAAATGACTGAAATATCTACAATGAGCCTGCACATAAACCAAACACGCTGCAAGGTCTGAGGTTTCACTACTTATGTTTGTATTTCTAAAGTCACAGTGTGGACGCAACACAACAGGCGTGCCAAGAGACACAAGTCTACCAGTGTAAGAATGTAATACAACAGACAACAAGAGGCGTCTTCAGAGAAAGACCCTACTGCAGACTAGTTTCAGGCTTTCTATGTGCTGTGGTGATGACTGCCACTCTGCACAATTGTTCAGCCATAGCAGACATTGCCGACTGGATTGACATCTAGTGGCACAATTCTATAAACCTGCAGGATTGAAAACATTAAGGTGAAGGCTGCCAGAGTGTCCCATGACCCTGGAGTCATAGAGGAGTAAGATGGTACAGACTTCACTTTATCTCTGGGCCACCATTACGCAGGTAAAAGCTCATCTCCTCTCCCCCATTTATTTACCTTCCTCAGCCCTATACTGGGCCAGATACCATTTCAGTGCTGGACACACTAGTGGCTGTATACATGAAAATTTTCAGGGGTCAGATTCACATTCATGCAATCTGATCGGAAGATGGGAAATCTGCCCTAATGCCAACCAGGCAAGTAATAATAATAATAATTACACTATTTATATAGCGCAAAATCTTGATAAAATCAAATCTAAGCGCTGAAACAGACACACACACACGCACGCACGCACACACGCGCACGCACGCACACACACACACACACACACACAGCTATAAATGGGGAGAAAGAATAAAAGCAATGGAAAATTGTAGAGAGCATATTATATACAAGTGACCTTATGTCTGAGTGGAAACTTATAACTTATGCAGTATTATGTTAAGATCTACAGATTCTATGTAAAGACTCACTTCAAAGCACCGGCAACATCGTAGAAGTAATCCCAGATGAGGTTGGAAGGTAAAACATCAGGGTGCAGGGTACTCCAGCTGTGGATGTGCTTCTTGTTCTGGCCAAACTTCTCTCAACCTCCTCTGCCACTTGCATGAGGAGACTATGGTCTTCTAGGATCACTAGCACACATTCTGAAAATAAAAGGAACATGACACACTGGTATCAGAAAGGCCAACTCTTCTTAAGTTCTTTTCCATCTAATCTCATAACCAACATGGTCATCTGGGGGAGCGGGGGGACTCGTGGGACAGGATTCTCCATCTGTCTCTGGGTGCAGCAACAAACAATTCAAGCATGCTAAGTCTGGTTCACATTTTGATATCTGCCACCTAACTCTTTCTTTGTCAACTTTGGTGACAGCCTTCATCAAAAGTGCCCTGAAGGATGGTCTTAGTGTGGTTGTCTCTCTTGTCCTTTCAGCAGGCCTAGAGCAAAACTGGTGGTGTCTGTGAGTTCCTGCTCTCCATGTACTCTAAAATTGCAAAAGTTTCATGGATGGGGAAAGGGGTGAGTGAGAGAAGAAAAATCTGAGGAACTGGGTATTGATCCTATACATTCAGGTCACCTCATTAGCAAAAAAAACAACCAACCAACCAAACAAACAAAAGCATGAATTTGCTTATCTGTCACTTCTGGGCCTAACCCATGTGGGCAATTCAGCCTATTGTAGATGCTATCTCAGTGTCATGAAAGACATTATCCAAGAGGGCTAACATCATAGGTTCTCCAAGACCACAGAATGCCAACTACCACTACACCCCCGGAAATAAAGAACTGCCACGGAATGTAAGCACAATTAACACACAACATGGTCAAATGATGCCAACAGTTAACATTTCCAGTTGTTCCAACATAAATTGATAAAACATCACTACAGTTTTATGACGCTGTTTTTTTGTTGAGTTTGTGTGGTGTGCAGTTTAGGAGAACACTTCATTCATGCACAAACACGTACATGGTAACAGACATTATACCTGTTCTCTCTCTCTCTCACACAAACACACACACACACACACACACACACACACACACACACACACACACACACACACAAACATTACACAGAAGCATGCAAGCACATACTCAAACATATTTTTAATTACTAATCAACATCAATATAACCTGGTTCAGGCTCCTTCTATACTCAGCACATGAACTCTCATGTACGATGTGTACATGCTTAGTGCTGCTTTATTATCTGAACAATTCCCATATTCTTCCATTTAGTCATACCTTACGGAAAGTGTATATCACACACATGCTCATGGTTCTCTTCTGCAACCCTTACAAATAACATCAAACTCTACTGAATGGCATAAGTTTGCTGATGAGACAAATATTAACCTTCACTGTACGTTGTGGTGTGTACATATCTTGACTTCCCTTCCTTAGGATGTAACTTTGTCAGTTTTGATGATATCATCTTGAAACTTAATTACTCTGTCAATAAAAGATATGTGGAGATACATACTACTACATAAAAAGCATGGGTGTATGAACACCCCGATGAATGAATATGGCAAGTCATAACGTTTCCAAAAGTATGGGTGTGTGTGCACCCACGATTTACAAAAAGGGATAGCCCAGAAAAATTCTTATATACAAACTGTAGCTGTGTGGATACCCACGATGTACTCAATGGAAATTTACAAGCAATGTACAGTGAAGATTAAGGCATTAGGGAAAAACATTTCTGAAATTTACAATCAAGCATCAGAATGGGATAATACGAACCATACACAGATCAACCCTATAAAAACAAAATCAATGGCAGTAATAACTGGCCAAAAACACCAATTATGAAAACTGTACCAGCAGTTATCTTTAAATGGAATAAATGCAGAACAAGTCTTGTAACACTGTGTGTCTGGTGTACACAAAGATGAAAAACTTACACAGGAAGCCCATGTTGATCACCTAAGTAAAACTCAAAGAACTATTTCTTCTTATCACCCTTTCATACTTAACTGAACACTGAAGCAAAAAGAACTATTTTATTAGCTAACACTGAAGCACAAAAAACACTTTACAATGCCTATATTAAATCCCATCTTAACTATGCATCACTATTAAGGAATGGCTGCAATAAAGTCCAAATAAAACAAATTCATTATACAGAAGAGCGGGAAAACTTCTGGTTAGCGACAGCTCCATAGCCACAAACCAAACATCATTTGAAAAAAAAAAAAAAAAAAAAAAAAAAAAAAAGAGGAACCATTATCACTTAAAAACCGACTTAAGTATGACAAAAGCAGAGTTATTTACCCTGTACCAACACACCACACAAATTCAAGAAACAACTTTCATCTTCCGTGACCAAGATCAGTCAACTTAAGGCAAGCATCTCCTACTCTGGAGCAATACAGTACTAACCAATATCAAATCCTGCACATGACTGGCCACCTTTAAAGAAAAACTCCATAAATATTTCTTTGAAATAACATGAACAATTCATTTAAAACCTCTCTTCTAAACATCCTGTTATACAGGTTGCCATTTCATCATTAACCCTTCGACTCCCGCACCATATCCATCAACTGCAAAAACTCCACCCTTTGACTCCCTCACCCCATCCACCAGCTTCCTGCAGGAAGCTGATAGATAGGGTGATGGAGTCAAAGGCTTACGTTTTACTTTGCAAAGATGATTGATAATGCAGGATGCTGGTGGACTGGGTGCGGGAGTCAAAGTGTTAATAACAACTTCCCCATTTCTTTCTTTGCTTGATAGATTGCTTTACTGTTTGCTTTTCCATCTTCTATCTTTATGTGTATGTTTTTAATGCATTACTTTATTCAGGTCTTCATTTCTGATTAATGCATTTGGATGTATGCATGAGTGAGTGAGTGTGTGTGTGTGTGTGTGTGTGTGTGTGTGTGTTTGTGAGTTTCTTATTTATGTTGGCATGTTTACAATGAATGTGTAGTACAGCAAGAACAAACTGTAAGACATACCCACAAGGATCTAAAGGTCCAAACTTCGACAAGTTCTGATTTTACAAGAATAAAAAAATTTTACAAACCATCAGCTAAGACTTTATTACACTGTATGACATAATTCTAAAAAATCACACACACAAACAAACAATACGGTCATTTTTTTTCTAATAAGCTCCACTTTTACATACAAGTTCAGTCAAAAAATTCAGATTTTGTACTTTCTACGGTCAATGTGACCTTGAAAAAGCATTTGTTGTTATAAAACCTGATATGCATTCAGGAAAATGCTAGACTGTCACAACAGTGAAAACAGTTTCAATATTGTCAGATCCTGAGAAAACGCTGTCCACACACCTTTCTTAAAATATGCTGATTTGTGGCACTTTTATTTTGGTCTGTGACCTTGGCCTTGGGTCTTACCATCAAAATGTACACTTTCATGAGCCTTTAACAATCCATAGCTTTGCAAAAATTTTTGTAAAGATCCACCCACCTAGAGGAAAGAAAAATACAGTATTCACACATTTTCTCTCTCTCTCTCTCTCTCTCTCACACATACACACACACACACACACACACACACACACACACACACACACACACACACACACACACACACACACACACATCCCTACCTTTGGTCAATATGAAAAAAAGTGTGATAAAAGAAGAAACCACCACATCTGCTCCATTGCAAACAACATGCAATTAAATTTATATGCTTGCTCAGTTTCACATTACTTAACACACGCACGCGCACACTGCACGCGCACTGCACGCGCACTGCGCGCAGCGCACACACACACACACACACACACACACACCACACACACACACACACACACACACACACGCACACAGGCATGCTCACATAAATTCTTTTCACCTAAAACAAATTGCATAAATTCACAAACTTGTATTGTTTATAATACAGTACCTCACTGATATACAACCATACTACTGACACATACCCAAAATGACACAAAAAACAAAATGCTACGGCGTTCCTTCACACAAACACAGGGCGGGAAGGCTATTCCAAAATTTCTTTCTTCTTACCTGAGCTTTCCAGCATGGAACCACTGGCAGAATCAGAACATTCCAGATTACCAATGTTCTCAGTTTGCTCTGCTCCACAAATCCCCTTGTCCTCAGATTCAGTGCCCTTGTCAGTGGAATCTGTAGCTTGGGTTATCCCGTCCATTGACTCAAAACCATTTTCTGTTTCTTGCTCACATTCATCTGAACTAATTTTCTTTCTTTTTTCTTTTTTCTCTGAGAGTTTCTTTGTTTTCTTCATTTTTTGGTTTGATGTTTCCTGTATATTTTTCTTGCCTGTGCATTTTTTCCTTTTTTTTGAATTTGTCATCTGTGTCATTCTTGAATGTATCACAGATAAGGTTTCTTCATCTGATCCACTGAAAACTGTCACTGTCTGCTGGTGTTTCTTGGCATCAGAGGCATAGTCTGGTTGAAGCTCCTCCTCTCCTTCAGTTGCTTTTGCATTTGTTTTCCTTTCTTCAACAGAATTTGCACTACTTTCAGAGGATCTTCGTCCTGCTCTTTGTTTGAAGGGGGATTTACCTTTTACTGGCAATTTATTTTTATTTTCCCCTGATTTCTTTTGTGGCATGTCTTGCATGAAGGAAGACTCATCTTCACTATTATGTGTTGAATTAGAAGCAGAATGATCACTGCGTTCTGAACAGGAGTCATTAATTTCATATTTTTCGTTTCTTCTCTTCTTGTTGTCGTTATTGTCATGATGTTTGACTTTGCTATAACCTGGTCTGTTTTGATTCCTTATCTCATTTGTACTCTTGCACACGACAGAGACACCAACAAATTTCTCCTGTTTCTTACTAATCTCTGGGCTGCCTAAGGATTCAGAAGAATAATGACTGTCTGATTCACTAAGCACAGTGAATGAATCCACTGAGTGTGAATCGCTTTCACTGCTGGCACTCTGTCCAGTTGATGTGCCTGCTTGACATTGTTCTTCTTCTCTCTTGTTCTCCTGATGTCTGTCTTCTTCCCCTTCATCATCATGCTCCCCATCATCATCAGTTTCATTACAGGATTCTTCTTGCTTTCCTGTTAAAAAGCCAAAACAAATACAGTGATACATTCAGAAGTATGCTTCTACAATTACGTCTAGTGGACTGGGCAGCTCATCTGACAGAACCATGGACTCAAAGTGTGATGTTTTGAGTTCAATGCTAGCAAGCGATATAAAAAGTGGCCTTTTCATTGCCCACCCTAAAGACACTTGAATCAGTCTAGCGGTTTCAATGTCTCATAGGTCTTGTCTCCAACACCTCTTCCCTCCTTTCCCATTTAAAATCTTGCCAGCTCATAGGTTTTGCACAGACTGAATGAATCTGCCAGACAAATGCCGACAGATCTGGGTTAAGTGTACATGGAGTTGGTTAACTGTGATGAACCATTCATGCAAATGGCTCTAAACTTTCTTTTCAGTCTGGCTGCACCCCCAAATAAAGAGCAGATAATCAAATAATGAAACTGATTTCAGCTATGACAATTCACTACTGCTCTCAAATAATAACCAAACAATCATACAATTTCTGTCACATGTTACTGCAACAGATTGGGACTGTGAAATACTGAATCAGATTATAGTAATAATAACAGCAGTAACAATAATACCATAATAATAATTCCATTCGTATAGCTTAAACAGCCTGTGCCAATGCCAAAGCAAGCTTACTGCATTTAGCATAAAGGTTTGACATCCAAACCAGAACCTCTCAAGTGAACTGACAACAGCCATCAGTCGACTGAAAATTGGAAAATCAACAGGACTAGACAACATTCCTGAAGAAATGCTGAAAAACACTGGTGAATTAGGAATTAAAACATTGCACCACCTATGTTGTAAGATACGGAAAATATGTAAATGGCCAACAGACTGGAAACTACAAGAGTTTATCGTGTTGCACAAGAGCCGAAATCTCAAAGACTGTAACAATTACAGAACCATTGCTCCCATCAGTCATGCAATGAAAATGCTGCTCATCATAATACTAAACAGAACAAGATCAAAAGTGGACATGAAGCTGTCATACTGTCAAGTAGGTTCCCTGGCCAACAGAGGAACCACTGATACACTATTTGTTTCACGAATCATGATCAAGAAAATGAGGTAGAGCAAACAAGAGGCTTCATTAGTTTCAATGAAAACAGTAAAACATTTGCCAGTGTCATACACCATCATCTTTTTGATACCATGAAGAAGATGGGCTTCTCCGAACATCTCATTTCTCTTGCTGCAGCCCTATTAACAATCAAAAAGCAACAAATAGATGTAACAGCCCAAACTGCAAATATTTTAGCATCAAGAGAGAATTCCGTCAGGGCTGCATCCTCTCATCTCAGCTCTTCAACATCTACAAAGAGCTGGCTGTGACAGAAGCAGGTATTAAAGACACAGGAATTTAAAATTGGAGGTTGAAACATCACAAATCTATGATATGTTGATGATACTTCACTGATGTCGGACAATATCACCAGTAAGAAAAGATTTCTGTACAGATTAGACGCAGCAGTCAAGAGGATAAAAGTAATGCACCAAGAAGGACAAGAACATCAAGCATACCGAGATATTCCACTCAATAAGACTGCATTAGAAAATGTGCATTACTTTAAATATGTAGGCTCAGTTAAAGCTCATAATGGCATCTGCACCAGAGACTTTAAAATAAGAGTAAGAATGGTAAAATAGAAAATTATCCAACTAAGCAACATTTGGAAAGACAGAAACATACCAATAGTGCATAAAATGAAAATTCTGAAATGCCTGATCTGGCAAGCAAGTTGTGTATTTTTTGTGACTTTGATACCTTATCCTCCTAAACTTAAGTATTTGTGACTCAATGGTTCACATATCTGACCAAGATTTGATCAAGATTATCCAAAAACAACTGAGAAAATCATCCTAATACATTTTGGTCACACACACACACACACACACACACACACACACACACACACACACACACACACACACACACACACACACACACACACACACACACTTGTAATTAAAGTTTTTACACAGTGCACATATTTTTTGCTCTTAATGGGACACACCCTCTCTGCCGTTAACATAAAACAATTTCTTCACAGATGTCTTTAAAGGGAGATTTACAGACACAACACTACCCTAAGTAAATAAAAACCTAATTTTAACAAATTCACACAGCTAAGACTTACTCCTAAAATGTCTGTGCAGAACCTCTGCTGGTCAGTGTACATAAATCTCACGCATCTTTTCCATTTGAACACTTTCGTATGGTAACACAGTGGGAAACAGTGAATTATGTTGTGGTAACACACTGAGAAGTATTCAGTGTTGGGAAACACTGCTATGGTAACAATTTAGGAAACACTGAATAATGTTATGGTAACATACTGAGAAGCACTGAATTATGTTATGGAAACATCCGGGATTACTGAATTATGCTATGGTAACACTTCAGGAAACACTGAATTATGTTATGGTAACATATTGAGAAGCACTGAATTATGCTATGATAATACATTAGGAGCACTGAATTATGTCATGGCAACACACTGAGAAGCACTGAATTATGCTATGACAATACATAAGGTAGCATTGAATTATGCTTTGGTAACATATTGGGAATCACTGAATTATGCTCTGGCAACAGATTTGGAAACAGAATTACAAATTATCATGGTAACATTTTGAGAAACACTGAATTTCGTAATGGTATCACACTGTGAAACACATAGTTGCAAGAACAATCTTGTTCATATGGTTATCTCAGCAATTTCCAATATTCTCCACAAAATGTTATTTCCAATATTCTCCTCAAAATGTATTTCCAATATTATCCTCAAAATGTTCAAAAGTATTTTCTGACTCTCTTGCTTACCTGCATCTGATTGCAGATACTTTCGTTTGTGTTCTGCACTGCAGAACACCCTGCACACACACACACACACACACACACATACACACACACACACACACACACACACACACACAAAAGAACTGAAAAATACAGACTATTTAAATAACTCTGATACAAGAGAAAATTAAGTGTAGTGTATACTACTGGTGTGTTTATAAACTGGAAGCAAGTTTGCTTGCATCTGTATGATTCTACTGGCAAGTGTCCATATATCAGAAGATAATTGTGTCTAGCTGATGGGGATTTTGACACTGTGAAATAAAAAACAACAACAGATGAACAAGAGAAAAAAGAGTGTGATGTATACAACAACAATAATAATAGTTATACATTAAGCAAATGCCACATTCATCTAGTCAACACACACACACACACACACACACACACACACACACACACACACACACACACACACACATATATATACACACACACATATGAATAAACAATAAAACAGCAGACAAGCACCGCAGTACCATTACAGAATTAACCAACAGCTAAGAGACATAGTTGTGAATAACTTCTTATCCTGTTCACTGTTCATCTGGACTGCATCCAATCAAGTCTGGTCTGAGTACTACTTTGTGCATGCAACCATTCATCCAGCCAGCTGAGTATCTGATGTTTTCAGTGCTGGGAAAGGTAAAGCAGCAAGGAAACAGAGATGGACACCTCCCCTACAATGTTTGCCACAGAAACAGTGGAGGTTTTTACCAACCTGCTCCCATAGTGGAATATCACTAATGAATCAAGGAAAGAACATGCAATGAAATATTCCTTCCCAGAGATGAAGAAGGTCAGCAATGCACTAACCAGAACAAGTGAGTGAACTTGCACAGAAGATGTAATCGACAGACTGAAATCAGAATCCAGAAAGCAAACAACTTTTTAGTTTTTCCCACCACTGAAATGTCTTATCATTCTTACTGAAACAAAAGCAAGGCTTGTCAATGTTATTTTCAACTCCATCCTGACATACCAACGCCAGACTTGGACACTTACCAAACCACCAGAGTACAAAATTACTACCTGTGAAATGTGTTGTTTATAAGAGCTGTCAACATGGCCAGATGTGATGATCTGGAACACCAAGATCAGAAGATCAGAGAAGCTATAGGCACAACACCAATTAACCATCACATTAATCAGCAGACAATTCAGTAGTTTGGTCATTTGACTATAATCAATCCCATCAGTATACTCAACAAACTTACACCAAAAAGATACCTGGATTTGAAGCAAGAGAAAACAGATCTGGATTGACAGTTACATGGCATCTCTCCTCTTCAGACCTTCCGGCTCATGGACCATCAGCTCTATCTCCCTGTGACTTGTATTAAGGTACAAGCAGACAGATAAAAGAAAGGAGAAATTCCGCTACCTGGAATCAGTCTATCACCAAGGTTGTAAGGTTTTTAATTCTGCTTAGGTCTCCATCAACAGGAAAGCTGGAGGGAGAGAACACCAGGTAGACCCAAGGAGAAAATATTGGACAGACTTGCAGGGTGGCTGAGGACAGACAGGGTGGAAGATGTGCTTGTAGCAACAAGGGATTGATGCATATGGAAGGCCATGATCGCCAACGTCATGCGGCAGGGCACATGATGATAATGAGGTCTTCGTCAGACCAAGTGGTTGGTTATGGGGATGGCCCTATCTGTGCTGGATGAGTGGTGATTATGTGATATGAGAAACTCTTTATAATGAGTTTGGAGTCTGTCTCAGAGGGACTCATCAGATTCAGACACATCCATATGCACTCCACCTAAATCTGGCAAACTCTTTAATCATGTGCAAAAACTTTATAACCTATCAAAGTCTTGAAATAGGGAGAGATGGAGTTGGGGAAATTGAACCTATTAAACACTGACACCACCAGAATGATTAAAGCAACAAATGGACAGCAAAAAAGTTCTTGGGGCACTAAATGGGCAATAAACAAGTTGTTGAAGCAATAAATGGGCAGCAAACAAGTTAATGGAGCACTAAATGGGCAGCAAACAAGTTAATGGAGCACTAAATGGGCAGCAAACAAGTTAATGGAGCACTAAATGGGCAATAAACAAGTTATTGAAACAATAAATGGGCAGCAAACAAGCACTAAATGGGCAGCAAACAAGTTAATGGAGCAATAAATGGGCAGCAAATAAGCACTAAATGGGCAGCAAACAAGCACTAAATGGGCAGCAAACAAGTTACTGGAGCTATAAATGGGCAGCAAATAAGTTAATGGAGCAATAAATGGGCAGCAAACAAGCACCAAATGGGCAGCAAACAAGCACTAAATGGGCAGCAAACAAGTTACTGGAGCTATAAATGGGCAGCAAACAAGTTACTGGAGCAATAAATGGGCAGCAAACAAGTTATTCGAGCAATAAATGGTCAGCAAACAAGTTACTAGAGCATTAAATGGGCAGCAAACAAGTTATTGGAGCAATAAATGGGCAACAAACAAGTTATTAGAGCATTAAATGGTCAGCAAACAAGTTACTAGAGCATTAAATGGTCAGCAAACAAGTTACTAGAGCAATAAATGGGCAGCAAACAAGTTACTGGAGCAATAAATGGGCAACAAACAAGTTACTAGAGCATTAAATGTCAGCAAACAAGTTACTAGAGCATTAAATGGGCAGCAAACAAGTTATTCGAGCAATAAATGGGCAACAAACAAGTTATTCGAGCAATAAATGGGCAACAAACAAGCATTAAATGGATAGCAAACAAGTTACTGGAGCAATATATGGGCAGTAAACAAGTTATTACTGGAGCATTAAATGGGCACAAATATATTATTGGAGCAATAAATGGGCAGCAAACAAGTTATTTGAGCAATAAATGGGCAACAAACAAGCATTAAATGGGTAGCAAACAAGTTATTGGAGCAATACATGGGCAGTAAACAAGTTACTGGAGCATTAAATGGGCAGCAAACAAGTTATCTTTGATGTTGTCAGCTGTGATTGAAATCAAGATATGTGATCTTTAGTCAACAGTTCTATCAAAACAGCCAGCAAAAAAATTTTTTTTTTGGTCTTTGAAACCCAAACAAACCTTTGGCCCACCTTAACAGCTGAACCCACAATCAGTTACCGCATTATAAGATGGCACTCTACCAAGTTAAATGAACAGGCTTATCTTAAATTCAGGCTCAACCTCCGGAACTCTCACACCCAAAATCTTACTCCAATGTACCTGATAAAAACAAGTTTGGTTGTCGTTTTTCTTTTTCAAGTTCAAACACAGTAGAGTCTGTTTACCAATAGGACCTCCCAACAGTGTTCACACCATGTGGTCACTACGCATCTAGCAGAGATAAAGCCAGCCACACAACCAACCACCTGGCCTGATGAAAACATCAGGAAAAGTTGAAACACAGCAACCAACTCCAGGAAGGAACATTTCTTTACATATCCTTTCCTTGGTTCATCAGTGATGTCATACTGTATGACAGTAGACATCAATGTACATTCCCAAGAAAAATAAAAAGGAAAAAGAAAAAGACCCAATATCTGCAGAGCTTAGCATCATACCAATACAAATCCACAAGCTTCCCGCGGTCTGTCTGACGCCTTCTCCGTGAAGGGAAGCAGTATTTTCTGGCACAGTAGAAATGGAAGGACTTAGGGCATTTTCGCCACTCACAGCCTGCTGTAGCCCCAGTGACTTTCACTTTTCGCTTGTGCTTTTTTTCCTTCATGCATTGGTAGCACTTCTGCAAATAAGTTCATTTATCTACAATATTTTCAAAACTTCTTTTTTTCATTGTTTTACTTTGATAACATGTAGAACATTAATAATATAATTTCATTTATGATTTCCATGTATACATTAGTATAAATGTTCTGGTGTGTATACTGTTCAGTGTCTACTAACTGATTGTCCAGGTTTCGCATCCATACAACTGTACTGGTTCTACAGAATACTGGAAAACTCTCTTCCTGAAAGGCATTTGTTGGTAAGAACGCTTTTTATTTTCTTGAATGCAGTTTTAGCTAGGTCAGATCTGCTGGATATTTCTAATGTGCATTTGCCGTCTGGTGAGATGACTGTTCCCAGATGTTTAAACTTTTCAACTTGTCTCAGTGCTGTGCCATTTGTTTTTATTTTAGATGAGGGGACTTATACAACTTGATTATTTCCATTATGATTGCTTTCATTGTTTTAGCATGCACAATGACTACGAGAAAGATCAAAATTGTACAATTAAAAACAACTGAGAAAGTCTAAGTTTTCGCTTCTGATAGAAAAAAGTTCAGATTTTGTATCTATCAAGGTCAATGTGGCCTTGAAAAGTATCTGCTGTAATAAAACTTGATATGGATCAAGGACAATAGTAGACTGTAAAACAGTGAAAACAGATTTTGAATATTGTCAGAACTTTCTGAGAAAGTACTGTTCACACACCTTCCTCAAAAGTGTCAATTTTCTGGCACTTTTTTTTTCTTTTGGTTGTTCGTGTGACCCTGACCTTGTTGCCTCATCTTCTAAACTTACACTTTCGCATGTCCTCAACAGTCCACAATTTGGTACCAAAAAATCCACCCACAAAGAGCTGAAAAAATCGTGTCCACTTATTTTAGTCACAGACAGACAACTATATCTCTATGAAACAATCTGCTTTATTTTTAAAAGGGTGATTAAAATGCACCAATCCAGCATCACAAAATAATATCGATATGCACAGGGTTTTATCTTTTATTTCTGTATTCATATTGTACTGTCAAAGTCTGTGCTGCTCCATAAATACTGGGTCAACCAATACAAATCCAGTCTGGCCTGATACAAATAGATCAACACTAAAATTATAATCAGACCCTGCCTTTTAGGCAATACTGCACAGGACTGGCCTATTCCCTTTCATACTGATCCATACTTTGTGTGCCTTTGCAGATGTTTGCATTATCAATGTTAAATTCAGTTGTTGTTTTGATTACAATATTTAACCCTTTCGCTGCTATCATGTTTTGCTTAGACACATGCTAAGATTTGTTTCAGAAACAGACAAAAATCACGCTTATTATTTTCAATTGCTTATAATTCAGAAGGCATTGAAGATAGATACATAAAAGTATATATCAAATGAAAGGAAATTGAATGAAGATTGTGTTTATGACAATTTCAAAATGAAATAATGTACCAGAGTGTCACATGTACTCTTTGAAATGCAATAAAAAAAATGTTAAAGTCAATGATGATGTAATCAAGTGATGCAGGAGCTCACAAGCAGTTTATAGCACACTTTGATTTGAAGATATAGACTGTACAAAGGTCAGAAAGCAGTGTCCAGCCACAGTATAAGCACAGCCTAGCCACACATAAAATGAAAGGGTTTTATCTCCCAGTGTCTATCCCCAGTAAAAACGCTTCTGAGTGTGGTAGTTCTGGAAGCAGTCTTCTAAACACAGTCCTCTCCTTCCCCCTCTTGCTTCCCTTCCCCTTCTAGCAGGCCCAGCAACAGCAGGTCCAGCAACAGCAGGTCCAGGCCGAATATCATCACCATGCTGCATTACCATACCTGTAGCACAGTGAAAGCAAGGATTCAAATTTCCACATATTTTATGAAATAAAAAAAGTCACACACACACACACACACACATACACACACACACACACACACACACACACACACACACACACACACACACACACACACACACATACATACACACACACACACACACACACACACTGATATAGGTAGCATGCTACTCCCCCATGCCACGCCCCCTTTCATTTTCCTCAAGCAAACACTGCAAAGAAACCCAGTGAGTACTGCTTCTACCAAAGTGACTTCATTACAACATTGTTTCTGTCAGTATTATCACTGAATGCTTTCAATTTCCTATAAAAAGTCACACCAACACTCTCTCTCTCTCTCTCTGTCTCTCTTTCTCACACACACACACACACACACACACCCCTCTGCTCCCACCCTACCCCTCACATAAACACACACAGGCCATGGAGATAGTAGCCTACTCCTCACACAAACACACAAAGGCCAGGGAGATAGCACAGGGCAGAGGCCGACCAGAAAAACAAATCATCAACAAGACACACACAGCGTGCAACGAGCGAGCGACGAGTGACACGCCCACAGGTCGAACACACTGCCCACTCGGTCACTGGCTCGCTCGCTGACCAGGCCCAAACAAAGGGCTCAGCCATCAATACACACACTTAGCTGTTCTATTTATAAATATACTGAGAAGAAAGCAATACAATCATGTTATAAAATGAATAAAGCTCTCAAATACACCTACCTGCATCTGGAACAATCGGATCTCCATAGGCCTACTTTGATTCAGACGATCAGTCACCCAAAGATTCTTCCACATCAAAATCTGGGTCGTTGGCATCAACTTCACGAAGTTCGAAGCCAGCCGGCTTGAAGTCTTCATCTCCACTGTCTTGATCTCGAAAAATCGCTTCAATAACTTCTGCAACTGTGTAGGTTCGTTGTGGGGCAGCCATAGCGCTTCAAAAACTGAAAGCTCAACTTCGTAGCACCTTGCCAATCGATCGTGATAAATTATGCAAATGATCTAAATAACTTGAACAAACGGCACTCAAAGAGCGAAGATTGTCAAGGGACCTAATCAAATCATAAATAGAACAATTCTGTCATGTGCTAGACGAAAAGAGAAAGAGTGTTTGATACGGGACGATCCGCGATCGTCAACAGAGCATTGCAGACGACGGTTTCTATGACGATCGTCACTCGTCAACAGCGCAGTGAAGAGGTTAAATGATATGTATGATCTAGGCAGAAAAAAATACAAAGACACAGATGCAAAGGCACAGATGCATGACACAGATTATTGCTAACAGTACAAGAAAATTAATGTCATGCATATCCTGTTTAGACGACCTCAGTGTGCTCAAATGTATTATTTTCAAGTAAAATTAAATAACATCAGAAAATATTACAATTCTGTTGTTCATGACTATTATTTTTACATGCTATTTCCTGACAAAACAATAATAAAACCTTGAATTTTGAAACCTACGTCCAACTCTGTCCCAATATAGAATAGGACAACTTTAGTTTTCATGCAAAATGTTGTTCCTGAGTAGTAGAATGCATTCAGCTGGTTGATCTGATATAGAATTCAGCTTATCATTTCAAAACAGATTTAAATTATTGCTAGCAGGAAAATGACACAAAGTGGATGGGTTGTTTTTTTTTGTTCCAAGTTCTGCACACCTCAGTTGCCCTGTGCCATTCAGTCCAGTTCCTCAATAGCTGTTCACCTGTCAGCGACATCATTCTTGATGGTAGCCACTGATGCGTGCCCCGTCAGCTGTCTCCATCCCCTTATGTCCACAGTACATCTGTGGATGTCATCTTTCAGCAATTTCATCCACTTGGCTATGTTCTCTACATAGGAAGTTGGCGGTCTTCCTTGTCGTCTCTTGCCCTCCATTTTGGCCCGGGCCACAGTCTTTATTACATGGCAGCTCTGATGTCTCATGGCATGTCCAAAGTATTTCATTTTCTTTTCCTAACCAGGCCTAAAAGTTCAGGTTGTTTGTTCAGTTCTTCCAGAATGCTTTGGTTTGTTCATCTTTCATTCCATCTTATTCTTAGGAGTCCTCTGTAGGACCACATCTCTGCACCTTTGATTCTGTTTTCATCTGCAGCTTTAAGAAGACAGACAGACAGACAGAGTGACTCACTCTTTTTCTTGTTAAGAAAATGATCAGATAATACTCAGTACACCAAAGTCAAGTCAGTCAAAGCCCGACAGCCAAGAAGCCAACAGGAACCAGAGATGTCAAGCTGCCATCGGACCATCCATCAAAGAAAACTTGGACAGCTGCTGGGCCACACTGGTGGAGTATTAGATGCCTCCAGTTTGAAAATGAACACGTCAGCTTTTATTTCCTTCTTTCTTGTTATCTTTCCATGGGTACATAAATTATCTGACCATTTCTATAACAAGAAAAGAGTGAGTCTCACCCTCTCTCTCTCTCTCCCCCTCACACACACACACACACACACACACACACACAAACACACACACGCACGCACGCACACATGCACGCACGCACGCACACACACACACCACGAAAATGCATATGCTCACACATGTACATGCAATGACTCAAGAAAGAAAAGCAAAACTATCTAATGAGACAAACAACCAAAGAAGAAAAGAATGGAGAATGATCATAATGTGGCCTCTTTTTATCAGTAGCTGTTGGAAAGATGAGCACTTACCAAACGTTTTCCTCTCTGTATTTCCTCTTGAACCTTATCAATGTAAAAAACCCCAAAGTGGGAGAAATTATGGAACTGGATCAGCTTAGCAGAGTATTGCTGCAAAACAGAGAATGGTGTATCAAATGCATTAACAAAAGTAAAAGTAGAAGAAGTAGTAATAGGAAGAGGAGGAGGAATCATTATCATCATCATTATCATGACAACAATAACAATAAATCATTCTTGCATAGTGCCCATAAGGTCAGTTGGTTTGAATGCTATGCTTATTACAAAATGATCATGGATTCGACCCTCAGGTGAACTGCAGTTATTCCTCAAGACCTTGCCAACACCTGTGCTAATGTGCAAGTTTATGCTTTTGCCAAGACCATACCATGATCATATTAAATCCTATCCACCACATGGCATCCATGGCATCAGTGCATATGGAATTATGTACTCCAAGTGAGGAGACACAATCATGAAAAACTGAAACAGACACCACACAGTGCTATTCTCCAAACTCATTTGGACTCAGCACACATTACACAGAATGCAACACACACTGAAGAACTGATAGAATACATTACTCACATATGTCCACAAAGTATACATACTGACAAGAGAGTAATACATGTTAAAGTATTGACAGAACATATGTGACTGGTTCTTGCGAACGGGGTCACAAGTCGCAACGTGTGAACTGAGATACGGGCCTGAAAAGGTGGTGAGGGTCGATCTGGGTGATTTGAGATTTTTGTTCCTACACATTGTCTGACCATTAATCTATTAATTATGGCAAAGATTAAAGTGAAATTTGGGCTGAAAGAGTGTTAAAATAACATTTTAAAGTGATAACCCATCGAGAATGTGCAGATTTTTTCCGTGAAAATGCGTGTGTTTGAGCTTTAATTTAGGCCATGAAACCGTACAGAGCCTCAGCATATCGCATACCGTTGGAATCAGCTCGCAAAATAGCTAGTATGTAGTGCAGAATCACTTTATCTATCACTTCACTAAGTTTGATGAAGATAGAATACTGGTTGCTAAGGAAAAAGCAGAGAAATTTATTGTCCTTCTTTAACTCTGCTTTTCTCAAAATGGCCGTCCCATCACCCACTCCCTTTAAATTACTGTAACTCGCTCGATTTTCCAGTTAGACAGTTGAATTATACATCATTGGAAAGAGCATATTTTCTGCTTTCCGGTGATATAAATATCTCTATACCCCCCAAAATTAAGTTGTGACCCCATTCGTGAGAAAAGGTCACATATACACTCACACATGTACACAAAATACATACACTCACACATGTACACAAAATACATACACTCACACATGTACACAAAATATACATACCAACAAAGCCTCATCAAAACCATATATACACACACCTTTGACTATAAACACATGCATGTATGAATGATTACCTAAAGCCACATGACTAACGGTAAGACGTGACAGTACATACTAGTGTATAAGTAAACATGATATCAACAGTGAAAAGCCCGAATGAACATTCCTTCAGATGAATAAAAGGCACTCACAGAAATCAGTTTCAATTTCTTCTCCACGAATTTCCCTGATGGTTCCTCGAGTTTAAGAAGGTAGCTGTGGAGCTGATCTGTTATTTCTGTCTTAAATCCAGCGAATGTTTCTTTGTTGCATTTTGTGTTTGCTTGACAAGACCGCTTGGCCCAGAAATATTTTCCAGTCTTGTTTCATTAATCAAATATTTCTTCCAGTATATTTCATGTGTTCATGTTGTATCAATATTCCTTCTTAGTATATTTCATGTGTTCATGGTTGTATCAAATATTCCTTCTTAGTATATTTTCATGTGTTCATGGTTGTATCAAATATTCCTTCTTAGTATATTTTCATGTGCTCATGGTTGTATCAAATATTCCTTCTTAGTATATTTTCATGTGTTCATGGTTGTATCAAATATTCCTTCTTAGTATATTTTCATGTGTTCATGGTTGTATCAAATATTCCTTCTTAGTATATTTTCATGTGTTCATGGTTGTATCAAATATTCCTTCTTAGTATATTTTCATGTGCTCATGGTTGTATCAAATATTCCTTCTTAGTATATTTTCATGTGTTCATGGTTGTATCAAATATTCCTTCTTAGTATATTTTCATGTGTTCATGGTTGTATCAAATATTCCTTCTCATTATATTTTTATGTGTTCATGGCTGAAAGTAAAGGTAAAACATAAGATAAAGCTTGTCCCATAACCATGATACCAAAAGGTGAAGATCTGAACTTTCATCAGGGCCATGCCTCAAGTTCAATCGCAGCCCATACATAACATACTAATTGGCCTGTCTGCTGCCCATATAAGTGTATTAGTCATTTTGGTGGTGTCAGCTTAGTGCTTCATAGGTCCTGTTCTTCTCCCATTCCAGATTCTATTTCAAGACCTTGCCAGCGCATACAGATTAGAACAGGCTCAGGAAGACTACCACAGCATCACTAGCCAATTTGGGTTGAGTGCATGTAGAATTCAAATTCAAATTCAAATTCAAGGCCAGAATATGAGGGTGGTGCCCATCTTGTCTGTCTCCCTGCTTTACCTTACCCAACAATGAACAGGATCACTCATAAAAGGGTGATCTGGAAACTAAATGCGCAAAAAGAGGCCTTTCTTTTTTGTTGTTTATGGGATTTGTGTGCGTGTGTGTGTGCGTGTGTGTGTGTGTGTGCGTGTGTGTGTGTGTGTGTGTGTGTGTGTGTGTGTGTGTGTGTGTGTGTGTGTGTGTGTGTGTGTGTGTAAGTGTGTTTTGTTTTTGCTACCCAGTGTTCTGCACCACTTCTGTTCTGTATCAGGGTAACCATGTCACCTACTTTGGCTCTCCTATACAGCTCCAAAACCATCAAACCTGAGGTCAATGACTCATTCATGAACAGGAAAAGACTCAACTGAGTTAGTCCCAATCTTCTCAATGAGGTCATCACACTCTGAACTCTATGTTGGAGCTGACTGAGGCTGAAAACCTGATAATGACATGAACTAATGGGTGTTTGAACTTCAACCTCCCAGTAATCAATCCACTGCACTGCTTCACCATGGTGACTGGTTCTCATTCAGAACCTACCATGCATTTCTGGTGAGCCACCAAACATTCTCCTGACACCAGTGGCTGACGGTGAAGAAATCCACATACGTTATTTGCTGTCTTCCCACGATGACATAAAGCACACACTTCATTTGGTGCCTGAAATGCAAAAAAAAAAATAATAATAATAATAAAATTTACCTTTTTGCTCACAATCAGAACAAGCATGAACTGAGAGCTGCACAAGGTTGAAAAGCCTGCCTAGAAGGAGAGAAATCATGGGACAGCTTAGTTTCAAGTTTGACATGCAGAAAAAAATTTCCAATGTATGAGATGATGGGTGTAGTCTGGGCGCAACATCTTTCACATGGGATGATACATCAATGCACTCAGCAGACATAGATAATCTGTAATGAGAAAGACGCTATCTTTGGCAAAATTCTGTAGTAAAGATTGCACACACACACACACACACACACACACACACACACACAACACACACACACACACACACACACACACACACACTAGCACTAGTACCACCACCAACAATAATCATAAAGAATGTACTGAAAAATCAGCCAAAACTAAAACTTCTTTAAAAATAAACAAGAAATTAAGAAACTAAAGTATCCCTTTATGTAGTACTATCACAAGAAGCAAACAATAATAATAATAATAATAATAATTACAATATTTATATAGCGCAAAATCTTGATAGAAATCAAATCTAAGCGCTGAACATACACATACGCACGCGCGCACACACACACTCACACATGGCTATAAATGGGGAAAAAGAAGAAAAGCAATGGAAAATTATAGAGAGCATATTATATACAAATATATATTACAATGTGATTCCACTCCGAGCGGAGACAGGCTACAGAGGGGGATGAGTGAGGTCAGGACTTCATGCAGAGGAGAAAAGGTGAGTTTTGACAGTGGACTTGAAGGAGACAAAAGTAGGTTGCTGACGGACAGAGAGAGGAAGTTTGTTCCAGGAGAGTGGACCAGAAACAGAGAAGGCTCGTGGACCGTAGGTATTGAGCTTAGTGCGTGGAAAGCGAAAAGTCAGAGGATCGGAGGCACAGCGGAGGGTACGTGAGGGAAGATAGATCTCAAGTAGGCATGACAGGTAATCGGGGGCTGCGTTATTGAGGCTTTTGTAGCACATGGTGTCTAGTTTGTACTGTATGCACTTTGATACAGGGAGCCAGTGAAGTTGTGCCAGGAGAGGAGAAATGAGGTCAGCTTTTTTCTTTTTGAGTACAAGGCGTGCAGCATTGTTTTGAATGCGCTGTAGGATGTGGATGGTGGAGGCAGGAAGACCAGACAGGAGTGAATTGCAATAATTAATGCGAGACATTATGAAGGAGAGAACGAGTTTTGCAGTTGTTTCAACAGAGAGATACTTCCTGATCAGGCTTATACGATGGAGGTGATAGTAGCAAGATCTGGCAGTTTGAGAAACAAAGTTGTTCATGGAGAGGGTAGAGTCAAGGCAGACACCAAGGTTTTTAGCTGAATCAGAAATTGGGACTGATGTGTTACATAATGAGAGAGAAAGAGGGGGCAGCTGAGAAAGTTTCTGACGGGTGCCAATGAGGATAGCTTCCGTCTTGTTGTCATTAAGCTGGAGTTTATTGTATGTCATCTGGTTCTTAATGTCCGAGTAGCACTCAGTGGTGCGAGTCAAGAGGCGCTGTATATTGTCAGGTGAGTCACTGTCTTGAAGTTGGGTGTCATCAGCATAGAGGTGGTGTTTTATAGAGTGGGAGTTGATGATAGTGAACAGGGGGGGAGGTGTAAAGAGTGAAAAGAACAGGGCCAAGGACAGATCCTTGTGGAACACCACAGGTCAGGTATGCAGGTTGAGAGTAAGTGCCATTGATGAGAACAGTTTGTTTTCTGTTTGATAGATATGAAGTGAACCAGGAGAGAGCAGTATCAGAGATGCCAAAAGTATGATGGAGTATAGAAAGGAGAATACCATGATCAATGGTATCAAAGGTTGCAGACAGATCGAGGAGTGTGAGGAGAGAGACTTTGCCAGTATCAGTTGCAAGGAGGAGAATGTTGAGAATGTGTAGTAGGGCAGTTTCAGTGCTATGGCACTGGCGGTAGGCTGATTGGAAAGGATTGAGGAGATTGTTGGCAGACAAGTGAGAGTTCAGCTGGTTGAGGACAACTTTTTCAAGGAGTTTTGACAAGAAAGAGAGATTAGAGATAGGCCGGTAGTTTTTCAGTTCATTTGGGTCTAAATTGTATTTCTTGAGGAGAGGGTGAATGATAGCAGACTTGAAAGAATCCGGGACAGTTCCAGTTTGAAGAGAAGTGTTGATGTCAGTGATGAATGGGAGGAGAGTAGGGAGACAGTTGGAGTAGAGAGAACCTGGAAGAGGATCCAGTTCGCAGGTTTTGAACGACATGGATCTGATTGTATTGAGAATTTCTTCTCGTGAGACTGGGGTAAAAGTAGTAAAAGGTGTGCCAGAGAAGGAAGGGTCAGATGGGCATGGTTGACAGGGTGTCCTATCAAGCTTATCACGAAGAGTTTGTATTTTGGTGGTAAAATACTTGGAGAATACAGATGGGAGTTCTTCATTATTGTGTTTTGTTGGGAGAGGTTAATCTTTTCGTGTGCCAAGGAGATGATTCATGGTTGTAAAGAGTTCTTTGGAAAAAGCTTGTTTTTGCAGATGCGATGAGGGCGGATACTTTTGTTCTTGAGGCTTGGAAAAGTTGCCTATGAACAGTGAGTTTGGATTTGCGCCAAAAACTTCAAGAACAAACAAAAAGTCAAATCATGGAAAAGCACAAAAGTAAAGAACCATTCCAAATATACCTCTGCTTTATCAAGAGGATGGGAAATGTAAAAATGCTACCCTACTGTAATCAAATATACCTCTGTTTTAGCAGAAGTGGGGCTTTTCTCAGGACTGTGCCGATGCTCCTGTGTGATTTTGATTTTAAACACTCTATTAGCTTCAATTTTGATAGCGCGTCCAGGGCATTTGTCCTTGCGGTAGCGTTGGCACTTCCAGTATGACTTCCCCCGTGAACCCTTCTCCAACTTATATGTGAATCCATCATAAAAAAGAGTTCTGCCATTGTCTGTAGTCCGCAGCTTCACACCTGACTAAACACACACACACACACACACACACACACACACACACACACACACCCACACACACACACAAATGCATACACACATATACACGCATCAACTTCAGCAAAGAATGTAAGCAAACTGACATGAAACACACACACACACACACACACACACACACACACACACACACACACACACACACACACACACACATATATATATATATGTATACACACATATACACGCATCAACTTCAGCAAAGAATGTAAGCAAACTGACCTGAAACACACACACACACACACACACCCCACACACACACACACACACACACACACATATATGCATACACACATATACACGCATCAACTTCAGCAAAGAATGTAAGCAAACTGACCTGAAACACACACACACACACACACACACACACACACACTAATATCACTCATAGTGAAAAGACGTTAAATCAAAGAACGAACGAACACACACACACACACACACACACACACACACACACACACACACACACACACACACACACACACACACACACACACACACACATATGCAAGGACATGTGCACCAGATACTTTTGTGAGTAAAACTCTGCTGCAAGTGTACCGATTTTAAAGCGTAATGGATTCTTCTCCCTCTCTGCTTTCTTCACACTTGTTACAATGTCAAAGTGTTGCTATTCTCACTGTAAACAAAAGTCCTGATTGTTATTTAGTTACACTGCAAAAGTCTTGACTATTAGTTAATTTTATCAATTATTGTCAGTTCATTAACTGAACTTCAGTGGAGTGGCGCCATGGCAACCTAGTGGGTTAAACTTAAACAGTCTGCTTAGGATGTGAGAAGTCATAGGACAGCTCAATTCCGAATCAGACATTTCTTCTCCACTAGAACTCTCCACGAGAGAGTCGGTGTTGATCTGGGTGCAAATCTTTCACGTGCGATGATAAACCAAGGCTCTGAGTGCAGCATGCACTCAACACACACATGAGAATCTATAGTGAGAAAGATGCTGTCCTTAGTAAAATTCTGCAGAAAACATTTAATAGAGCTGAAAATACCTGCACTCTCTCTCTCTTTCTCTCTCTCTCTCACTCAAACACACACACACACACACACACACACACACACACACACACACACACACACATATATATATATACATTCCAGAAAGGTGGTATGTGTTCCGTTTCCTACAGAAGCTGAATTTTAACATATGAATAGCACAGTAAAACACATATAAAATGGGCCTAAATTACCTAAAATTGCTTCTGTATACCTTATTTCCCTAGAACCAAAGCTGCACTTGACACATGTACCCATTTATCAATCCTATAGTATCATCAAACACATACAGGTGAATGGACCAGCATAGCAGAAAATGATAGGAAAAAATGAAAGAAAGCACAGAAACAAGGCAGAAAAAAAGAGAGTGACAGAAAAGAGGAAATTTCTGGCACAGAATTTCCAAAAGGTGGGGATACTATTTAGTACTGAAAGAGCCCCCGGCATCCCCATGGGTGGGAATAGCAGGCAGTGAAGGTAAGGGTTAGATAATGCTAGTGAAGGGAAAATCTAGGATCATGTTGTCTGAAACAACCTTTGTTCTTACATCTGTATAATAAAAATGTATCCTCATATTCTTAATATATCATTCCATGCTGAAGACCAATCTCAGTTGTGCAAAAATGGGGCTTGTTAAAATGGCTTGACCTTTTTTTACCAGGACAGATGCTTTTCCTGGAGTAAAAAAAAGTGTGTGAGTAGTAACATTTTCACTTTCATTCTGTCATGTTCATCAGAAAAGAGGGGTAATTTACATAGTCTGACCATCTGTTTACAACCTATCACCAAGATATACTGTATTAAAACTCATTTATGTATTTTCCAACTGTTTTGGCTATAGTTATATAACCAGAGTATATACAGTAGTCACACTCACATATTTTTTAAATGTTCTGTTTAAGTACTTTAACTGTGTGGTATTCAAACTCACATATCAAAATGTTCTGTTTAACTATACAGTATTCAAACTCACATATCAAAATGTTCTGTTTAAATTAACTGTACAATATTCAAACTTACATGTTTTTAAAATGTTTTGTTTAACTACATAGTATTCAAACTCACATATTTTTAAAATGTTCTGTTTACTTTAACTACACAGTATTCAAACTCGCATGTTTATAACATGTTCTGTTTAACTTATATGTACATAATTGCTTTCATTGTTTCTGTTGGTGATCTTTTTCATTGTGTTTGTGACTGTTCTTGTTGTTTCAATTGTGTAGGTGATCAGCCTTCACCGTTTGCGCTGGTGATTGTTTTCACTGTGCTGATGACTTTTTTCACTGTTTGTTTTGGTGATTACCATTTTCATTGTCTGTGCTTGTGATTCTCATTGTGTTGGTGACTGAATGTTTTCATTGTTTGTATTGCTGATTAATTCTTTTTCAATGTATGCGGTGGTGATTTTTTTTCAGCATGTTGGTAACTGATTGTTTTCATTGTGTTGGTGACTGATTTTTCACCGTTTGTGTTGGTGATTGATTGTTTTCAATGAGTTGATAATCGACTGTATTCATTGTTTGTGTTTGAGATTGTTTTCATTGTTTGTGTTGGAAAATAACTGCTTTCATTGTTTGTTAGTAATTGATCATTTTCATTGTTTGAGTTTGTGACTGAGTGTTTTCAATTTTTGTGTTGGTGACTGATTGTTTTCATTCTTTGTGCTGGTGCATTTCCATTTCTTGTGTTGATGATTGTTTTTGTTGTGTCGTTTTAATTGTTTGTGTTGGTGACCGACTGTTATCATTGTCTTGGTCACTTGGTGGTCAGATCTGTGAATACTTCAGTTATTTTTTAACTCTAATAAGTAATATCAACAGATCATCCTGGTGCAGTATGTCTATTTGCATTTTCTATTCCACAGCCATGCTGTATGATTAAAAATAAAATGTCAATGTTCTTGATAAAAAAAAAAAATCAGTATGACCTTGCTTGTTGCCTCTTTCTCAATTCCAAATATGTAAAATGAAAACAGCCTTGCCGGCCTGTTCTTCTTCCTTCTATTTGACTCAGATATCAATCATTAATTAAACTGGTAACATCTTGAGAAAACAGTCATAGGACCATCAATAATAAAAACTGACTGAAGCTACACACAGACTAGTATCCACACAGCCAACGTTCACACTGCTCAAAGGAGGCATGATAGTCCAAACTGGGTCATGGTGACCCAAACTGGGCCATAGGACTCCATGTAGATTATGATGTCCTAATGTGCATGTAACACACATACAATGAAAGTAAAGCTCTTTTCTACTCCAAATTGGATTTGGTAGCTAAAATTGGATCATAGTATCACAAGTATTGGTAGATTATGATGACCCAATGTGCGTTACGCTATGGTCACTCAAATTGGATTGTGGTGACATGGGGGACGTTTCCAGTTTCCACACATCACTGGTTTGATATATCACAAGTATAGAATTATGTTAGATCATTTTTGTAATTTTCCTGACACAACTATACAAGTGAGTTACGTGGGGATTGTCAGCGAAAAACATATAGGCATATACTTTCAATGGATTGATGTTACAGGGACACTCCCGGCCATTTTTGTGCCTAGTTTGTAATTTGTCTGAAAGAATCCACACCTTCCAAACATATTCTACCAAACATTTAATAGTAAAGAAGAAAACTGATCCACATCTACTTTCTCTGTTTTGTAGAGGCCAAATGTGGAAGAAAAATTTTCCTACTTTATGTTGAGGAAACGCTTATGGTCTGTACCTATTTTCTGACTGGAAAAGATTATTTATGATATTCTGACACGCTAGGGCAGAATCCAGGATGGTCAACTGACACCTGCTGACATATGGTATAAACACCCGACCTGCCCCTATATCCCATTTCCATGCAAAAACAGTGAGCCAATATGAAAGGGACAGGTTGAATCCCTTGACAATGCGGCTAGCAGAAAGCAATGGTAGAAAACATTTACATGTGATCAGTAACGAAAGAGATAAGGATTCTATCTGCAGGCTGTGAGATTGTGAGAAAACAATCAATTCAGCTGAAAAAAAAAATTTCCCTCCAGCTTTCCTGTTGTGACCAGGTGTTCTAATTCCCTTTTCCTCATTATTATGTCCTATAAAATGTTGCTTGTCTCTTCCTAATCTTCTTTATTAATGATCTTCTTGTGTCTGCCTCCTTCAGGATTATCTCGTTTGTTTTCTTTGCTGTCCACGGAAATCTCAACATTCTTTTCAGAAACCACCCGCACCGTAGGGAAGGGAAAGTAACTCGCCCACGACGTGTGCAAGAAAACAGGCACTCTCAATGTGAATGCGTGACTACATGAAAACGCCCGGCTATGCCGGTGTGAAAGCAGTTGTACTCTGTCCACTCCTTTGAAAAATAAGAATATTTCTAAAATATTGTTATACTAAAGATTTTGGGTCGAGTCATCTTTCCTCGTTGAGAACTTTTACTCAACGTATCTTTAGCAGACGCTAAAGCAGCCATGCCCTATTTTACTTGCAGTGTGGCGGCAAATAATAAATGTTCCTGACTGGAATGTGTGCATCGAAGTTATGATTCATAGGTTTGACTCATTCTCAGCCTTTGCGAGGATTTTTAATTATTAATCAATAAATCATTACTTATTCCGCCATTTCCAACAATATAACAAAGCAGTTTTGACATTGGTACACAATGTATATGTAGTGACCTGAAAAATCGTAAGGCATAGAACGTGCTAAACCAGTAAACGCTGAATGATAACTGGATATAGATCTACCCTGCAGTCGGCAGGTCATCTTCAGGTGATTTGCGAGAGATAAACTTTATAATCACACAGATCCCTAATTATATAACATCCCCCTCGATATACCAATATCTATGAATTATGATACATTGATACATTCAAAATGATAAACATCCGCAATCTAGCAACAGTCGGTTTGACAACTTTTTTCGATCTGTAAACTTTGAAGATGATCGGTCACTGAATATTAACTCGGTATAACAATTTGCAGATGTAGATATTTTCATCAGGGTACTTACCATCTTGAGAATTATGCAAAAAAAACGGAAAATATGATCAACTGTCACAATCTACAAATCTCTGGTTTTTGGAAAGCCCTAGTTTCTCTTTTCAATTCTTGGCATTTTTCCAAATCTTACAACACAAAAATACCGAAATAACTTGAGTACACCAAAGAGTATAGTACATACTCTTTGAGTACACTCGCTTGCCACTTCCTCTATTCACAGAAAATACCAAGGGGCGGGAAAATGGGTACAGGACGAACAGGACACCTGAATAAATTTGAGCCAGTACAATTAGTAACGGATGATAGATCTCACAAACACCTGGAAAGACAAAACGATAGACACAAAATTTGAAATGAGAATAATGAGATGTCTGGTCTGGACTATCATGATATTCAAAGCTGAAATATGGATCTTCACAAAGAAAAACAGAGAAAATAAATTCAACTGAAATGTCATTCCATAGACGTCTTTTAAGGGTGAGCTGGAAAGACAAGAGAAGTGACAAAAGCACACTCGACGAGCTGAAAACCCGGAGAACAGTTCATTCTTCATAAGAAATTTACCTTCCTTGGACATGTGTGCAGGAACAAAAAATGCACTCTCGTGAAAGATGTCGTTCAGGGCAAAGTCGAGGACAAAAGAGGAAGGGGAAGACCATAAACAGATTATCTAGGAAACATCAAGGAGTGGACAGGTCGTAACACCTCTGGTCAGACTGACATCTTTTCCTGCCTCTATCGCCCATCTCCTAGCAGCACAAACAACCTGAGCGATTGCATGTTTCATCCTGAATTTGAATCTCTCCTCGAGTTTTATTCCCTTCGCCAAGGTAAATTGATTGCTTTAGGTGATTTTCATTTTCATTTTGACAATCAAACTTCGTCTCACACCAAGCGCCTATGCCTTTCACTGTCCAAACCACTCTCTTTCTCAGCTTGTAACCGAGCCCACGCACAAGAAGGGCCACATCACGGATTGCATAATCGCACGTGACTGTGATCAACTGATTACTTCAATATCAGTGACAAAAGAACTTTCTTCTGATTATGTTATTGTCCTTGCCTGTCTAAATCTTTTTTCATAAAATCCCAGAAATAGGCGTCTGTTATTTGCCCCAACCTTAAGTCTATTGACCTTGACGCCTTCACATCTGAAGCGACTGAACTACTGTCACAAGTCAGTGACTCCACTGATCCTGCTTCTTTGTATACGCATACGTCGATTCTCCGCAATTTGCTCGACAAACATGCCTCTCCCTCTACTCGTGTTCTGCCCGTTCGTCTATATGCGTCTTGGTACACATCTCAATCATGCAAAACAAAGCGAGAATGCGGAGGGCTGAGCGCCAGTAGCTGTCTTCTAAACTAGAAGTACACCGTCAGATATATGCGCAACAAGGTAACCGAGTTGCTTTCTAAAGCGAAAACTGATTACTTTCCATAACAAATTCTTGAGGCTAAAAACACAACAAATTCTGTTCTCCACCATGTCTGATTTACTTGGCACTGAGAAATCAATTCCCCTGCCATCAAATATTGGTCTGGATGATCTCCCCCCTGCCTTTTCCACATTTTTCTCCATCAAGATTTCCAATTTGCGTACCAAACTTGACTCAGCTCCATTTCATCCATCACTCCCAGACCCTCCATAGTAGGCAATCCTTTCCTTTCTTTCCACCCAGTATCTGAGACTGGGATCTTAATGATCCTCAAAGAAATGTGGTGGTATAATGACTCACTGAAAGATACAAAAAGAGGTACAGGTAAGGAAATTCAGCAAATGGCAGAAGAAAGCCTGCAAGTGATAGACCAGCGTGGCCTCCGAGGCAAACACACAGCGCGGTGCCTGCAGTTCCTCCTAGTCCCAAAGCTTCTCTTGTTTTCGTTGACATACGATAGGAGCACTAGCATAGTGGAATCGATTAAGGCAAAACTCGACACTGGTATCATTGACGATGTGCTCTGCTGTCGCCTTACAAGTTGAGAAGAAGGCTACAAGGTGGGAAAGGTCAGGCTTCTAAACTTGCTTAGGGCTCATAAATCAAGGCTATGAGATCACTTCAGTCCAGTCTGATGACTGGCAGAAAATGGAATGTCTGGGAAATAGTGGAGGCAGTGAAGGAAAGCCTCAGGTCATTGTTATTGTTATTGTTATATTTGTTTAAACCCTAGCCGAGTGTGTAGAGCCATATCAGGTCTATAACCACTTCAAAATAAACACACACTGCTTCAATCATCATCAGGTGCCCTGCCGCATGGTGTTGGCGATCAATCTCTATCTTTTGTTGCCCCTAGCATCTCCCCCACCCTCCCTGTCCCCAGCCACTCTGCAAGTCCGTCCAGCATTTTCTCCCTGGGTTTACCTGGTGCTCTCTTTCCCTCCAGCTTTCCCGTTTTGACCAGGTGCTCCAAATCCCCCTTCCTCATAAAATGACCTATAAATGTTGCCTGTCTTTTACTAATCTTCCTTATGAGTGATCTACTTGTGTCTGCCTCCATCAAGACTGTCTCGTTTGTTTTCTTTGCTGTCCATGGAACTCTCAACATTCTTCCTGGAAACCACATCTCGGCTGCCTCAATCTTGTTCTGGCTTTGCTTGTTGACTATCCACGCCTCACATCCGTACAACAGTATTGGTTCTATATAACATTCAAGAACTCTCTTCCTGATGTTAATTGATAGGCATTTGTTGGTAAGAATGCTTGTCATCTTCTTGAATGCTGTTTTGGCTTGGCCGATTCTGCCAGCTATTTCTGATGTGTATCTGCCGTCTTATGAAATGATCGTTCCCAGATATTTGAATTTATCAACCTGTGTCAAGGTTGTGCCATTTGCTGTTACTTTGCATGAGGGGATTTCATGTTTTTTACTGATCACCATGATTTCAGTCTTCCTGCTGTTTAGTTCCAGCCCCTTTCCTTTGCTTTCTATTTCTAGTATATTCACAAGGTTTTGCAGGTCCCTTTCATTTTCTGCAATTAGCATGATGTCATCTGCGTATTGAATGTTGTTTATCATTTTCCCTCCAACCTTTAATCCAGGGTCTTCTTCTAGGTTTCTCATGTTTTCGCTGTAATATGAAAACAGATTTGGTGACAAAACACAACCCTGTCTGACTCCTCTTTTGGTGTTTTGGAAAGAGCTCACATTGTTTTCTATTCTCATTGCAGCTGTTTGTTCCCAGTACATATTTCTGATTATTCGTAGATCTTTTCCATCAACATTGAGTCTCTCTCCAGTTGGTTGATCAATTCATCATGTCTTACCCGATCAAAAGCCTTGGTGTAGTCAACAAAGCATGAATACAAATCCTTATTCATCTCAATTGACCTCTCTATGATAGTTCTTAGGATGTATATGGCATCTCTATGATAGTTCTTAGGATGTATATGGCATTAATAGTTCCTTTCCCTTCCATCAATCCACACTGTTCTTCTGCTATTTCTCTTTTGATTCTATTCCTTGTCATCATCATGATGATTATTCTTCACAGGATTTTTGTTACATGACTCATCAAACTGATTGTGCGATGGAGTTCGCATTCTATAGCCCCTGTCTTCTTTGGTAGTGCAATGAAAATTGATTTTGACATGTCTTTGGGGATTTTTCCAGTGTCGTAAATTTCATTTCGGAGGACGGTTATTTTTTTCTTTGCAAATTCCTCCAGGGCTTCAATCATCTCTGTAGTAATGTTGTCTGGTCCTGAATAGGAAAGAAAAATGGAAAAGAAAATTAAGTACACATATCAGTGCATTCGCGCACATAATCTAATGAGATGCCCGTGGCGTTCACCACTCTGTCCAAATTGTCACACAGGAAATTAAAAAAAGAGACATACCTGAATACAAATTGAAACATAAGTAAGGACACTAAAACATACATAAAAACGGGCCTAAATTACCTAAAATCACTTCCGCATATCTCACTTTCCTAGAGCCAAAAATGCACTTTATACATGTACCCAATTATCAATCCTGAGAGAAAGTATGTAAGATTTTATCAAACACATACAGATGAATGGACCAGCAAGGCAGATAATTATAGGAAGGAATGACAGAAAGCAAAGGAGGAAGAAAGAAATAAAGAGAATGACAGAAAAGAGAAAATTTCTTATACAGAATTTCCAGAAGAAAGAGCCTCCGGCATCCACCACAGGGGTAAAGCCTCAAGTCAGAATGATAATAGGACACACTCATAAAGTCATATCAATAGGCAAGTACTCAGATCAACAAAAATGAACAGTGGTCAAAGGTCAAGGGGAAAATTGGACGATGTGGCATATGGACGCTTTCAGGATCATTTTCATCCTCAAATCTGAATATGGCTTTCCTATCCTCAAGTGCAAATCTGCTGGTATGGGGGAATTAGACGACGCTGGTGCCGCATCTGCCAGAGCAAGCAAACAGTGGAACATGTCTTGAGCTCATGCAAAATAGAGCAAACCCAAGGAAGGTAAAGACAGAGGCATATTCAAGTGCTTGCAGAGATTGTACAAGTGATCAGTATTGCCCCGGTTACAAACAAACAAACAAACACGCCACCAGAAGCTCTGGCAACCTTATACACAGGACAAGGCAGCAAACTATGGCCTGAAAAAGCTGTGATATCCAACATGAAAGCAGGATCTACTGGATGGAACAGGTGACAGCCGGAGCAGATGTGGGGATACTGTTTATACTGAAAGAGCCCCCTGGCATCTCCACAGAGGTGTGACAGAAGTCAGGGATTTGATCCTCAGTTGTAGCACAGGTAGTAAGTAAGTAGATCTGTCAGATGCTTACAGAGATGATGCAGATGTCAAGGATTTGATCCTCAAGTGTGTCACAGGTGATAGATCGGTCAGTTACTTAGAGAGTCATGCTGATGATAATGAGGTCAGGGATTTGATCTTCATGTGTGTCACAGGTGATAGATCTGTCAATTACTTACAGAGCCATTTGATGATACAGGGGTCAGGGATTTGATCCTCATGTGTGTCACAGGTGAAAGGTCTGTCAGTTACTTACAGAGACATGCTGATGATACATGGGTCAGGGATTTGATCCTCATGTGTGTCACAGGTGTGTTGGTATGTCAGTTACTTATAGAGCCAGGCTGATGATACACGGGTCAGGGATTTGATCCTTAGGTGTGTCACAAGTGGTAGGTCTGTCAGTTACTTACAAAGCCATGTGGATGATAGAGGGGTCAGGGATTTGATCCTCAGGTGTGTAGACCTGTCAGCTCCGTTGGTTAACAGCGTTGTGCTCATAATGCAGGGAGTCATGCAGGGAGTCATGGGTTCAACCTTTGGGCAGATCAGAGTTGTATGCAGGCTGGTGATTGGTTCAGTTGAAGGCGTGTTTCATAGCTTCTATTACTTCCCCAACCCCCATCCCGCGTCCGCCCTCTCCATTTCAAGATCTTGCCAGTGCATAGGATATCGCACATGCTTAAAAGATCCCGCCAGATATTTACTGACAGATTTGGATGGAGTGCATGTGGAATTTGCCGGGTGCAATGAAACTGTCTAGAACAAACTGGACTCCAGGCAATTGTACACCAACTAATCCTGGTCGCGCAAGTTTACCCTAGCATCTCCATCAACCCTGTATTTCGTCCTCCACCCTCCTGGTAACAACATATGATAGTATCGTCAAGACACATTGATAATCGTCTAATCAACACGACTACCCAGGCTATCATTAAACATCGCCCTCTTCCTATGTTTGTAAAGAGGAGCTGAAACATGTAGAGGACAGCAAAACAACAGTAGAAATAAAACATGGCAGATATTCATTTTCTATTTCAGTTTCAGTTTCCATGCTCAAAATAAATTCCATATGCACTGATGCCACATATGCCACGTGATGGAGAAGAACCAAACTGATCGTGGCATCTTGAGGTCCCACCTAGCACATCTTTCTGTTTCATACCAGAGCAGCTGTGCGAAAGCCCTGCTCTTCAAGATTTTCAACTTCCATGGGATCTAAAGTGTGTGCAGGCCAGATGGCACACAGTTCCAACTCGTTTTTCATCCCCTTCCGAAGGACTACACATTCAGTTCGAATTTCCAAACTGAGGAGACAAGTCAAGACCTCAATGGAAAACAAACCCTGGAACTGCGAGTTTAGTTACTGGCATGCGAACGTCTGAACCATTCTGCCACTCTTCTCCCTGACTTATCTCATCATACATAATCATAATAGAAATCACTCTCCCCAAATCAAAACAACACAGCCTAATCTGCCCACCAATATGATTACAATCAGGTCTTCATTAGTGGATATTCAAAGACGACCTCCTCAACATACTCCTGGAAACATGTGGGACAAAGAAATCTGGTAGATATCCAAGAAAAGCAACAGCATGGTGCATCATGGAGTGCCACTATGAAGGAGGCCATCAAGGAAAAGACAAGGCTGTAAAGGGGCTGAGTCATTTCTTGTGGGATTGCATAATGTAATGATGCCAATCTGAATCATTTCCGCCTTTTTATCTCAGATCGTTGGACCAGGTGGCAAGGTGAAAAGTTCATCTGTTAGGCTAATTGTCCGTGTCTATAAGTGCATGTGCGCACGTGCATGTGTTTGTATGTGTGTGTATATGAGAGAGAGGGACAGAGACGGGGGAGAGATTGTGTTAAATAAACTGTCATGACTGTTAATTAAAATATCCTGACTGCAAAGTAAAATGTCCTGCCTGCTAAGTAAAACATCATGACTGTTAAATGAAATGTCCTGACTGCTAAGTAAAATGTCCTGACTGTTAAATAAAATGTGAAATGTCCTATCTGTCAAGCAAAATATCTAACATGTCCCGACTGGGATTGGATAGTCGTCATCATCATCATCACCATCACCATCATTATGTGCTGATCCCATCACCATCATTATGTGCTATGTCGCATGGCGTTGGCGATCATTGCCCTCGATATGGATCTATTTTTTGTCACTGCAATATTTCTCCTACCCTTTCTGTCCTCATCCACTCAGCAAAAATGTAATATTTTCTCCCTGGATCTGCTTGGCGTTCTATTTCCTCAAGATTTCCTTTTGTGACTTTGTGCTCGATTTTCTCTTGACTCATAATAGCCACAATTAAGCATGTCTTGACAATGTGACGACCAGTTCATGAACTGACGATCTAAAAGCTCATAGAGCAGTTGGTGGGTGACTTTTATGTCGGCATCAGCACAATGAGTGAAAATCAACGTGCCATGTAGTGCTAACGACTGGTGCGTCCAAGCTTTTGTGGTGTCTTCATTTTGGAGTACGTAGACTGAGTATTGTCATATAATTTAACAGTAATAGTCTGTAAGATGTCCATTCTATCAACTCACCATTTCTTTTGAGGTACTGTGTCCTCTTAAGATTTCTTTATGCGTACTCTTGAATCCCTCCATCCCAAACTCGAGTCTACAAGTGGAAATTGAAAATAATTTACACAATCTAATGATGATGCATTGTTCCCAACAGACTGTAAAGGAAGTTTGACACATGAAAACAGCTCATAGTCAGTGTGACATCAGTCCCATAGAACGTAAATCAGATGAGATAGGCCTACATACATAGATGATCGTAATGTAATGCTGGTTTTCATGGACCTCGACAATTTCAGATAGGCTGTGTACTTCACCAGATCTGTCGCACTTAGCCTATCTGGCAGACTTCTTGAGTTTGCACAAAGGCCTGTTTTTACCTTCTCTCATCCTGATTTTACCATTGACAGTGAACTCACTCAATCGCCATAGCCAAGTGAATTCAAGATGGTGCCGGATCGTGGCGACAAGGCTATTCGCTGTGCTGTGTTGTGTCTTTTGTTGGCGTGCCTGGCTGTGGAGAGGTGTGAATGTGTGCTGAGATATTCTCGTGAGGATCTACTTTCCCTTCGGACTTCTTTGAATCGTGAGCAAAGGCCTGTTTTTACCTTCTATCATCCTGATTTTACCATTGACAGTGAACTCACTCAATCGCCATATCATACACACTACACACACATCACACGAAAGAGGGGACGACGCGGTGGTGCTTTGGCACGCTACCGACGTCACGGCGTAGTGCTGCTGTCCAATGTTAGAAGTCTAAGGAACAAAACAGACGAACTCGCATCACTACTACAAGACAGAAGAGACTACAGGGACTGTTCGATTCTCTGCTTTACGGAAACATGGCTACATAAGGATATCCCTGACAGTGACAATCTTATTCAAATGAAGGGTTTCAGTCTCTATCGATCGGCAAGAGTCCCTGAACTTTGTGATAAATCGGTTGGGGAAATAAAATCCTGTTCTTGTTCTTCTCTTGTTTAACCTTGTCCTCTTAGTCTACATACTCATTTTATTGTATTTAACTCATTTTGATTTTAATGTGCATATCGCGTTGCATCTTTAAACCCCTTCAATGCCATGAATATTTTTTGCTCGGTGACAACTATTTGCCAAGGGTTTTTTGGCTGCGGAGGGTAATAATTAACAAAAAATTCTAGCATAAAAACTACTGAAGGAAAGTATATAAAACCTATGTTTTTCTGAAAGGGAATTGAACACTTTTCATTTATGATAGTTGTAACTTTATTTTATCTAATGTTTTTATAGCACATTATGATTAAAATTTTTTTTTTTCCCTTGCATTTTGTGATTTTGTGTCACAGAATGCCTGTAGTAACACCTAAAAGTCCTAGATGTAAGCATGAAACACACACACACACACACACACACACTCTCTCTCTCTCTCTCTCTCTCTCTCCACACACACACACACACACACACACACACTCGAGAGAGAGAGACAGAAATGCACACACACACCACACATACACCTAATTACAATCAGTATCTATTACTAGTATTTGTATCACACACACACACACACACACACACGAGACAGAAATGCACACGCACACACACACACACACACTTTTAATTTTTTTTCCGTCTCTTACTCTGTTCCCTTCTTTCCCCTCCTCCCCCCCCCCCAAATCATCCTCCATGCCATTTTTATCCGTCTAATATCACTTATAGTGAAAAGACGTTAAATCAAGGAACGAACACACACACACACACACACAACCTAACCGGTCAGTCAGCGAAGTTGGCCACAGCACAAGATAATAGGTTATGACGCCAGTCTCTGCCCCGTCCTCTCGCTCGGACTGCTGAGCTATCAACACGCGCTGACCACGTGAAGGCGTGTGTTGGTGTGTATGTGTTGGGCGTAGCTCGCCGAGTTGTCATTGTCGGTGCTCTCCGACGTTGGTTCTTGTATCTCTTCTTCATTTTCCTTCATTTCACTTGATTCACTGGACTGTCCGTCACCTTGCTGGTGGTCTGGGTCATCTATATCCTCAAATTCTGTTTCTAGTTCTGCTCTTTCTTCTCTATCAGCGTTCGCTCGCACAATCGGAGCGATGTTGACGTCGGCACCGACACGCCGCACTTCATCGCCTTCATCTTCCTCGTCCAGAGAATTATCTGACGATGCTTCGCCATACATCTTGAGAAATTCTGTATCTTCCATCATTTCTAAAACTACATTAGGATCTTTCCAGTGAAAATCCGAAAATCCTTGGGTGTACGCTTTCTTTTTCCCGAGCTTGGGCCTGGTTGTGATTCGTTGTCTGCCATCTTGAAAAGTCGAGTGAAAGTGACAGCTGGGTGGGTCACTTAACCGAGTTCTTTGACCAATGCCCATTGAGATACCACTTCAAACCTCATGAATATTTGAAGCTGTACACCACACTTTCTGATTGGAGCAAATGGGGGAACCCCTGTCTAAAATTGGAGATGTGAAAAATCATGAAATGAGGATGACGAACCAGTCAGTCATGGGGCACTTTTTTGTACACTATAGCATGACGGACCAGTCAGTCATGGGGCACTGTAGAGGTTCAAATTTTTTCTATACCTACCAAAGTTTTTTCAATGAGTATTGCCCTTTTTGTCCTTTGTTAAAAGTCCTGACCAAGGCATCTGACTCTTATGATGTGCTTTTTTAACCGTACATATTTAGATTTAGTCATTATCTTTGATATTGTTTCGACAAAGAGGGAGGGGGAGAGAGATGAGGGGAGGAAGAGGGTGAGAGAGGAGTGAAAGAGAGAGTGAGAGAGAGTGAGAGAGAGTAAGAGTATGTGTGTACATGTGTTTATGCGTTCTTGTGCTTTGGGCTAAATAAAATTCTTGTATCTTGTAAACTGTGATGACAAGGTCTTGAAATGGAGACGAAAGGAAGGGGGAGGAGAAGGTAGGTAGGGTAAACTGATCTAAAAACCAACTGATTTTGGATGCTGTAAAATCCGACTGACGTCTGGATTTGCCTCACAAAATTGAAAATGCAGTTACTACTGTTATCGAAAACGGGGAAAAGAAACTGGTTTCGGTTCAGGGATTTTAGGAACAGCCAAGCTTCTAGGATTTTGCCTACCAATGAAAATAAAGGTATTTTAAAATGACGACACAGTCACAGTGCGACACTAAGGGTAACAACCCCAAATTGGCTGCTTCTGGGCACCACGCTTGCCAAACCGAATCAAGTGATCACTTGCTGACCCCTTTAGTAGCAACAACATGATCCTGTCCAGAGACAATTAATTAGCTGCTTACAGATCACAGGCGTAAAACATAAATGCGAGCTGTAGAAGCTATTTTTACGCTTTGGATCTAAATGGGTTGCTCATGAAATGCCAGCTTTTGGTCGGTGTGACTTTACATCAGTTATCAGGCTTGAATATCTGAGTGATCTAATTCCCAACCAGCTCTCTCTCTCTATCTCTGTAGCTTGTTCTGTATGTCCACTTCTCTCTCATTCGTAAATACGCGTGTATCAGATGGCAGCCACGTAGATCTAGAAAACTTACATCCACACTGAATCTGAGGTACTGACCACGCTTCATTAAAAAAAAAAATTATTAAAATATATATATATACATATATAACAGGAAGGGATGTCGATCGTTTGCAGACGTAGTAGACGGGGAAACACCAATGAAAATCAACAAAGCATGTATTGTTCAACAGAAAATGACTCTTTTTGATGCCTTTCAACCCTTTGAAGTTTGATTGATCATTTACACATGATGTACAATAAGTTGAATAACAATACTATCATAATACAATTATTATCGTAGCCTGGTATCAACCAGGCATGAGAAATAGACTCCTGTGATATTAGTCAGGAGATTAAAAGTTACACCGTCAATGATGTATCTGTAAAGTGGACTAATTTTTTTTTTTTCCTTCTGCGAAACAGTCGGCTGTATGTCAGGCTGTTGAGAGAACTCGTAGCAGATGGCGAAACTTCGGGAAGGGGGATAAATCCGGTATCATTTTCTGCTAGAGTTACTTCCGGTGTTTTTTGGTTTGTCATGCGCGGCTTGTTTTCAAAACTGCAAAACTTTTGAAGAGTGTGACCGTATCTCGAGCCGATATTCTAGAGAGAGGGTCTGCTACAGCAAAAACATTGACAAAAATAGCAAAAATAAGCGCTGTTGGGAGTGGAGGTCACGAAAAATTGATGTTACGGAAATGTGCGCATGGCTTTCAAAAATAGCAGAGACTGGTGAAGCTGCAGTCTTGTCACTTGTGTCACTGTCACTGTGAAGTCAGTTAAAATAACTGAGCAGGCATCCACAAACTTTCAGACTATTTCAAATCAAAGAAGCACCAGATGAGGCAGACAACTGCAAAGAACCTTGAAGCTGTTCAGTCTAGGTTGTTGTTTAATGTTTGTTGGAGTAGGCTATACATTAGAATTTAGATTCTTAGAAAAAATACCCAATTATTTTTCTTGAAATCTGACACCAGTGTGTAGAAATTATTTGCTTCAGTACAAAGGATCATGAACAAGCCATAAAGTTGTAACAGATAGTTTCAGATTACACTATTTTGCATCTATATTCAAAAAAAGTTTCCATGGGGAGAATGAATTACATGTGCTGTGTGTCATCTAAAAATAGCCTTTGTCTGAATGGATGTGGTTAAAAAAAAAAAAGGAAAAAAAAAAAGACTGATATAGGCCTACTGATATGCAAAATCTTTTGAAGCAGTTTTTTTTTTAATCCTTCATCTGGAGATATGTCATTTCAAATGGCCTGTTTCAACATTTTGGCCCTATTACTTTTAATTAGATATTCAAATGATCAGAAAAGAAGATTGTCAATTTAAAAAATGCACATATCTCAAATATATATCCAAAACTCAGTTTAGTGCTGTGCTAGCACATGTTACGAAGTGCCTCTTCCAATTGCAGATTTTTCTTTTCAAGTCGATCTATTCAGTTCATTTGTTAGGACTGATATTTGCGTACATGTATTAACTGCATTTTTGGCTCTAAGGAAATGTGCAGAAGCAGTGAGGTATTTTAAATTTTACATCAGTTTTAGGTGTGTATGTTTTGGTGTACTTAATTATGTTTATGCATTGTATTTGTTTTGTTGTTTAAAACCCTTTGGTGATAAATTGGGCAGAATGGTCAACACCAGAGGTCTTGAAGTAAGCTACGCACAAAAAGTTAAGGATCACTATGAGAAAACAGGTGCGTAATAAACTCAGTTCACTACTGTTATTTATTTCTCAGTCCAGCCAAATTGTTATGAATTCTTGTTCAGCTGTAAGTGGGCGATGTTGTGTTAGTGCGAAAATTGCACGGGATTCTCTACTACTGAGCTTGGCCGCAAACGGAAAAGCGGAAACTTGCGAAAAAGGGCCTTGTTTTGGACCGGTCTGCCTGAACACATTGCACAAGCCAGATGGAAAAACCATTATGCAGGTGCAAGCACTGCTGTTTATGTGTGAGATGCTGTCTCTTGCTTGGCTTTATAAGAAGACATTCCACCAGTAGTAGGCCTGATCTGACAATGCCTCCACGACGAAAATTGAGCGAGTTTAAAAGGGGATGAGCTGTTGCATGGTTCCAAGATGATGTTCCCAAGCGAGAAGTGGCCAGGCGACTTCAGGTGTCCATCTCGGTCATTGTCAGACTGATTCAACGCTTTACAGCCACTGGGAGGGTCCATGAAAGACGCAGATTTGGTCGACCGAAGAAGACAAACCCACGTGAAGATCGTCTCATCGAACGACAAGCCCTGCAGACAAGAACAGCCTCTTCCAGCATCATTCGAAGGCAGCTGAGGGTGGCTACTAACATCAACATCAGCCAGCAGACCATACGGAACCGCCTTCATGGATTTAACCTCCGTTCTCGTCGCCCAGCTGCACGGCCACGCTTAACTCCAGCCCATAGGACAGCACGCCGCGCCTTCTGCAGACGTCACGTGAGGTGGACACGTCAGCAATGGTCCCAGGTCCTGTTCAGTGATGAATCACGCTTCACCATGAACCACAACGACGGCCGACTGAGGGTCTGGAGGCGCCCAGGGCAACGCTTTATTGACACCACTGTCCAAGAAAAGGTGGCCTTTGGTGGAGGTTCTGTAATGGTCTGGGGGGCCTTCAGCCTTCACCACAGAACACCCTTGTATCATGTACAGGGTAACCTGACTGGCCTCCGATACCGGGATGAGATCCTTCGACCGCTGGCTGTGCCTACACTGCAGCAGATGGGACCGACGGCTGTCTACCAGGATGACAACGCTCGCCCCCACAGGGCAAGGGTGGTCAACGACTTCCTGCAGCAGTCTGGAGTCAACAGAATGGAGTGGCCAGCATGCAGTCCCGATCTCAACCCAATTGAGAACCTCTGGGATGAGCTGGATCGCAAAGTGAGGAGCAACCACCCTCCTCCCAGGGATGCCCATCACCTCTACCAGATGCTGCAGGCTGAGTGGCAGGCGCTTCCACAGAGGATCTTCACCAACCTGGTCAACACGATGAGGACTCGCTGCGTCGAGTGCCAGAACAGCCATGGCGGTTACACGCATTACTGAACTTTTGGGAGCATCAGAATGCCTTGTCTTGTGATTTCAATGACTTTGGGAAATCAAATTTCGATACGTACCCACTTTGATCAAATGTACACACCAAACGATTGCTCGAAATTGAAGGCAATTGTGTATCGTTATCACTAAAACATGGAATTAAATGTTTGCCAAACTTCAACGCATTGGCTTTCTTATTTTGAAAGTTATGAATTTTTGTGCAAGTTATCCTTAACTTTTTGTGCGTAGTGTATATGAAGTTATCCAGTCACACACGCACGGGCACTCGCACGCACACACACGCAGTGTGGTATATCAGACAGCAGTGTGTGCTGTGTTTATTAGCAACAATCGATCAGCATTTTGGCAAGCATGTGCATCTCCTCTTGCAAGAAATCTCTTGACAAAGTTCGCTGCCAAGAATGTGCACCATTTACCTGTGTCTGATGAAGGGGGAGTGGTGTCTTTGATGGTTCTCATGTTGGCCTTGGGGAATGCTAAAGAGTGATGTTGATTTAGATGAAGGCAAGACATTTTGTGCAACCTAAACACAAACTTTTCACATAAACGTGTACATATATCTACCAAATACAGAGGAACATGCTTACCTGTAAACAAGATAAATATGGTAGAAAGAAACTCTAGTTAGAGCTCGAGAACAGAAGGTCTTCAGAGAAGTAACCCCCTTTAGACAAGTGTTTCGGCCCTGAACTCCTTACACTCTCGGGGGGCCAGGCCACATCCAGGTCATGACTCCTGGATGCCCTTCTGCTGTTGTCTTTTTTTTTTTTTTTTTTTCCCCACGCCGGGGAGCGAACCTGGGCGATTCTGCGCTTCAGAACTGCGGTACGCGGTTTTACCAAATGTGCTAACGGGGCACACATCATTTGTAGGGAATTTAATCCTTATGAAGTTCACTTTGGTTCCTCCTTGCCCAGATCCAGCTTGAGCTCCTTTCTGCTGCCTCTGCCATCGCTTTAAGGGCTCTAGTCCTCTTCTTCCCAGAAATGGCGAGTTGTTTCATGAGATCATAAGCGGAGGTGCCCACAAACCCTCTTGCCCCGACCTCTATGGCGAAGATTTTGACCCGCAGACCTGCTTTCTTCAGGGTGCTGGCAAGACCGGCGTATTTTTCGGTCTTGTAGATATATGCTTCTTCCATTCTGCTTTCGTATGGCACAGTGAGTTCTATCAGAATCACTTGTTTCGAGGAGTCAGAGTGGAGAGCGATGTCTGGTCTCATGCCTGTCTTGCTGATGACATCTGGGTAATTTCTCCACTCTGGGAGGTCTGCTGTACACTCCCAGTCGACTGCTCCATCCAGAAGACCCTTTGGCAATGTGCTGGTTGTCATAGCAATTTCGGGCCAGACCTGTTTCCCTCCTGCTTTGTAGAACGTTGTCATAGCAATTGGTACGTTTGGGGTCATGGTTTTTTCGCTAACCACGTCTGTGATCACTTTCAGAACTTGGTTGTGCCTCCATGTATACCTTCCTTGGGCTAGCGCTACTTTGCAAGAGCTTAGGACATGTTCCACTGTTTGTTTCTTCTGACAGAGCGGACATGCTGGGTCATCTGATTTCCCCCATTTCACTAAGTTTGCATTCGAGGGGAGCAGGTCATATACAGATCTGAGGAGGAAGCTTATCCTTAGAGGAGCCATGTGCCACATATCGTTCCAGCTGAGACTTCTTTGGAGTGCACTGTCCCATGTCCATTGCCCCTGTTGACCTTGCTGGACTGCCTTCTGCACTCTTTTGACATCTTCTTTCTTCAACTCTTGTATGATCATGTCTCTTTTTTCCTTCCTTTTGGCTTTGGACCACCACTGCATTTTTGTTGCTCCCAGTCCCTGTCTGTTGGTTTGCGTGTGTCCAATTATTTCTTTGATGCTGAGGTTTCTCTTGGCATTGTTTACAGCCTCTTGGACTTTCCATTTTTTGCCAGTTCTCAGCTTTGGCTGAACTGATCTCACGATATTGTCTTCCAATTCCTCCAGCATGCTCAACAGTCTTGCTTTTCCAACTTTGTATTCCTCCACTATGGATTTGAGAGGTAGCTTCAGCATTGCTTGACGACAGTAGAATGCAACATCAGTGAGACCAGGTGGGACACCGAGCCATTTTCTTGTGTATTTGTTGATTTTGGCTTCCATTGCTTCCACTGTGCTGGTGCAAATGTCATAGATTAGCAGTGGCCACAGCAGCTTTGGTATCAGCATGAACTGTAGACACCAGACTTTGTATTTGCCTGGCAGTCCGCAGTTATCTATTTTCTTCAGGCCTTCTTCTGCTGTTTGCTTGGTTTCACATCCCCTTTGTGTGTCTTTCAGGGAGTCATCATACCATCTTCCGAGACTTTTTACTGGCTCTTTTATGACAGTGGGGATGGCTTGGTTGGCTACCATGAATTTGACTGAATCTGCCACTTTTCCTTTTCGCAGTGAGAGACTTCGGGATTTCTTTGGTTTGAACCTCAATTTTGAAGAGGCCACCAGCTCATCCAGCTGCTTTAAGATTTGGTGTGTCTCTTCCTCATCCGTGGACAAGACTGTTGTGTCATCCATGAAAGCTTTCAAGGAGGCATCTGGTATCCATCTCCCAGATTCACTGGACCTGAACTCTTCATTGCAGCTTTCAAGATGACTTCCATTGCCAACACGAACAGTATGGGAGAGATTGCACAGCCCATTGCAATGCCCACCTCCAGGTCTATCCAGTCCGTGGTGTATTCTTTGGTAGAGAACCGCATTGAGAACCCTTGGAAATACTTCCTCAGCATTGTTCGGATGTTTTCTGGGATGTGATACATTTCAAGAGCCAGCTGGATCATTATGCATTCGTCAGATCAAGCCAAACTACGTCAATGTCTCTCTTGTCTGTTCTTGCTTTTTGGATGGCATCCACAAATCAACGTGGCATGTTCCAAGCATCCAGGCATTCCTGGTATGCCTCCCTTTTGGACTGACATATCCAGATACTTGTTTTCAGTCAGGTATTTTGTCAATCTTGCTGCCATAACAGAGATGAAGATTTTCCCCTCGACGTTCAGGAGTGATATTGGCCTGAACTGGTTGATGCTGCTGGAGTTCTGCTCCTTCGGAATGTACACTCCTTCAGCTCTCATCCATTGGTCGCTGATCTTCTGGTTCCTCCATGCTGATCGAATCATCTTGTGGAGCCACTCGAGCACTTTTGGGCATTTCTTGTAGAGCAGATATGGTATTTCGTTTGGTCCAGGTGCTGACTTGGCTCTGGCTTTCTTTACTACGTTCTTCACTTCATCCAGTGTTGGTGGTTTGTTATTGAATTTTCCTTCTGGCGCTGCAGGCCAAACCAGATTCTGGATTTCAAGTGGTGCCTCGTGCTGAGAATCGGAATATGTTTCCCTGAGATACTGCTCTAGGGTTTCCTTGCCCACTGTGAGAGTCCCTGATTTGGGTTGTTCAAACAGCTTTCTTGCAAAGTCAAAGGGATTTTTGAAGAAACGATCTTGAGTCTTCTTCTTTTTGCTCTTTCTTCGCCTTGCTGATTCTACTTTGCTGAGAGCATTGTGTTTGGCTTTCAGATCTTTCCAGAGTTCCAGGAGCCCTTGCTTCTCGAATTCTGAGGCAGTTTTCATTCGCTTTTTAAGCTTCCTTTTCTCCCCCCCGGATGCTCTCCATCTGTTGCTGTTTTCTGGATTTCTGGGGAGGCGTTTTTGTCTTTGGCTGCTTCACTCCATAAGTGTCCCTGCAGATAGAGTATATGATGTCTCCGTATGTGTCAAGTTTGTGTTCCAGCGTACTGTTCCCTATTAGCGCATTCAGCTTAAGGACAAGTTCCTCATCTAATTTCTCCCATTGTTCTTTTGCACCGGCAGGCGGCAAATTGAGTTTTTCACGTTTGGCGTTAAGAGCTTGTGCAAAATCCGCACCAGAACCATCAGCGTGGATGTCCTTGGCACTATGGTTTAAATCCTGGCCTTGGTCATCCAACGTCTCACCTGCTATCGCAGTGCGCTGCTGCTGGTTCGTATGAGTCTTCCAACAGCCCATTTTTGTCCTGTGGATCTTCATGCCGCGTTTGGTGGTGAATCTCCTTCCACACGCACACGGAAATTCCATCTGGTCATTAATCATGATCCGCTGTGCGTTTCCAGTCGTGATGGAGTCAGTGCCGATGGATTCATCATTCTCTCCCCCTTTCGGTGAATCCTGGGAGCATCTTTCATTTATAGAACTCGTGGCATGTTATCAAAGGCAAGGTGGGAAGCCAACCCACAAAGCCCGCAGATCTAGTCTTTCCCAGTGTCCTTCGGTCTTTCCCGAATGTCCTCCGAACTATTCCCGGAAGTCAATGGATTGACCATGTGCAGGCAGAAAGAAACTCTAGGGAGAGCTCGACAACAGAAGGTCTTCAGAGAAGTAACCCCCTTTAGACAAGTGTTTCGGCCCTGAACTCGGGGGGCCGGGCCACATCCAGGTCATGACTCCTGGATGCCCTTCTGCTGTTGTCTATGTAGTTATACTTAAATTCAGGTCAGGTCGGATAGATGTATCCGCTACTGGTAACCTGGAATCCAGCACTACCTGTCACAGGGTCGAATTGCTGGCGACTAAACCAGCAACCCCACCAGTCCTCTCAGGAGGATGGTGAGGAGGATGGCTAGAAACCCTGGTGGAAATAAATTAGATCCATCAAAGGGCGCCAGCTCTGGAGAGCTACCCGCGGCCATCTAGCTAAGGGAGTAAACCCTGACAGTAAATCCGGTGTGGGGCCCCTAAGGCGGTTGGATGGCAAACTTTTGTCACTTTCCGGCAGCTCCTGCGGCCGCGTTGGCACCAAAACGTAACAGCCCTGCTGTTCCTTTGGATCTGTCAGGAAGTGGAGATGGGGGACAAGTTGCATGGGCAACAGCCTGTCTTCCATATTACACTGCCCAGGCTTACATCCGTTCATTCATCCACAAACACTCTGCACCTACGACCTGGAGAGGACACTCCAGCCTCGCTACTAACACTAGTGTCGGCACAACACGGGAAGCAACAGATACCGGTGATAAGTCATTGCTCAGCTGGCGTAGAGCTGACGCCAGGGGTTGCTTTTGACGGTGGGAGAGACCTTCGTGTCTTACTGGACAGCTACCGCCCGCCTAAGCTGGGCAGCCCCCAGCCAGTTAGGTGCTGTCCCGCCACGACCTGCCTTCTTCATTGGGTGCATGAAGATTAGGAGAAAATCTGACAAGCAGGTCGTTAATTACCGCACCAAACAAAATGAAAAATTCAAATTCAAGAAAAGGATCAGCAGTGAAACTGGGCTGTTGGAATGTCCGAACAATGATGCCTGGGTTCTCCCAAGATCTGCAAGACATCAGCGACGCCAGAAAAACCGCCGTCATAAACAGCGAACTAAAGAGGCTCAATGTGGACATTGCCACTCTGCAGGAAACACGGCTGGCTGACTCAGGAACACTAAAGGAAAGGGACTACACCTTCTTCTGGCAAGGAAAGAGTTCTGATGCCCCAAGAGAGCACGGAGTAGGCTTTGCAGTAAGGAACAGCCTGCTGAACATGATTGAACCAGGCAGCGGCGGTTCAGAACGACTCTTGACTCTCCGCCTCAACACCACCGAAGGCTATGTCACTCTCATCAGCGTTTATGCCCCAACTCTGTCCGCCTCTCCAGACACCAAGGATGAGTTCTACGAAAATCTTGCATCAACCATAAGGAACATCCCCAGGACAGAACAACTTGTTTTCCTAGGCGACTTCAACGCCAGAGTGGGTGCAGACAATGACTCATGGCCCTTCTGCCTCGGTTCCTTTGGAGTGGGGAAAATGAATGAGAATGGACAGCGACTGCTTGAGTTTTGCGCCTGCCATGAACTGTGCATCGCCAACTCCTTCTTCAAGACGAAGCCTCAGCATAAAGTCTCCTGGAGGCATCCACGCTCAAAACATTGGCACCAACTGGATTTGATCCTAGTAAGACGTGCCGCTATCAAAAACGTTCTCCACACTCGCTCTTATCACAGCGCAGACTGCGACACAGACCACTCTCTGGTATGTTGCAAGATCAGGCTACAACCAAAGAAGTTCCACTGCTCAAAGAAACAAGGGAACCCTCGCGTTGACGTCAGCAAGATGTCTCAGCCAGATCTTGTAGAACAGTTCGCAGAGGCCTTTCAGAGAGAATACGATGCATTGCAGCCCAGAGACTCTGCCACTGAGAGATGGGAAACGCTACGAGACACCATGCACCGCATTGCTATGGCCACCTTTGGGAAGAAAACTGTGAAGTCCCACGACTGGTTTGAGGCCAAATCATCAGAGATGACTCCCACTGTTGAGGCCAAGCGTGCCGCACTCACCAAGTATAAGCGGTCACCCAGTGAGAAGAACCTGCAAATGCTCAGGGCTGCCAGAAGTAAGGTTCAGCTTAACGCCAGGCGCTGCGCAAACGAGTACTGGACAGAGCTCAGCGAAGAGATACAGAGTGCTGCTGAAAGAGGCAACATCCGAGGAATGTATGATGGCATCAAGAAGGCACTGGGACCAACACAGAGCAAGATCACCCCCCTCAAATCCTCCACTGGGGAAGTAATCAGCAATCCTCGCCAACAAATGGAAAGATGGGCGGAACACTACTCCGACCTCTACTCCACACAGAACATGGTGTCCCCCTTAGCCCTCGATGCCATCAAGTGCATGCCGGTAATGGAAGAACTTGACGCAGAGCCAACTGCGGACGAACTCAGCAAGGCCATTGATAGCCTGGCATCAGGGAAGGCACCTGGCAACGACGGAATTCCCCCAGACCTCATCAAGCACTGCAAGACTTCTCTTCTGCACCCTTTGCACGCAGTTCTCTGTCAGTGTTGGAATGAGGGAGCTGTACCACAGGACATGAGGGACGTCAAGATCGTCACCCTGTACAAAAACAAGGGGGAAAGGAGCGACTGCAACAACTACAGAGGTATCTCGCTCCTCAGCATTGTTGGCAAAGTCTATGCTCGGGTCCTCCTAATCCGCCTGCAGAAACTGAGAGATCCACGGTAGACATGGTCTTCTCCCTTCGCCAAATCCAGGAGAAGTGCAGAGAGCAGCGGATGCCCCTGTATGTGGTATTCATTGACCTCACCAGGCCTTTGACCTAGTCAGCAGAGATGGCCTTTTCAGGGCTCTCCGAAAAATCGGTTGTCCCCCCCAAGCAGCACAGCTTAATTGAGTCCTTCCACTCAAACATGAAAGGGATGGTGCGGTTCAACGGAAACCTCTCCAAGCCCTTCGACGTACGCAGCGGTGTGAAACAAGGCTGCGTCCTGGCCCCAACCCTCTTTGGAATCTTCTTCGCTCTCCTCCTGAGGCATGCGTTCAGCACAGCGCAAGAAGGGATCCACCTGCGGACCAGATCAGATGGCAGGCTCTTCAACCTCGCCCGCCTCAGAGCAAGGACAAAGGTCTGTGAAGCCCTCATCAGAGACATGCTATTTGCCGACGATGCCGCAGTTGTGACCCATAGTCAGCGGGACTTGCAGTCACTAATGGACCGCTTCTCCCAGGCCTGCAAAGATTTTGGTCTGACCATCAGTCTTAAGAAGACAAACGTCCTGGGCCAAGACACGCCATCTCCACCAGCCATCACCATTGATGACTACATATCTTGGGTCCACCATCACCGATAACCTCTCCCTTGACACAGAGGTCGACAAGAGGATCGGGAAGGCAGCCACAACACTAGCCCGCCTCACACAAAGGGTGTGGACAAATCCCAAGCTGACCACAAAGACAAAGATGGCTGTATACAACGCCTGTGTCCTCAGCACCTTGCTGTATGGCAGCGAGGCCTGGACCACGCATGCTCATCAGGAGAAAAGGCTCAATACCTTCCACCTGAGAAGCCTACGGCGCATACTTGGCATTTCCTGGCAAGACAAGGTGACCAACACCGAAGTCCTAACCTGCGCTGGCCTCCCAACCATGCATACCATGCTGAGACAGCGTCGGCTGCGCTGGTTGGGCCACGTTCGCCGCATGGAAGATGGTCGCATCCCAAAAGACATCCTTTATGGTGAGCTTGCCACAGGGCAGAGAAACATTGGCCGCCCACAGCTGAGATACAAAGACGTTTGCAAGCGTGACATGAAGGCGCTTGAGATCAACGCTGAGTCCTGGGAGGACCTCGCAGACGACCGCAACAGCTGGAGAACTACTCTCAAGAAACAGCTGCGGATTGGTGAGGACAAACTGTCAGCTGCTGCAGCAGAAAAGCGAGTTCGCAGAAAAGGGATGACAGCCAACAGACCAGCATCAGCATACACATGCGACCGCTGCGACAGAGACTGCCTCTCTCGCATTGGTCTATACAGTCACAGGCGACGCTGCTTGGACCAAGCAGACAGCCCATCTAGACATTAGAACGGATGTACTTTTTCCATGGTCAGTCATGACCTAAGGAGGCCTACTACTACTATACTTAAATAAACAAAATGATAAGAGTTTCAAGGTTTCTTCTGCTTGCTTTCCTCTTTCGCTCTGTTATGCTATCACCAGTTTTTACGATTGCATGCGAGACTGAAAGTGTTCTTTATTTTGTGACACACTAGGATATGTAATTATGCATATTGCCCTGTTCCTATGGTGCTGAATTTCACATTCCACATGTTGCTGTTGTTTTGTGAATAGTTTGTTTCTTACCAGCACGGAGATTCGCAACGAGAATGCTTGAGTTAGAAACGAACGTATCTCTTGCTTTTGTTTTTGTTTTGTTTTGTTTTTATAAAGGGAGATTGTAGAATGGCTTGACCATCTATGTTTTCCCCCCAGCTTTTTATGCAATGCTGTTTTGTACTGCTGTTAGCACAAATAAACTTGGCAAGTAAGGCCTATCTTTTACAGCAACAGCTGTGTTTTCTGTATCAGATTTCCTGTTTAGTTTTCTGAAGGAGTCCAAAACAGAGCGAACGCGAACAGAAAATGCCACTACACATCATTAGGGTGCGGCCACACTACGAGCTATGAGCTGTGCTGTGCTGTAGCTGCGCGACGAGAATGATGACGCTGATTACTGTATAGGCGTCCACACCACGAGCGACGGAAATGTCCCGGTATTTATCGTAGCTTGCAGCTCGAGCAGTGTTTCTGTCAGTGGTTTTCCCAGGTTCCGACTGGATGGTTATGGAACTGCCCGTGATAAGCAAAACAGATTCAGAGGCTGGCGTAGTAGTATTTGCAGGGAGGGGAGGGGAGGGTAGTGACAGTGAGGGTGCATGCGGCACGCATGTGAACATGAGAATGTTTTGGCTTAATACAGCGTCTTGCACGTTTTACAATTGATTCATAACTCTTTGAATTTTAATTTCTGTAAGCAATTATCTTTTTTACTGATCAGTGTAAGTCAGTACACACGCACACACACACAAGTATATGTATGTACAATTTGGATTGACAGAGATACATGCAAATTTGATATCAAGGGGAAAAAACGTCAATGTTGCCAACATACAACACGCATGTTATAAACACATACTCTTTGATACATAACCTTACAAAGTATATGGCTGGCACACAACAAAATATATATATATATATATATATATATATATATATATATATATATATAATATATATCAAGTGCATTACCCCATTACTTTAATTGTGATGAAAAATATTTAATAATGATAATAATATAGTATTCTCGTCGTCATTATTATAGAGCTGATTATGTCCAGTAAAAAGGAGCTGAGAATGACATGCAATAGATTATCATATACAGCGTGCTTAGGAAGCGTTCATACAGAACATTCGTCTGCTGATATTCGTTGTCTGAAGCAGTTTTTTTGTTTTGTAAATTTACGATGAACAGATCCAAAAGGATCCTGAAAACGGGAGTGAAATCTTTCTCCGTCATGCTTGAAGTCCAGTACCAAATGATAATATTCACCATACACACTTCTTTGTTCATTAATGGGATTGACCCAGTACTGTCTTTCATCAAAAAGAATTGCTTGTCGTACGAAGTAGAAGATACCTGCTCTCCGACATTCTGAAACCAATTGTGTGAACGACAGCTAGCAGCACGCTAGTACACAACCAGCCCCTAGCAGCTTGTAGTGTGGCCACCTCAGCGGTCACCGAGCTTATAGCCAGCAGTATGCTAGCTAACCACAAGCTGTCACCGCTTTTGGTGTGGCCACCCACCGCTCAAAGCTCGCCTACCGCTACACCGCAGCCCGCTTCATAGCCGCTCGTAGTGTGGCCGAGGGCTAAGACTTCAGACTCGTGGCTTCAGCAGTACAGTCTCTTAGTGTATTATTTTTCGGGCTCTGTGCTATTCAGCGTGAAGTGCACTTGCAAGATACGGTTAAGTTACTGCGACTGAATTTCTTTTACACTCGATGCTGAGGGGCTAGGCCTACAAAAAGTTAGGCAAAATTTCGGTAAATCGTCCTTTCAGAGGTTATTTCCGGTCGCATTTGGAGGGAATATCGGCATCTCCCACCTAGCGTTTTGTTTTGGCCTAAAGAATTGTGATCGGACATCATGAATGAAATGGCAGAGGTGAGCAGATGGTGTTATTTGTTTTTGATATTTCGTACGTTTAGATAGCTTGTCGTTGCAATGATGTCATTACACCTTTTCACAAAACGAAGCTTGTATTGCGTCTCGGGCCTCGGGTCCCGCAACTTGGCGAGTCAGTCAGCTCCTCAGCTCATCGCACACTCAGTGTGACACTGCTTTTCATTTGCTGTTTGCAAGTTTATAAATGATAGAAATACGTGCAGTGATGCAGTAAAAATCGCTGACATCTAGAGTTTGTAATCTGCGTCTGAGTTTCATATTTCAGACAAAGCAATGGTTGATCAGTTTATCAGACGATTTAGTCGACCAGGGAAATTAAAAACAGGGGAGGTAATTTTTTTCGCTGAAGTCGAGAACCACTGGTTTTGCAATTTTTGTTCTCAGTTTGTTACTGTGTGTGTGTGTGTGTGTGTGTGGCGCGCGCGCGGGAGTATTTGTGTGTGTGTTTGTTAAAGAGAGGGAAAGAGATGTGAATATAATCGGTATTGTAACAAAGTTAAAAAAAAATTTTGTTTTCCTTTATTGGATTACAATAAAAAAACAGAACCGTATGTGTGCTGCTTCAAGTGCTTGTTCACTAAAAGCACCATTACTTTGGACCGGCTAAACTGATTGAAAGAAAAAGTAAATTACTAAATATCAGTAGAAAGGTCTTTGTTTGCCCAAGGTGACCAAGACTTAATAAACTGCTGGACCTTTGTAGGCCTACTAAGTAGTTATTAATTGCCTCAACTGGTTAACAGAAATTAACAGATTCTTAAAATGCTGCCAGCTTCCAAAATAATCACTTTTTTTAATTGTCATGATAAATTACAAGCTATTCAATATTGTTAAGCTCATTCATTATGTAATAGTTAATTAGTTTTCATGAACAGCCACCCATAAAAGTTTTTAACCTGTGTATTTATGTATTTTATATTTGCAGATCCTAATACTGGTCTGGTAATGATCATTTTGTATGCGCACACGCACACACACACACACACACACACACACACACACACCACACACACACACACACACACACAAAATATGAATGGGTAATGTGCAAGTGAGTCTCTCTGTCTCAGTGTCTCTCTCTCTCTCTCTCTCTCTCTCTCTCTCTCTCTCTCTCAGTCACACACATACACACACGAGTGGACGCGAACAAGACAAAACTGGGACAGAATGTGCCCCACCTCTTTGATTCACCATCCCCAATCCCCCTTCCCTCCTGATCCCATCAGTGATTGACAGTGTATTTGTAATTCTTTGGAGGGAGGAGGGGGTGGACCAAATGACCCCTAGAAAGACCGTCTTCCATGGCTGAGAGTAAGTATTCTGTGGGGGGGGGGGGGGGGAAGAAAAAAAATGGGGTTGTAAGATTGAAAGTGAAATCAGACCAAAGGAATGAAATAATGAAAGAAGCTTCAGTCTAGGAAAGTCGGAAATTATACCAAATGGAGAAAATTGAAAAGTGCCACTTTCTTTGATACTCAGTGGATTATGGGAAAACCTACATTTAAAAAAAAAACACCTCATACTTGCTTTGATTTAATCTTCATTCTCTCTCTCTCTCTCTCTCTCTCTCTCTCTCTCTCTCTCTCTCTCTCTCTCTCTCTCGAGTCTTTCCCTCTCTCCCTTGTCCCCTCCTTCATGTTTGTCTCTCTGTCACAGTTTTGTTCTCACTTTGGTTACAGAAAGGGGAGTCCTTGTTGTGCCAGTTCTGTTGGCGAGGATCTGAGGTGGAGAATATTTCTGGACAGCTGCATGCAGAGAAAATGGAATCTGGAAAAGTTATTTCTGCACATCATCGGTGCATGGTCAGTTTAGACACTTGCACCTTTAACTTTTAACTAAATAGTGATTGTTATCGATGTTTTCAGTTTGAGAACCATGTGAGTGTGTGTGTGTGAGTTTTTTATGTGTATAGTGCTAGAATTAGAAATATCACTCAAGAGGGATTATCACACTTGGACAGTATCCAATGCATTCCACCCAAATCTACCAGTGATGATCTGACATTCTTGCAAACTCCTATGTAATGGCAAGGTCATGAAATGGGATGGGGGAAAGGGGATCAATAAACACCAACCTGACACCACCAGAACAGTTGAAGCAATAACACTGTCAACAGACAGGCCAGTTGTTTTGTAGTTAGCTGATATTGATCTCGAGATATCAAATCTCAAGTACAATATAGCTGTATTGGCAGAGCCAGCAAAAAGGCTTAAACAAAACAGAACAAAACAAAATCATACAACAAAGCAAAACAGACAACCTCCTTCCCCCAAAACAAAACAGAACAAAAAACAGAACTGGCTAACTTGGGACTCCTGCATTGTCAGCATATAAATGAGATCCACCTGAGGGTTGAATCGATGAACATGTGTGAGTTATGAAACGTGTAGTTTTGTTCAATCATGATAATATCGCACTTTTACTTTAGTTTTATCATAATCTTATGTGAAGGACCAATTGTATGGATAATATATGTGTGTATATATCTGTGTGTGTGTATACACGATATGTGTGCATCTATACATTTGTGACTGCAGTCTGCTCAGCTGGTATGCTCATATTCAAATTATCATGCTTAGCAAGCATAGGTGTGTATGTGTGCGTGCGTGTGTGTGTGTGACATTTGACATGTCCAAACACAGTTTCACATTACCAGTGTGTAGGCAGGGTTAAATTGAGAAATAGAACTGACCTAATTACAGTGCGAACCAATCATGCCCAGGGGTCGGAATTCTCTGATGCACGGATTTCCGTGGTAGAAAAAAATCTCTTCCCTTGAATTACATGGACCATTTTCCTTAAAAATCCTTGCTCATCTTTATTTTTCAAACTCAAAGTAACATATTTTGAGTATGTATTATGTGCATGCATTGAAATTGAACAGTGCTGGCAACATCTTTTTACAGCTTCCTGATTGTCTGATCTGATGCCTGAAAATTTGCTTGATTGCACAAATTTTCACCCCTTCAAGGTTTTGCCCCTGGGGTAACATGCCCCCAGACTCTCCTAGATTTTCTCAGTTTTTTTGTTTTTTCTGCAAGTCCAACCCATTATGTGTCTTGTCCTTTATGCCATGGATTTGTCTACAATGAAATTCAGTATGAGCCAGACAGAATTGCACTTGTGGTAAATAAAGCTGGCATCATTGTGAAGCACAGTTGATCAAGTCAGGACTTCATCATGTTGATGTTAAAAGACAACAATAATTCCTCTTAATCAGAAAAGTGACAAATGATGAGGGTCATTGTAAATGTAATAGCAGATTTTTTTTTGCTGTGAAAGACAGGTGACATGCTTATCATTGAAATGAATTCAGATTAAAGTTTTACAGATGTTCCAGAATTATGCAAACATGATAGGTCCTAGAGACTGAAGTTATTTCATCATTTCTGAATATAAGTTATAACAGTTTTAAACTTGAGATTCTGTGTTTGTGTGTGTGCTTTTATGATTGTATACGCTGCTTCACTGACATGTCATTTGCTGCCAGAGTGCTACTTTTAGTATCCGGTCTGCGTATATGTATGTATACATAAACTGTCTGGATTAAAAAAAAAAAGAGTGAATTGCAGAAGTGTGTGTGTGTGTGTGCACTGTGTGGATGCATGGGTGGGTGTGCATGCGCATGCACATGCGTACTGTGTGCAGCAATACGCTTCAGGCCTGACTCAGTACAAATGTGAGATGTTTGGTGGATTTGACATCAAGGCAGTGGAGAAAGAGATCTCTCGAGGCAAGAAACTGGTATGTTTTTGTGAGTGGCAGAAAACCCTTAGTAGGAGTCTAACTATGATTAAGTTATGAAACTGTATGGCAGTAAATACATTGCCTAGTGATAATATACATTGAACTGTAAGGCAGTAAATACATTGCCTAGTGATAATATACATTGCCTAGTGATAATCTGACATGTCAAGACTGCGGTTATAGATTTGTGAATGGCGGTATGTACATAGCATAGTGAACGTCTGAATGACAGTAAATAAATTGCTTTGTGAGGGTCTGACAGGTAAGGAAGACAGGAAACTAATTTAATGTCTGTTCACAATCATGAGTTTAGACACGTGCAAGGGTTGGGGATATGAAGCTGAATATAATAAATCAGTTAATAACAAAATCAAATAACAGTTTATGACAGCTTGCTAACAGGAGATCTGAGAATTTGCTGAATAAGATCATTACTTTTTTTTTGAAGAAATATTTCTATTGTCATTACATGAAGTGAATAAAATCATTAACTTTTGTTGTGTCATTACATGAAAGGGTTGGTCAGGGTTACCAGGTCTACAGATACCTTCTAATAAACAATGATACCATATATCATCTACATCATGTAAGAATGTTGTTCATCCATTGCACATGGCAGCTGACATAATCTGGAGAACAGATCATATTTATCACCAGAAGTGGGTAAATCGAGTAAATGGCAGATGGAAGAAGAAGAAAAATTACACGAGAAAAATCCAAGTTGTTATTTCTATACACTGTAAATAAGATAGAGAGCATTTAGAGAACATGCTGTGTGTTGTTTTTTAGACATATCTATACATTTTTTTGTGCGTTTTGACTTCCAAGAGTAAAACCTTCATTATATATAAGCCAAAATTTATATCTGTCAAGGACGTTAGGTGTTTTGTGCGGTGAGGGATGAGAGTATTTAAAAAGCATGCTTAATTTGATCTTTCTAATGAAGGGCTAATTTCAGGAACTGATTGTCCTATTTAGTGGTATGTTATGGAACTTGTATTGTTTGAAGCACCCTATTTAGCTCATTTGACAGAAACTTCATTCCATTAAGTCCACAATGTGAGCGAACCCGATGAGAAGAAACATTATCATGGCTTGATGAAATACAAAAACGGTGCCATTTCAAAGTTGATTCCGAAATTGCTTCAAACTATGTAGCACTGACTTAAGAGTCAACACAAAGCAATACATTTTACATTGTAGATGGTCTATGAGAGACTGCACAGTTCAGAGTCTAGAATACCTGGCATGTAAGATTTAAGTTATAAAACTGAAAGGCAGTGTACATTGTTTAGTGAGACTGGCATGTAAGATTTAAGTAATAAAACTGGTATGTTTATAGGTCAGAGGTTGTCCTGTGCTACTGATAACCGTGTAACCTTTACTAAACTGCCACATGTGAGGAGTGAACCCAGCAAAACCAAAAAAAATGTTTTATCTGGACAAGGATGAGCTCAGCCAGGTTCAATTTGCTCAAGACATGACACATGGAAGAAAAGTATATTGAAACTACATTGGTATGGCCACATAACACAGTCCAGTGGCCTTGCCATATCAGTTCCCTTGGGAAATTAGTTCCTATGGACAGCGAAACCCTTGCAGAGACCCAGGCTTTTGGCACACAACTGACAGAGCTGGAGGAATCTCGTGAACAGTTCGCTTCCTGCAGGAAGGTGGTTGACGGGGTGAGGGAGTCAAAGGGTTAAGTTTTTGCAGTTGGTGGATAGAGTATGGAAGTCGGCGGGTTAAGTGCGGTGCGCCAGTGGACTCTTAGTGGAGTTAAGGAAGAAGAAGAAGAGGTTCATTATTTTATGAGGACATGTGAGATTTAAGTCGTAATGATACAAAAGTGAAGATGATCTTACAAAGTTAAATTTTAAAAACCCAGCCCCTCATTTTTTACTTTTTGGATTAAAAACATCTGATGGCTTACTGGGATAACTTAAGATATAGTTGTTGGGTTAGAAAATCCTAAAAAATTTTTTATTTTTTTTCGTATCCTCCTGGGAAGATATTGTTGATTTCAGTAATGATACTGTTTATCAAATTATGTGATAATGATAAATTGTTGTTGATTTCAATGATGATACTATTTATTTAACTGTATGATTAGTTGAACTCAAGTGATATCATGAAACAAGTTTTGCATGATGAAATCTACTTGGGAGATTCCACTCTGTTGTGTAGTGTTTTACGAAGAGCTTCTGTTTCACAGCGTTGCTCCGTCTGCAAAGGGTCCAAAGGGAAACAGTGTCGGGGAGCTTCATGTGGCTGTGCAGTGAAGCATTGTCGCAAAACCTTTCATTTCACCTGTGCCAGTACTGACCCAGTCACTGTCACCAAGCGACTGGTTGTCACCAAGAACAAGAACAACCCTGAAGAGAAAACAGTTATGTATAGGTGAGTCTGAGTTAAGTTGAGGAAGAGAGAGAGAGTGTGTGGTGTGTATGTTGTGATAAGTTTGAGAAAGCAGTTTTAGAAAGAGAGAGTGAGTTTGTGTGTGTGCGCGTAAACGTATGTGAAATAGGTAATTGTTGCTTCATGTAACCTTTCCTTTCTTTTAGCATTTGGTACTGAGGGGAATAAAAAAGGTGACAATTAATTACTAAATTAGACTGAATTTAATGATTTCCCCGTCATTGGTGGTGAATAAAAATCATATCAGGTGACCTAAATCATCTGGTTGGTAAAAGACATTGAAACAATTTCCAGTTTAATAATGGAGAACAAGTAAAGAAATCAAACCCAACATAATTAGTAAAGCCATTGAGAGTCATGGCCACTGAACAGTTCCATTTGTCTGCCACTTGACCTGGTGCTACTTTTACCCCTGTGGGGATGCCGGGGGCTCTTTCAGTATAAATAGTATCCCCCCTTCTGGAAATTGTGTGCTAGAAATTTCTCTTTTCTGTCACTGTCTTTGTTTCTTTCTTCCTCCTTTGCTTTCTGTCATTTCTTCCTATCATTTTCTGCCTTGCTGGTCCATTTACCTGTATATGTTTGATAAGTCTTACATACTTTCTTTTAGGATTGATAATTGGGTACATGTATTAAGTGCAGTTTTGGCTCTAAGGAAATGAGATATGTGGAAGCAATTTTAGGTAATTTAGGCCGATTCGTATTCAGGTATGTTTTTTAAATTTCCTGTGTGATAAATTGGACGTAGTGGTCAACACCGGGAGCATCTCTTTAGATTATGTGCCCTGGTATGGCTCTGTGCAGTCGGCTGGGCTTTAAACAAAAATGATAATAATGACCCTTTCACTCCCTCACCCTATCCACCAGCTTCCTCCAAAGGCAAAAATTTAACCCTTTGACTCCCTCAGCCTATTGGAGGGAGCTGGTGGATAGGATGGAGTCAAAGGGTTAACTCTTTGAAGACGTAATATAGTGGCCTTGCACAACCACTGTGGACGCGATCAACGGGACCTGCCACAACCCTTGGTGACGCACGATTTTGGGGGGTTTTCAAAAAATTCTCAAAAATACAGATTTTACAGCACAAGAACAGATTTTATATCAAAATAAAATTCAGTTTACGCTCTTTGAGCTGAAGCTACATACAAGAACAATACATCTATTCTACTTACCTTCCTAGAAGGTGAAATGGGGTAGGGTTTTGGCTCTGGGAACGAAGTTTTTGATTGCAGCCGACGACAGTAATCCAACACATAAAGTCAGTGAAACACCCATTCTTGATCAGGTAATCCAGAAATTCAGGTATTCACAAGTCCTTGGTATGACCAGAAGATATAAAAGAACAAACACAGCTTTGTTTTCACACAGGTGAAGCAGCAAAGTGATTATGACGATCCTTTCAAGAAGAAGAAGGCCTAAATGTCGCCATTTTGGTGCAAGGATGGTCACTCCGGTTGGTTTGGATAAAGGCAAGAAACTGACTAATCGGGATAAAATCGATGCAAGGGAAGTAACAAACACTTCAGAAGATACCAAAGAGTGTTCCTATATGTGTAGTTAGTTCCCTTAGACCAGCGACCGGCTTGCATCTATTTTTTTAAAAACCGCAGCGGAATATCCGCTGTCACGTCTCTATGGTTTGGCCAGCTGCAGCGGAATGTCCGCTGTCACGTCTCTAACAGCCTTGCTGGCTGCAGCGGAATATCCGCTGTCGTCTACGAAGAGTTAATCTTTTGCAGTTGGTAGATAGGGTGCAGGAGTCAAAGGGTTAAAAGAAATAGATAAAACCATCCAGAGTTAGGGAAAAGAAAAAGAAATAAAATCAAATATTCTGTGCACACGAGAATGACAGGTGATTTTTGGAACTGGAAAATTACAAAAATAGAATTAGAACGTTATTTAATGTACAGAACAAGACAGGTGCATATATTCAGCCAGCTGGCCTTTGTCAAGCATATACAAAAGACAACAAAGAATAAATGCAGCAGCACAGACAGCACTTAGCAGGGAAAAAGTAGAAAACTTCCCTGATGTGGCTTTTAGCAGAAGTGATTTCTTGCTTGAAACTGAAGGAAATTGTCATGATGCTGACAATATTATCCAATATTTAGGTCTACCTCTAGAATTTAAGACCTGCTGTAATAGATATGCAGTGTAAACTACCATGTTGAAAGAAGGAAAAACATTAGTAAATGTGAGATGAATACATTTGCAATTTATATACATTGCATCATTGAAGAAGAAGCTGTTAGAAATAAAAACATAACAATACCACATGGAGTAAATGAATTTATTAGTAAGCAAAAGACTTGTTGACATATTGTCTAAAAGTGTAGAGATGTAATGGGACAATAAAAAAATTTTACTGGTACAGTAGCAAGTATGAGTAGCCAACATTATCCCATGCTTTTGCATTATGTCCCATCATTTAGTTGTCAGGACATGATATCTGAACCTTTATTCCAATCGGAAATCTAACTTTAGTGGTTTGCTTCCATGACAGGGTGCTCGAACTGCTAGGGCTTCATTTCAGGTGTGTCTGCAAGGGATTTTATGTTATTTTGTGGGAGAATATTGCCAGGTTGAACATGTTTTGTTTGCTTGCTTTTGTTTGTCTGTTTGGTCTTACCTTTCAAGGAAACAACCCTACATTCCCACTCCTGGGACTGTAACAGTGTACCAGCATTGGTCACTGGCAGTCATTTTCTTTTTGTACGAATTGAACCTCACAAGATTGCTTCCCAAGAGTACTTTAAAAAAAAAAATTTTTTTTTTTACTGTGTTAGTGTATGCTTTTATTTATAATTCTTTGTTTTGATTTCCTTGAATGCTCTGTCACTTGTTTAGGTGATGTCTCTACACTTTATGCAGTTATACGGTCTTATGAATTGGTGGCGTGCTCTACATAATTATGTGTGAATGCCCCTCTCTTCTTGCTACCCCAAGCAGCAGGATTGACAAGTGTTACATAAGCTAAATGCCTCACCTGCTTTGGGAGCATAAGGACACTTAAATGCAGAAAAATGTGGGAAGATCATTTAGGCTGTTCCCCAGCCACAACTTTTTTTGTGTGTGCATTACAGCATTTTCTTCCTCCAAGGTGTCGTGTTTTATTTTATGCTTCAGACCAGACAGTTTATTCTGTCAGATGAAAGGTCTATTTTGTTTGCGTCTTTTTGTCTTCCTGTTTGTCTTTACCATTGCAAGGGAGACAAGTCTAATATCCCCTCGCTTGAAGGGCTGTAAAGACATGCCTGCATTTACTGTATTTGGCATTGCGGTGACTGGCAGTTGCTTTCTTTTTATGCTTATGTGATATGTGAAGAATTGTCAGCATGAATGTCATGGTGTTTTTGTAGATTTAGACTTTGTTCGGTATGATTCTTTTTTTAATGCATTGCTGAACAAAGAGAATTTTAGAATTAAGAATAGAGAAGATGAAATGGCATAACCCATTTTGAAGGTCATAGCGAGTTGTCAGTTTCTGTCCAGAGGCAGGCTGGAGATGAGTATGTGGGTAGGCATGGCCAAGGGAAATGATTATAAAAACTTTTTAAGCTAACGTCATTTGAGCGCTGTTGACTGTTGATCATTGAAATTTCTTTTTGAATACAACTTTTGTAAAGTATCTGACATTTTTCAAAGACCTGAAAGAGGGATGATTGTGTGGGTGGGCATGGGAGACAGAAAGGGGAATAAAACTGACATTATGATTTCTGTGGTAACACGTCATTTCAGCGCCATCATTTTAGCACCACCAATTTAGCGCCACCATTTCAGCGCGGAACATTTCAACGTCGTACATTTTAGCGCCGTACATTTCAGTGGGGGGGGGGGGCATTTGTTTTACGTGGTTTAAGTGATGTGAGTGATCATCTGGCACAGAACGTCTGGCGTCACATTCAAGACAATGGACTCTCAAATGACTACAAAAACGACGAAAATTTCGCGAAATTGATGAGAATGCTGCCGGGTTTGGCATATCTGCCTCCTGGAGACGTCGAGCATGCCTTCGAAACTGTCTTTGATCCTACATCGCCTTTTTATGACGTACGTGGCCAACCAGTATTTGACTACTTCGAGGACACATACATTGGCAGACCTCGTCGTCGTGGCCCCCGTCACTCACCACTTTTCGAAATGGGAATGTGGAATGTGCATGACCGAGTCCTTTCGGATGCAGCGAAGTCCAACAACAGTGTGGAAGGATTTCACAACGCTTTCCAGAACCACGTAGGGGCGTACTCACCAACTTTGTGGAAGCTCATTGCAGTCCTCAAAAAAGAGCAAGCGATGGTTCAAGCTGACGTTACGCGTCTTATTGGAAGTCAGGCTCCTGCCCCGAAGCGGCGACAGTACAAAGACTTACAAAAGCGTGTGAGAACCATAATCCTGCAGTACAATGCAGGAGATCGTTCTCTCATGGACACGATGGAGGGACTTGCATTTGCGTTCATGTTTTAGGCCAACTAGGCATGTTTTACAATGGAGAGACACCAAGTGATTTTAGTGATTTTAATGGACACCATGGGTTTTAGATGATTTATCATTAAAGTTCAACTTGTTCAAAAAAAATGTGATTAGCTAGTTTATGTGTTTAGCTAGTTCTCTCTCTCTCTCTCTCTCTCTCTCTCTCTCTATCTCTCTATCTCGTTTGGCCGTTTGGCGCTGAAATGTACGGCGCTGAAAACTCGCCACGCTGAAATGGTGGCGCTGAAATGGTGGCGCTGAAATGGTGGCGCTGAAGTGTCATGGAACCGATTTCTGTACTGCTGACTTTTGACAGTATATTGCATTGAAAATACTTTTTGAGAACAACTTTCTAAACTTTTTTTATTTTTCTGTTTTCTGTTTGTTGCCCCATCATCTGCACTGCTCATGTATTACTACCCGACATTGCTCATTTCAGCCACCAGCACATCTCAAACCCATCAAAACTCTGGTCAAGAGCAGATCAGTGAAGGGCTTCAGGATCTTTGACAATTTCAGACAGTGCTTTGATGATGGGGATGGTAGTCATGATTTTGGATGGAGATAGTAAGTCATTGACTGATGAGGTTGTATTCAGTATTAATTTCATGATATATCCTAGTGTCAATCAGGCCCAAGAGATATAAAGTCTCTCGGTGGTGCATCCATCAGGTGGATGATGCTTTGCTACTATGTTGTCCTGGTCTTCTCCAATGACTCCATAGCACTCTCAGCTCTGGATAGGAGCCAGTTGGGGCAGAACCATTTGCCCAGTTTGTTAAAACACTATGCTGTTAACACAGGGGTTGTGTGTTCATTCCTCAGGCAGGCCAGTTACTTTTTGATTATAGCAGACTGGCTGGCTCCTTAATAGAGCTGCGAACTCATGACTTGATGTTTGGAGTTCAGTCCTAGCTGACAGTAGAAAAACTGGACTGGTCACTACCCATTAGTCAGCTTATCAGAAAGTCCACAGTACAGAAACTGCTTTGTTAAAAGTTGTTAATGATCTTCTGCAGGCTTTTGATAATAGAAAAGTGTCCATTCTGTCACTGCTAGATCTTTCACCTGCATTTGATTCTACTGGCCATTACATCATGATCTGAAGATTGTCATCCGCATTTGGCTGCGTTGAAACTGTTCTAGAGTGGTTCAGGTCATGTCTTTCTTGTTGAAGTCGGTCTGTTGTCACCAATGACCTTAGGTTAGCTCCATCTCTGTTGAAATATAGTGTTCCACAGGGTTCTGTTCTGGGCGCTGTTCTCTTCACTGTGTATTTACAACCACTTAGCTCTGTTTTCAAACAGTCAGGAGCCCTCTACCATTTCTTTGTTGATGATTTGCAATGTACCGCTGTTCTTTTCCAACAGACATCGCCAGCACAGCTAGACAAAATACAAACACCACTGAAAACATAGCTGCCTGGATGAAAGCAAACAAGCTAAAAGGGAATGAAGAAAAACAACTAATGTACATTGGCACAAAATCAGACCTAACGAAAGTTACCAAAAACAATGGTTATCTCAGGAAATCTTCAAAGAATCTTGTGGATTTTCTTGATGATTACTATCCATGGAAGCTCCTGTTTAATGCATGAGCAAAATCCTGTATCTCCAACTATGCTGAAAAATCCGCCCATCGCTCTGCTGATACCTCAAACAAGCTGTGTGTAACTTCCGTTCTGTCCAGACTAGACTACTGTCACTCTCTCATATCTGGACTTTCTGATGTGCTTTGAAGTGCTTTTTGAAAGTAAGCAGACAGCTGCTTTGTCCTAAAGATACTGGTGTGTGAGTGGGAAGGTGTGTCACTGTGTGTGTGTGTGTGTTCATGTGTGTGATTATCCAAACTCCAGCGAATCCAAAACAGCACAGTTCGGCTTGTCCTACGGGTGAGCAAACGGAGCAGTGTATAAGCACTCTAGTGAAAATTAAACTGGCTGCCTGTCAAAGCAAGAATTGAGTTTAAAATTGCCACACTCTGCTTTCAGTGTCTAGTTCAAAAACAGTGCCAATGTATCAGAATTTCTTGTGCCTTACAAACCTTCCAAGGCTCTCAGGTCTCAAGAACCTTCTCTCTTAATTGTACCTTCGTTCTCACTTATAACTTGTGGAAAGAAATCTTTCTCTGTTTTTGGCCCAACAACATGGAACTCCTTCTAGGATCTTTAAGACAAAGCAGTTGTCTGCTTTCAAAAAGTGCCTTAAAGCACATTTCTTTCACAAGTATCTCCAGAAATCCATAATTTAATGCTTACAGTTCTTAATCCAGTGGTATTGCAATTTGTCTGATATGTATATGTGTGTGTGTGTGTGCATAATTATGTATGTATATGCATGCTTATATGCGTATGTATTTTCATGTGTGTGATTATCTCTGATAAATTGAAAAACATTTTTTGTTATTTTTGATGAACCATGTTTATGTTGCAGTGGTACATACATATATGCCATGTGTTTGTACTGCATTAAAATGTATTGGCATTGAAATGTTTATACTGCATTGATATATGTGTGCTATTGTTGTACTGCATTACGGTATTAAGTTCACAGTGTTTATGCTGTTTGTAAAACACAGTGAGCATTCTCTGACATATATATTTGCGCTATATAAATGGAATTATTATTGTCATTATCGTTCACCCTACCCCCTTCCATTTCAAGAGTTTGCCAGAGCATAGGGTTTTGCGCAGGCTCATGAAGTTAGCTTAGTTTTTGATTTTTAGTTTTTGATTTTGTTGTTTTAACCCCACCCCACCCCCTCAAACAAAAAACAACAAACAAAAAAAGCAACAGATTTGTTTAGAAATAAACCATTAATGTTCTTGTCTCTGTAGAGTCTTCTGCTCACCAGACCATGAAGCCACCTTTCGGAAACTGCTAAAGAGTGGTATGTTGTTGGCTATAGTCATGAGTATGTGTGTGTGTATTGATTATGTGTGTGTATATACTTATGTATGTGTGTGTGGTGTGTGTCTGTGTATGTCTGTGTGTAAATGGGGTGCCTATACACAAACTAGTATCATTTTAAAATGAATCATGTGTGGGGAAAAAGTGTTTGAATGCAAGGGGAATTGTTTGTGTGGTTTTATATGTTAGAAGGCACACCATACGATTATTGCAAACATTTCACTGTATCTGCACTGACATGTTTTTGTATGTCCCTGTATTTTGACAAACAGGAAGATGAAGTTTTCTTGTTCTTGATGAAATTTTTACCAGGCTTCTTAGTATGATATCTCTGTGTGCAAGTGTGTGTGTGTGTGTGTGTGTGTGTGTGTGTGGTGTGTGTGTGTGTGTGGGTCGTTTTAACAGATTAGCATAGGAACATACTTGACATAAATCAGACACATATTTGTAGTTGCGTGCTGTTACTTGATTAGTCTCATATGACACTTTTTACTCATTGGCTTTTAGTGTATGTCACTGCAATCAAACAAGATGTCAGTATCATAAAATTGAAAGAGATCAGCGGGTGAATTATCGCATATAGATACCTGTCTGCAGAAATAAGTTTAGCATGTCTTTCTCTTGAGTATTCACCACAGATTCTACACAGAAAATGCAGCTGTTCAGTATGTAATGTTTACTGTTTTCAGGCTTTTGTGCACTTTCCATCTTGAAATAAGTAAAACTATGCTCCAAAAATGGTACTGAACACTTAGACCTACATCCACAGTTAACAACAGGTCCAAGCACACACTAAAGAAGGGTAACATTAACAATATTCACAAGTTTTACCGAAGAAAAGACACATTAACAGTAGGCACAATTATGCACCTAAGAAGGGTAGCAACCATGTGTGCATCCACATTAAGTTAAAAAATCACTCTAAAGAAGCCAGCACACCATCTTATACATCAACATTCCAGAAAAGTCACAGAAATACACCTCGAAAGAGGGCACCAAAAACATGTATACTAAACTCTTTATGCATTCTTTTACCCCTAAGTTAATAAGGGCACAAAAGTACACTCCAAAACAAGAGTAGTGCATGCTTCTCTGACAAGTTCTTTACACACACACAGTCATTTCCACTTAACATTGAAGTTGGTAGTTGTATCCAGGGTAGTTTTCTTTGAGACATGAACAGAAGAAAAAAACAAAACAAACGAATAGCGCTTTGCTAGTGAGTGTAAAGAAAGCTGACAGCAACTAAGACACTACATGATCCCTTCTGGCAGGGAGGGGAATGCAGAAGCGGGATCAGGTCAGGTGCAACCAGCCTGTCATAAGTGGCAGGAAAACCTGCTGTATACACAGCAGTGATACATATATACATATATGTGTAGGTGATTTCATGTATGATGTATATAGTTTGATATATGTTTAATGCATTGTTTCTGCATGTTAAAAGTGCAAAGAAGAAATGAGTTAAACAAAATTAAGATTATCATCACCTCTTCACATGTATTCATCTGATATAGTTTTAATTTTGTTTAACTTGCGTGCAGAATTGCGTGGGATAACTAGAAAAAAGCAGCGAGGACGTAGTTTGGAAAACAGCGCTGAAGGCGAGGCCGAGACTGAGACAAATGAGACTTCAGATACTGCTCACAGTGATGGTGAAATGCTCATCACTTCCTCTGGTATTGAAGGATCCCCCAAGCTCCTAGGCTACTCAGGCAACAAACTTGACTGTGAAATTGATGTGACTTCTCCCGTTACGAACAGATCCATAGGGGAACCCAAGTTGTTGGCTGAGAGTCCTTTACCCGTGTCATCAACTGGTTTGTCTTCAATTGTTATTGAAAAGGACACTGATAATGAGGCTGGTGAGTAGTTGGTGTGTTTGTGTGTATAGATGGGGCATCATTGTGTTTAAATTTTTTGGAGTTGGTAACAGTAAACGTCTCCTCTGGACATGGTTGTGGTCTGCTTTGGTATAACAAAGTAGTTGTGATCTGTGTAGTAAAGGTGGTGTTACAAGGTGGGTTTTTTTTCCCTTGTAAAGTGTGTGGTAGGAATGGCATTAAAGTATTTTTCTTTCTTGTGGTCTGTGTACTAGGGGTGGAGTGACATTTTTTTTTTCCAGGATATGTGGTCTGTTTTTTCTTCCTGATCTTTGTGGAAGAGGTGGTGTTACAGATTTTTCTAGTATGTGGTCTGTGTGGCAGAGGTAATGTTAGTTTTTTTCTGCCCTTGTGGTCTGTATGGTAAAGGTGGTGTTTAATTTTTTTTTCTCTTGTGGTCTATGTGGTAGGGGTGGCGTTACTTTTTTCTTTCTGTCTTGTGTGGTAGGGGTGGTGTTACAGATTTTTCTCCCTTGTGATCTTTATGGTAGAGGTGGTGTTACAGTTTTTCTTCCATTATGGTCTGTATAGTAGAAGTGATGTTACAAAATTATTTTTCTCCCTTGTAATTGTGGTGAAGATGGTGTTACAAGTTCTTTTTTCTTCCTTGTGATCTGTGTGTGGTATAGATAGTCTTACATTTTTGTTGTTGTTGTCGTCTTTGTGATCAGTTTGGTAGCCTAGGAGTGGTGTTCATACACATCAACCACTATTTGAGTCGCAGTTTCAAACAGAGTGAGAATTAGACAGTATTGGAATACTAAACCATCTGCCAATTCTCAGCAAAGCTCGCCACTACTGTGCAGAAACATAAATGCATTTTTTGATGCAGTTTTCTGATTTTGTGTAGTATTTTGTTTATACACTGTAGTACTTGGAAAGCGATGAAAAACGTAGGAATTACAATTAAAATGTACAACTTGACATATATGGGTGTTACATTTTTGTTTTGTCCCTTGAGGTCTGTGTGGTAGGGATGGTGTTATAGTCTTTTTTGTCCATTGTGTTGTGTGTGGGTTGCTGGGGACTCTTTCAATAAAAACTTTAACCCATCCTCTAGAAATTCTGTGTTAGAAATTTCCTCTTTTCTGTCAATCTCTGCTTCCTTGCTCCTTTGCTTCCTGTCATCTGTTGTTATCATTTCCTGCTTTGTTGGTCCATTCACTGTATGTGTTCTATAAAGTTTTATGAAGTTTCATTTAGGATTGATAATTGGTACATGTATTAACTTCATTTTTGCTCAAGGAAATGTGATGTACAGAAGCAATTTTGGGTAATTTAGGCCAGTTTTTAATGTGTTTTAGTGTACTTAGTTGCATTTCTATATTTGTATTCAGGTTTGTTTTTCAAATCCCTGGTGATGAATTTGGTGAAGTGCTCAATGCTAGAGGCATATCTTTAGATTCTGTGCACGAATACATTGATATATGTACTGTAGAGGTGATGCTTGGCACACAAAGAACAGTATGTTTTACATTTTATCTTTTAATGCTATTAGTATTATTGTGATATTTAGCAAGTAAAGGTAAAAAAAACACTATTTACAACAAAATTTGTGAAATTAAGTGCGTTGCTAGGGGCAACGGCGGCCTTATTGGATCAAAACACATATTTTCTTTGAACTCTTAACACATCACATATTGCTTCAATTGCAATAAAAGTAAGTACATGTATTTGCATAGTACTGTTTTACAACATTACAACTTGATTTTGTGATATTTTGCTTGGAACAGATTTTATGGTTATTCAAAAAAGTAATAAGCAATATTGAATAAAAAGACACAAGATGTGTACTTTCATGAGTAATATCTCACTTCACAATAAAGATATCTAAAATCCCAGTTGTCATGCTGTGAGTATGATATAAATGCATGTGTGTGCCAAATTTTATGTATTTTGGTTGAAAAAAATAAAGATTTTTTTGCTCCCCCTATGTGAATAAAAGTCGAATTTGAAAAAATCAAGTTTTTTGGTATGAATTTGTGTGCACAGACTATATGCCTACTCCAAGGTAAATCAATCTTATTTCAAAATAATGGATATTTTCATGCATATGAATGGTCACACATGACGGCAAATATATCAAAGTTTATCGAAATGACAAAAACTTAGAAACAAAAAATTTGAGAAAAATCAGAAAAAAATCATGATCCTAGGGTGCCAAACATCATATTTTAATTGTTTACAGGTGTTTATTTTTGGGGTCAGCGAGATGATGTGTGTGTTTTCAAAATGATTACAGCCTTGATGTAGCTTTGTGTGGTTAGTTGGGTTTTAAACGACAGTGATAATAGTCTCTCTTGTGGTCTCTGGTAGCGGTGGTGGTAGTTTTTTTGCTTTTTTTCTCTCACTCCCTTGTGGTCTGTATTTCTGGTAGGGTAGTGTTACAAGATTTTTTTTTCTTTCTTGTAGTTTGAGATTTGTTTAGTGTGGAGGTGGTATTACGATTTTTTGCCTGTGTTGTTTTTTGGTCCCATGTCTGTGTTTATGTTAGGGGTGGTGTTGCAAGGTGTTGTTTTTTTTCTTCACTCTTGTGTCAGATGTGGCTGAGGTAGAGACAGAGTACCAGCTTGTTCTTTCTCCCTTGTGGTCTGTGTTTGTGTTAAGGGTGGTGTTAGAAGTCAAGTCTTTTTTTTTCCCTTGCAGTGTGAGGTGCATTTGTGTTGGGGGTAGTATTACAAGTTTTTGTTTTTTCTGAGGATGGTGTTAACAAGGTACGTGTGATGTTACAAATTTGTTTGTTTTCATCCTCTCATTTCTGGTAGGAACGGTGTTAAAAGTTTGTGTGTGTGTGTGTGTCTTTGTTGTGTTTTGAATTTATTTTAGAGATGGTGTTAAAAGTTGTTTTTTTCATTTCTTTCATGAGGTCTGCATTTATGGTAGAGGTGGTGTTTGTTTGTTGTCTCCTATGGGGTTCTACGTTTGTGGTTAGGATGATGTTACACGTTTTTTTTTTCTCACATATGTTCTTGTGTTTGTGATAGTATTGGTGTTACAAGCCTTTTTTTCCTCCCTTATATTCAGTTTCATACATGGCATATTACTCAAGATATCTACCATTTTGTATTACAATTTTAATTCAATTTCATGGCATATTACTCAAGATATCTACCATTTTGTGTTACAACTCTAATTTATTGTAATCCCTGAAGTGTAGTTAACTCAATCGAGTCGCAGTCTTCAGGGTCATTCTGCCCCTCAATTCGGAGGATTTTTAGCACATTTTAAAAAAATATAGAAAAACAACCAAATAAAGTAGACAAACAAAGTAAAGTGATACAGAAAGACCAGGATTAGATCTTTACAAATAATCTTACTTTATTTATGGTATTCCGTGTACTTGTAAATGATCAGGTATCCAAAGGGGGGTAATTTTTTTTTTTTTGATGGATATGAACACACACTGTGAAACAGTTTTAGATGAAGTCCAGAACATGATTTCGATGCCATGGATGTTTCAAATCACAAGATTACTGGTAGTTGTCACTTTTTGTGTACAGTTGCACCAGAGCACAAAATATTCACAGAATTGTGAGGTTCGACTTGCTTTCCTTGACGCCACTTGCGAAATTTGCATATCGCGGGTAGCGCTGAAAAAAGGCTACTGTTGTCTTTGTTTCACATTGCCACAAACGGTCTAAGGTAAATAAATGCTGTAAACATACCCTAGTTTAGGTTCCCAGTGAGTTTTCCCTATAACTGACGCTTCTGACATAAAAAAAAATACAAATGTCTGCCGTCGATAAATCGACGTCGCGTACCCAAGCAGTAAACGGAAGTGACGGAGATTTTCTTCTGGCATGAAGCGATTGAGTTAATTGTGAGGACAATCTGTTCGTGTATCTGTTGTAGAAACAGTCATAGCATACATCAGTTTATAGTTTTGAGCAGGGTTTTTTTTTTTTTTTTTTTTTTTTTTTTTTTTGTATTTCAGATAATTATTGTATTTCAGATAATTATAAGAAAAAATTCTGTGTGTAAGTAAAACATGTTTTGTTCCGTGTTCAATTTATGTATTTTCAGAAATGGTAGGCATATTGCTATATTAAAGAAAAACTTTGAATTTTAGACATTTGTGTTTGATCTGTTCTCTGTAATATTGCTATATTAAAGAAAAGCTTTGATTTTTAGACATTTGTGTGTGATCTGTTCTCTGTTAATGTTTCTTTTTTTTTTTCAGAAATTGTAAGCACAGAAACCAGCGATGAGCGCAATACTTCTCAGAAGGACGATTCCATAGAATCTTCACCGTCTGTGATCAACTCCAGCCAGCAAGGGAAGATCAGGTTAACATCTGGAGCTGCTCAGGGAGTAAAAGCTGATGTTTCGCAACCCCTTCTGTGTCGCTTAACAGAAGAATTGAAAAGTATTAATCAGGGGATGGAAGAGGTTGTGGGTTCACAAGTTGGTGAAAAAACAGAAGAAAGAATAGATGTGCTGGACACTCAGAATTGTCGTTCAAATGGAGCAGACTTCATAACATCATCACCTGGTGAAGGAAGCTTGGAGAACTTGTCGCCAACATTCCTTTAGAAACGCCCAAGTCATCTGTGAAAGGGATAAAGGTGCTGAGTGACTCTCTTGTCAATGTGGAAAATGGTTTGGTGCTTCAAAGTCATACTGAGAGAAGTTCCCAAAACTGTCGGACAACTGTAGAAGTTTGCCCTACCAAACGTTCTCTCAGTTGTAAAAAAACGGTCAACTCAGGACAGCTCAGTTCATCTAAATCACGCCATGTCACCACATTGTCACATGCTGACAACTCCTCTTCACAAACCACACCCCAGAGTGACATTTCACAAGAACTGGTCGTGGCTTACACCAAGCCAACAGAGCTTGAAGAAAATTGCAATAAGAATAGAGACCTATCCTACGGAAAGTCAAATGTAGACAAGTCAAGCAGTGAGGCATCAGGCATCACTAAGTCAAGTGTTAGTACTGAGCCAGATTTGGAGACGCCAAAGGATGGTGTGAAGAAGGTCAGTGCCCGTAAAAGAAAAAGGAGTGAGCAAGAACAAGCAGCCGGACCTTACGCAGAACTCCATAAAGAAGCTGTGGAGGCTCTAAGCAAGTTACAACCAGAAGAACCAGGTAAGTTTTGTTTTTGTTTTTTTTTCTTCATTCCATGCTTTCTTTTTCTTTTTTCCATTTCAAACAGGCTTTATGTTGTTGTATTATTTGCATACTCCTGTCCTCAGTGGGTCAGCATGCAGGGTATTTTTCAGTTTTGATTCTGTAAGCTAGCAAACACCACAATGGCTGACAGGATTTTAAAATTCGTGTTTCACGTTTTGTGTCTGTATACACAAGATTAGGAAAAGACAGGTAACATTTGTAGGCCATTTTATGAGAAGGGGGGAATTGGAGCACCTGGTCATGACGGGAAAGCTGCAGGGGAGGAAAGCGCCAGGTAGACCCAGGGAGAAGATAGTAGACGGACTTGCAGAGTGGCTGAGGACAAAGAGGGTGGAAGAGATGCTTGAGGCAACAAGAGATAGAGACAGATGGAAGTCGATGATCGCCAACTCCATGCGGCAAGGCACCTGATGATGATGATGATGATGATGATACTCCAGAAGGAGATTCAGATTATAGCAGGTCTGCACATGACCTGGGACACTAGGAAAATCTCTCCACTTTATCCACCTGGCATTATTTAGGCAGATTTGATTGCAGATCTTCTGATTGGAGGTCTTGATGTCCTGACCTCTTGATTGTCACACTTGTCTGAGCTGTTTAACTGTCAGCTCTGTAGACTGCATATCATCAGTTTTGTTATTAGCTGTAGACATATAATGATATATTATCATTTATCTTTTGGTTTAAAGTTCATATGCATTTGAGTTGGATTTTCTTCCTCCTCTGTATGAAAACGGTTTAGTTCAGTTTCTCCTCTGAAATGTGTTGCTTGCGTATACAGGCTGTTGCCAAGCACAATGATCTGTATCTGTCTCTTCCCAGGTGTGTACACTGATATCAGGAACTTTAGGGTCATGTTTGCAAAGTGTGCACTGGGTTTGTGCAGTGAGCTCTCCAGGCAGGATATCTTTTGGAAAGTGGCCATACTGCATGCAATGGACATGGCCAAGCATGTTTATTCATTGTGTGAAAAGAGCATACATGCTTGGCATTCTGGCCTGTCGAGGATGTCCCTGTTTAGCGCATGATCATCCAGGAAATGCCCAGCATCCGGCACAAGCACGCAGGTGGAAGGTATTTAGGGGCAATATTGGTGCACATAAGTTGTCCAGCTCTTGCTGTTGTAAAGAAAGATACCCGATAATATGCAGGCTCTGTACTCTCCAAATCTTGGTGACTGTAGTGAGCTTATTTTTCCGCACTCTTGGACAAGTGGGCCATGGCAATGGCAGCTTTCCTTGTCCGCCTGTCGAGCTCTGGCTCAAGAGATAGGTTGCTGGAGACTATTGACTTTAGGTAGGTGAATTTATTTACCACTTGAAGAGTATGATCACCAGTGCTTTGCTCTGTCCATGATCTCTGTGTTTTTGAGACTAATAATGAGGCCAAACTTGGCAGGTATGTGCTTAGACGCTAACCTCTGGAGACCGGGCTGTGTGCAATATATCAAGGCGGGATCACCAGCAAAGAGTGAGATGTCAAGGCGGGATCACCAGCAAAGAGTGAAATGTCAAGGTGGGATCACCAGCAAAGAGTGGGATGTAAAGGCAGGATCACCAGCAAAGAGATATCAAGGCAGGATCACCAGCAAAGAGTATCTCCTGATCCAGTGACATCTCTAGACCATTCTGTGTGTGAGATGTCAAGGCAGGATCACAAGCAAAGACTGTCTCCTGATCCAGTGACCTCTGGAGACCAGGCTGTGTGTGAGATGTCAAGGCAGGATCACGAGCAAAGACTGTCTCCTGATCCAGTGACCTCTGGAGACCAGGCTGTGTGCGAGATGTCAAGGCAGGATCACCAGCAAAGACTGTCTCCTGATCCAGTGACCTCTGGAGACCAGGCTGTGTGCGAGATGTCAAGGCAGGATCACCAGCAAAGAGTGAGATGTCAAGGCAGGATCACCAGCAAAGAGTGAGATGTCAAGGCAGGATCACCAGCAAAGAGTGAGATGTCAAGGCAGGATCACCAGCAGAGTGAGATATCAAGGCAGGATCACCAGCAGAGAGTGAGATGTCAAGGCAGGATCACCAGCAGAGAGTGAGATGTCAAGGCAGGATCACCAGCAGAGAGTGAGATGTCAAGGCAGGATCACCAGCAGAGAGTGAGATGTCAAGGCAGGATCACCAGCAGAGAGTGAGATATCAAGGCAGGATCACCAGCAGAGAGTATCTCCTGATCCAATGACGTCCCGAGACCATGCTGTGTGCGAGATGTCAAGGCAGGATCACCAGCAAAGACAATCTCCTGATCCAATGACCTCTGGAGACCAGGCTGTGTGTGAGATGTCAAGGCAGGATCACCAGCAAAGAGTGTCTCCTGATCCAATGACGTCCCGAGACCATGCTGTGTGCGAGATGTCAAGGCAGGATCACCAGCAAAGACAATCTCCTGATCCAATGACATCTGGAGACCATGCTGTGTGTGAGATGTCAAGGCAGGAACACCAGCAAAGAGTATCTCCTGATCCAATGACATCTTGAGACCATGCTGTGTGCTTGATGTCAAGGCAGGATCACCAGCAAAGAGTATCTCCTGATCCAATGACATCTTGAGACCATGCTGTGTGCTTGATGTCAAGGCAGGATCACCAGCAAAGAGTATCTCCTGATCCAATGACATCTGGAGACCATGCTGTGTGTGAGATGTCAAGGCAGGATCACCAGCAAAGAGTATCTCCTGATCCAATGACATCTGGAGACCAGGCTGTGTGTGAGATGTCAAGGCAGGATCACCAGCAAAGAGTATCTCCTGATCCAATGACATCTGGAGACCATGCTGTGTGCTTGATGTCAAGGCAGGATCACCAGCAAAGAGTATCTCCTGATCCAATGACATCTGGAGACCATGCTGTGTGTGAGATGTCAAGGCAGGATCACCAGCAAAGAGTATCCTGATCCAATGACATCTGGAGACCATGCTGTGTGCGAGATGTCAAGGCAGGATCACCAGCAAAGAGTATCTCCTGATCCAATGACATCTGGAGACCATGCTGTGTGCGAGATGTCAAGGCAGGATCACCAGCAAAGAGTATCTCCTGATCCAATGACATCTGGAGACCATGCTGTGTGTGAGATGTCAAGGCAGGATCACCAGCAAAGAGTATCCTGATCCAATGTATTTTGTATGTATTTTGGCTTGTGCTCTGAAGCACGCAAGGTTGCGGAGTTTGCCATTAGATTTAGTGTGTAGGTATACTCCATCATCAGATGTTCTGAAAGTGTGTGACAGGAGAGAGGGAGGAAAAGTTCTTTAACTCACTCGGTACGGAGAGTTTTTCCCCTTGCGTTTCCCCTGGTACGGCCCATTTTGAAGGGTTAGGAAAAAAATCACAAAAAATACAAAACATAAAGGAACAAAATGAAACTTTCAGATCTGAATATTTACATGCTGGGTTAGTTCATGCCAAAATATTGAAGTTCTTCCTTGAATTTTTCTTCTTCATGTGCCATGTTGAAAATACCCCAAATTTTGTGGTCAGGATCACCGTACAGTCACACACTTTGATCAGCTCCATGAACACACAGTCAAAGGTGAGAAGGTCTTTGTATGCACAAAACAACATGAATAAAGTAGACTTTGCTCAGGGTAAAAAAAAAAAGATTATTAGTGATATTATATGAATAAATGTTACAAATTGTTACACATGGGAGTTATAGGGGCGTGGTACTCAAATGAGACATGCAGGCCACAAGAGCCAGAGAAGGACGCAAAGTGGGAGAAAAACTAAAATCTTCGTGCCAGTCATGCTTTCATAAAGTGAATGAAACCTCCATCAGGCATACGACTCGCTGTACTTGGCCTGCTGTCTGCTCGCCTCTCGTGACGTGTACGCCCACCTCCCTTTCCCACTTCACTGTCGTCTGAAACTGGGTCACTGTCAGTACCTTCTTGCTGGCAGCTTCCATCACTTGATACACTTTCACCATTATCTTCAGCATACTCCTCGATGTCCAATCCTTCAGTCTGAAGCACTTCAATCACTGTAGCAGCAGTAAAACGCTGCCGACGTGATCTACTTTGTTCGAAAACTCGTACTCACCTGCGACGCCATTTTCGACACGAATGCAGATTAGCAAGTCATTCGGGGTGCCGAAGACAATCGCTTCCCAACGAGTGTAGTGTTACGGAATCTCACGAAGTAACTTTCCACTTGACCCTTGACATGTTTGTAGTGACCACTGTGGCTATGGTAGGCATGCAGGCTCAAAAGGGGAGCGTCGAAAAAATTTTAATTATCGAAACCGCTATAGCGTTCCGTCGTACGCAACCGTGCCTTTCATCACGACCGCTATAGCGTTCCGTCATACCGAGTGAGTTAAGAGCATCAAGGTGAGAAGCAGCTCTGCTTCACCCATTGGAATGAGGAATAACTCTGAATGTCTGTCTATCAAATTCACTTATCCTTGTATGCCATCATGGAAAAAGACGATGATATTCAGCAGCTGTAGAGGGCATTTGATCTTCTCAAGGAGTGTGAAGAGGCCTCTTCTGCTAACAAACTCATAAGCTTTGGTCAGGTTGATGAAAGCGTTTAAAGGCTCCCTCTGTTCATGGCTCTTCTTGTGTAGCTGAGTGAGATCTTGTCAGTGGTGGATCTCTCTGTCCTGAAGATACAGACTGTTTGACCAACATCAACACCAAAATTGGCATGGCAAAGAAATGGATGATAGACATCACAAACATCTGGAAAAACAAATTGATAAACACAAAACTAGAAATGAGAATAATGAGATGTTAGGTCCAGACCATCATGACATGTATACAAAGCTGAAGGATGGACCTTAGGTTCTATAGACATCTCTTAACCTTTTCGTGATGCGCCGGGAGCCGATGCCAAAAAAGTTCCCTCCTGACACATTGCACCCACAGTGCCGGTGAGGCTTCTGTTCCTCACAGATGCAGCACCGGCCATATAGTGCCGGTCAAGATTTGAAAAATTCTGGCAGCTTTCACTGTAAAACATATCGGGAACAACTACCAGTACTGTTTAGCAGAAGATTTTAGCTATGGGACAGAGTCTGTTTAGTTGGTGTAGCTTTACACTTGATGCTTTGACTGATAACAGAATAAAGTGACCCCCGTGACCAGGAAATTCCAATGCCATGTGTTAGATCTGCACTATCTTTCTTGATAAACTGTCTTGCACTGGTACCTCTCAGTAACCTGTGGTGTCGATGTTCATCCTCCTCAGCTTAGAATTGATGATTGCTGTTTTTCTGTTACTGTATTACATATCTGCAGCAGGTCATCTGAAAGGTCAGGGGCACATGGTCCTAACATTCCAAGTGGCCAGTCACATGACGTGGTTTTTTTGTTTTGTTTGTTGTTTTGTTTGCCAGGTACAGTGATGCTGCTTTGGAATCAGTTCTCTGCTCAAGTGCCAATCAATGTAGGCAGACAATGGCAGATCAGCATCTTATTGGGGGGGGGGGGGGGGTGCTTGTTTGGATTGAGGCAGGCGGTCGCTGATCAGTGAGATGATCTCACCATCGGAGGCAATTTGTACTGTCACATCTGCTTCCCATGTTGATTTTGTTGCTTTGTAGCAGCATTGAAGTGACCTCTCTGGGGCACAGGCCTGGGTGTTGAGTATGGAGATCCTTGGTTGCCCAGACATTAGGACCTCCCCCCCAGTCTCACTGATGCTGTCTAGAGGAATGCTAGGCAGTACATCTTATGTCAGCTTGGCTGCAGGAGCTGCCAGAAAGTGACATATTGCATCATCCAACCACCTTTGGGGCTCCGCTCTGAATTTTTGTAAGATTACTTCTTCAGTGTTCTCTTCTACCCAAGATACTCTTTAAGGCAGTGGCTTCTTCATATTGATCATACTGGTTACAGGATAAAATGATTATTAAAAGTTTAAGGCCAATAAGGGTGTCCTTCATCCCTCAGGTCACAGTAGAGTGAGGTAGTAGAAAACTCAGCTATGCTTAGGCTGGCATTATGAGAGGGCACCCATCTCCGTTTTCTTGCTGCTTTACTTTACCCAGCTCTAAGCGGTGCCAGATTCCTTTTCAGAGCTGGGTAAAATTGAAGGGTCTGCATGCACAAAATCTGTATTGAATTGACTTGGTGTCAGTCTGTCAGACTAGACAGCACAAGTTCTTATTTCTTGACCAGCCACTGGTTAAATAAGGCTGTGATAAAATTATAGTTTGAAATATGTAACACTGGTATAAGATATTTGTGTATTGACATGTGCAGAGTGTGTATAAAAGATTTGTGTGTCGGCATGTGCAGAATGTGTGCTGCTGATTCCCAGCAACATGGAGCAGTTCCAGGCACAGGACTCACAGGTCATGCAGACGGCTTGCAAGGTGCTCAAAGTGGCGGTTGACCATGTGTTTGTGTGGCAGAATGTCACCATGAGGTCTCTGCCCTCTCAGCTGTTGCTCTTCTTTATGCTGGACATGGTCAAGGAATTGCAGTAAGTTCAATCGACTGACTGACTGACTGGTAACTTGCATTTGTAGAGGGGTTAATATTTGGTGTCCTGCAACAGTAGGATTCCAACAAACACTATTAAGTCCCCTATTAAGTGACCCAGCAGTAGTACAGAACCTTGTCCGTTGAGTGCCTCATAGCAGCTTGACATTTCTGGCTTTGTGGACCAAATTGAATAGCATGGCATTAAAATAGAACAAAAGTGGCAGGCTGGAGATTTGTTACTGAACAAACTTTTCCACCTCCCCCTGTGCACTTGATCAGGGTAATTTTCATGCATAGGGAGAGGAGGAAAAGTTTGGAGGGCGAGAAAAACAAAAAACAAGAAGATGAATCAGAACAGAACAAACAAACAGTAGTCCCGCAGTGGTCATTTCCTTCTTTCTGCGTACCCATTTAGTTGGATAAGGTAGCCGTGCCAGCTTTCACTGTTCCCATCCCCTCCTAGACTGACTGACCAAGCAAGTCGGTGCCTGTAAGTTTTTTGTGAGTGTTAGAGGCTGTACAAATTGCATCTTATTTGGTCTTTGATATTTTGTAGCTCATTCCCCACATTTTTTTTCACTTCTGATTTAGTGTGTCATGAATTCTGTATGTGTACTACAAGGGGCTTATAGAATATGTTAGAATGACCTATTTAACATGTGTATGGTATATTTCATGTGAAATATTCTTAGTCAAGTTAGTGTGTAATCTGACCATACTGTCTTGTTCTTCCATTGCCAGTAGGTTATCAGGTTAAGTCAGTTTCTTTTATTTCAAACATGCTGTGTGTGTGCGTTTGTGTTTGCCTGCATATGCTTTTTGTCTCTCTGTCTCTCTCTCTCTGTCTCTCTCTCTCTCTTTCTTTCTTCCTCTCTCTTTCTCTCTGTCTCTCTCTCCATCTCTCATTCACTTCCCCCTCTCTCTCCTTCTGTCTCTGTATCTGCTCTGTGTGTGTTTAATGAGAGACGAGTGTAAGTGTGTGTATTTATTTTAGTATTTCGAGGGGTCCCTGCCAGAAGGTTCTACCGCTTCAGAGGTCACTTTTGAGAAAATGGCGTTTGAAAGTTAGAAACCTACAAATGAAATACTTCATTACACGGGAGGAGGCTGGTATGCTGACATTTTTGTCACAATTTATACATCTCTTAAAGAAACAAAAAGTTGAGTTCAGAGCAGCAGCTATTTATGTATAAAAATAAATTAGATTATGTTGGTGTTGGCTAGTACTCTCTGGCACTCATGCACAAGCCTTCTTTTCTCGCCTCAGCCAAGTGTCGGAAAGGACTATTGATAAATAGAACCAGTAAGCAGGCATCGGTAACTGATATCTGCAGCGCCAGCGCGATGCTGATTTAGGTTAGCTGTTTGTAGTACTCGCTGGCGGACAGAGGGAGGGTCTGGGAGATAACAAAACTGCTGCTGTGAAATGCTAACTGCTGTTGGAACTGTGTGGTCCGAGGACGGGGGAAGGGGAAACCTGAGTGCAGCTGGTGTCTGTTTATGTCACTGCTACATAGTACTTTCTGGTTGGCAGCACTCTTAGGAATGTAACAGAGTGCAAAGGTTCTAGAGATCAAGCAGTACATCCTGGCAGGAAATATTACTGAAATCAGCTATTGGACTAACGGAGCTAAAAGCTGTTATGTTTAACAACACATAGACGAAACTGAAAGATATTGCAAAATTTACTTTTCTGACATTATCATTACAAATACTCAACGCAACGCTCTCTCTCTCTCTCTCCTCTCTCTCTCTCTCTCTCTCTCTCTCTCTCTCTCTCTCTCTCTCTATCTCTCTCTCTCTCTCTCTCTCTCTCTCTCGTGTGTGTGTGTTTGTGTGTCTGTGTATGTGTGTGTGTTACATGCTGACGTATTGTCATTCACTAAGGCATGCCAAACATTGTAAATTACTCACTGAACAGCAGTAGCAAGTGTTAAATCCATATCAATATCATACTGTCCACTGTCATTCAGCCTTTGTGTTGGTCCTTTTTTATAATCACATTACAGCTTCACATTTTCACTGTATATGTGTCACTTTTTCCCGTGCGCTGTTCACTTTCACTGACTTTCCTCGCTGTTCATTTTGCTGTACACTTTACTGTCTTCAGTGTCACTTAACTGACAACCAAAACCATGACAAGTAATACATGTAAATGTCACACAGAATCTTACTCAGTGAAATCTGTGTCAGTGTTGTCAGTCTGCATTTTGTTCCCAGTCACATTCAGTTCAAATCTTCAATACACACAGTTAAACACGATTTTTGTTCCCAGTCACATTCAGTTCAAATCTTCAATACACACAGTTAAACACGATTTTTGTTCCCAGTCACATTCAGTTCAAATCTTCAATACACACAGTTAAACACGATTTTTGTTCCCAGTCACATTCAGTTCAAATCTTCAATACACACAGTTAAACACGATTTTTGTTCCCAGTCACATTCAGTTCAAATCTTCAATACACACAGTTAAACACGATCATCCATGTTAAAATCAGCCAGGTCACACAGTTTGTACTTTTTCAGTTCCAATGGCTGTCACCGAAATTCACTGATATAGTGATAGAAAAGTCGTAGCGTCACTGGTCATTACAGCCTTCACAGGTACTGACGGAGACCGATCCAGACTTTAGTCTGTGTCACTCTCTGAGTCCTTGACGTCAGGCTCTGGCAATTTGTCGTCTGCAGATGAAGATGCTGGAAGATCCCGATAGAAACTGTGATAGGTCTTCGGGATGACACCAGCTGTACACAGTGACAGCAGGTCCCTTTTCTTGGCCTCAGACACTGGCAGTTTAGCGTGATACAATTGGTGTAGGACTTTGGGCAGCTCTTGTCGTCCCGTCTGGAAGATCCCACAAGCTTCAAGACTCTCATACTTTCATCATTCATGTTGGTCTTGAAAAGCATGATGTCGTCAATCCCTTTGGACACTTGGATCAAGCGGATGTTCAGCCAGTTGACTCTATGTCCGTTTGTGTCCGTTTTTGTATTTCTGATGTATGATGAGGCCAGCGTCTTGAAATTGTAAAACGATTCGTGACCGATTGGCACAACGTTGTAGCGGTTTGGCCGCCGTGCCAACCTGAAGACGATGTCCCACTCAGATGGAACATAAATGGGGGTCCTCTTCTTTGCAGCTGAAATCGCAGCGTGCATTGAATCACATTCCATCTGAGTGTGACCTGATTCAAGATATTTTTGTGTGATGGTCTTGATGCTGGGTAGCGTGTTGACGGCGAAAAGTAGTGCAGCTGTCAAGTATTGATTCCTGTTTTGGCCGCCACAGCAATCAGAGTATATGATCACGTGCTGGACATGGGCCGGAAGACACGAAATATACTTGAACAGGCAGCTTGCTATCTCACACGACCCCCTCTTTCCTTCCGTCTCATCCCAGGTATAACACGTCGCTCTTCCATCGGACAAAGAGTAGATCGTGAAATTATAAACACACAGTTTTCTTTTGTAATATAGTTGGCTGACGAGGCCACAAGGACATTGTAAGACTGCTTGCATGTCCACTGTAACAACATGCAGTGATGGGTCAGTTTTAGCAGCCTCCTTGTCAGCGGCTTTATGTTGCCTTGAAGTTTCTCTTCTTGAGAGATGTTGTGTATGTGATGCCTCCTCGGTTTCTGACAGAGTATTTTGACTTTTCTTGATTGCAGCTGCAGTGCAAGTAGCACATTGGTCTTTTTTTGGTACGTGGAAAGAGAGATTGTAGTTGGTATTAAAAATGTTTCTGTACTTTTTTGGTGTTACTGACTGTGTGTCTTCTTCTACACACTGTTCTTTGTACAGTTCATACATTCTTTTCACGTTGAGATTTGATGAGAGATACTTCCTTCTGGTATCTTTCCTTGTATAGTGGGATTCTACCACCGGAAAAGACTCAATGTGCCGTTTGACTGTTTCCACAGCTTGGACTGAGGTCTTGTTGTGCGGCTGGTGTTTACCGCGACTGTTTTCTCCCACAAAGATGCCGTGTTTGCTGTTTTTCAAAGCGTGGTCAAGGTAACTGCGACTAATACCGAGAGTGGAGAGAAAGAAGTTTTTGCAGACTCGGTCCTTCTTGCCTTCAAGGGTAAAGAAAAACTCACGGCTGACATTTCGACGTTTTTCACATGGCATGTCGTTCTCGTTGAGATATGTTTTTGTCCTTTTCTCTTGGACGTTTGAGCACACAAAGTTTTTCTGGCTGTCATATGACTTCAAAGAATAGAATGACTGGAATATGTCCTGACGTTGCTCCTCGGTTATTCTGCTGCATTTGTGCTTGCATTGAGAACAATCTGCGGGTTTCAGGATTTTCTTTGGTACCAGTTTCCCTTGTTCTGAAACGTATTCCTCACCACGTAATCGAAGAGTTTTTCTGATGTTCTTTTTCCATGTTTCTGGTCTGGCTTCCCTTTTTCTTGTCAGTTTCGTTTTAGGGGGTGTACGAAAAGATCCTTCTTTTCTTGGTGTCTGAATTCGATCTGTTGATTTAGAAGTGCTGGGTGTGGGTGAAGAAGGGATTGTTTCACAAGGTTCAGGGATTTTGCATTGCGATGCATCGTACTGCTCGTTGTCCTCAACACTTCTATGGGTGTCACTACTGTTTGCACCCCCTTCAGTGGTGTCAACAGGCACATGACAGCCATCAGATCCAGTTGCATCTAGAGACGCAGAGGCATTCAACTCCTGTGGGGAATTTTGAGATTGACCACCTTCAGCGTCAGCCTGACTTGGTGCTATTGGGGATGCTGGTCTTCTGTCCATGGGTATGCAGGCGTCATAATGAGGAGCGTCCTTTAGGGCAAGCAGTGACAGTGAGATGACAGTGCTGTTGTTGGGCTCCACAGACTTTCCAAAAGGAGGTATTTCAAGCACCGGTCTGTCAACATCACTGGAAAAGATTTTCACAGTCCTCTTTGTCCAGCTGGCAAGTGCAAGAGGAAGAAGATCGGCTGCGTCGTTGCTCCAGATGCCGGGACATCTGAGTTGAGTAACGTTATGAAAATACCTTAGGTATCTCTCATTGTCGTCGGTTGTGTCATCAGTTGCCAGAAAGCCGATAAAGGTGGAGAAATCATCTTCAAGGTAGTCGCACAGACACCTACGTAAGTCGGCCGAAGTCATTGAGTCAAAGTGTTTTGAACATGACTCAAAAAAGCAATTTCCGTCAGGTGGCACCTCAACTCGCTGGAAACCATTTGCTAACAGCAGATTGTTTAGACGGCTAATATGAGACATCTTCTCCTTTGCTAAGTTGCTTTCCTCCCTCAGACTTGCAGTTTCTGCTCTTCCTAGGTTTCTTTCTGCTGTTGTTTTCCTGCGACGTCTCCTCTTCATGAAGGCTGCTAAGGGTACATCATCAATGGTGTCACTTGACGGTTGCCAGACTTCTGTAAAAGAATTCAAACAACCTCAGTTAGTTTAAAACAAACTGCACACTTTGTTAAGTTAGTTAGTGCCTTAGTTAGAAGACTAATGCTGCTGCAATCTTCCTCATTTTGTGCACAACCTCCTCCCCAAAACACACACTACAGCACAACACACAATTGCACAGTATAACGCAACGTGATGCACCGCACGCACACACACACACACACACACACACACATTCACATACACACACTCACACACACACACACACACACACACACACACACACACACACACACACACCACACACACACACCACACACACACACACACACACACACACACACACAATTGGTGAAGAAAAGGAATTATGCTGATGCCAACAGAAAATAATGGGAAATGACAGAGCCTTGATGATAATGATTTCTATGCACATAAGCAGAGTTATGGTATATTACAAAGTGCTAGCAAATTACAAATTCAGGTAATTAAAAAGGTGATAAATCCTTCAATCACATACCTTCACTGGACATGTCAGCTAAGTGTATGTCGGCTTTCCTGCTGAGTGCTTCCTCGTCAGAACTGCTGAAATCAGACTCAATATGATGGATTGTTTTCTTGACGAGAGGCTCATTATCAGAGGTGTTGTATTCTGATTCAGGAACACCAAAGACGTCTGCTGACCACGCTGCTGCCAGATTTAGGTAGACACTATCGCTGCCAGTCACTGTGTCGTAGGCATCTTGCTCACCTTGGGCACGATCCGCCATGATAGAACAGGAGTGTTATCTGCAATGAGATCCTTAATCAATCAAAACCGTGTGCATCATGCTATTGTACTTTGTCAGTCTTGCAGTTGTGTGCATGAAAAAAACAACACAAAAACGTTGAGCAATGCATGTATATTTCGTCAATAATTATATCATTCATTTCAACACTTAACATTCAGCACAAGGAAAAAACAACAACAAAAAAACACGCACGCACGCACGCACGCACACACACACACACACACACACACACACACACACACACACACACACACACACACACACACACACACAGAGGGAAAAGACTGAAACAGAGAGCACTTTGAGAATGACTGCACACTTTGCTGTTGAGCTTAAGATTCAAGATTCAAGATTCAAGATTACTTTATTATCTCTACCTAGAAAATTGAATTATATACATAATATTTTTAATGGTATTAAAGTGTAAATGAATGAGGGAAAAACTTACCGTTTCTAGAGTACAGTTGATGCAGTCCAAACTTCTGACGGTCTGAATCTCAGGTCTGAATCTCACGAAGGCTGAAGAGAAAGTGTCGTCCTGAAAGTTTTCTCAGGGTGCCACAAGCTCTGGAATGCTTTGTTGATAATTAAACATCCTGTCCCAGAGACAGGATATTTGTCAGCCAGATAAACTGGCATCTAACGGTACCTTTCCAGACCCCCACTGTCAGGGTTATCAGATAGACTGTTTTAAACATCCCTCACAGTGGTACAACACAGCTCAGGTGTCCTGCCTAAAAGTACCACCAGGCTGTTAAACACAATCTGGCAGCCACTTAACCCCTGCGTTGGCAGCTGCACTCAATACTAACGCTGCATAGTACTTTCTGGCAGGGACCAGACACAGGTGCATGTCAACTTTGGTCAGTGCCGGAAAGTACTATCAGTCCGTAGTATCCTCTGGAGGTAAACACTTGCTCACTTTTTTACATGGCTGCTTTAAGTTCTGATCAATAAATCATCAATTTATTGTTGTATCACAAAAATACCACTATTACAGCAAAGGTAACGTTTTTGAGTCCATTAAAACAAAAAAGTCAAAATGTGAAAAATGGTCAGTTAGTACCTTCTGGCTGGGACCCCTCGATTTGTATATGTTTATAGCAAAATGTGTTTTGTGTTTGATCACTTCTATGGTGTTTGTTATTGGCAGAAAGTTGAGGCCTACTGTACTTCATTTTGTGAGCATGAAGTGTACCATACTAAGCAAAGCCTCTTTGTCTTGGTAGCTAAGTGATGTGCAGAGAACACAGCATTATATATTATCACATCTCCTGCATGAGTCAGGCTAGCTGGTCACCTGTTAGGCAGAGTGATGAGAGTGAAAGAGACTGCACGATTCTGTTTTTTTTCGCCGTGTGTTCTTTTTGGCACCACAATAGCCGCTGAGCTGGAACGGAAAGGGGATTGTTTTCCTTTCTAGTTCTGTGTTTGTTAACAGCTTACATGGTCTTGTCCAGGGCTACTTCAACTGAAAGTTTGGTGCCAAACAGCTGTGGTCCCCCTGTGATTTTAAAAAGAGTCATTCACTATGTAAAAGAAGAATCAGAGGATGTTCTGATTTGGGAGTGCATGGTTAGTGTAAGTGAAATCAGGATGAAAACTTCATCTTGTGTTGTGCAGACGAGGCAACAGTGAAGGTGTGCTGGATTTGCTGTTTGATGGGGATTGTCTCAGCTCCAGAGTCAACAACTACCTCATTACACAGGTGAGAGTAGGTGTAAATAGAGGAAGAGCTAGGATGCATGAACTCATTAACAGTTTCAAGGTCACTGTGATATTGATAGATTACACAAGTGAGAGTATACTGGACAGATGTGGAGGCCAGATATACAAAATCATTAATGATGCCAAATTCATCATCTGTTTATTATTAACAGTTTCAAATTCATAATCTACGATGTTGAAAGAAACTGGTTCATCCATGTCCATGCCTGTTGGCCAAGTTTTCTTAACCCTAGCCTGCCACTGAATTTGGCAAATAACGAAAGCCTATTTACCAAGGAAGTTTACTAAGATACGCTACAGTGTGCCTCATATGCATATCTGTTTGTTATTGAAGAGCGGTATAGCAAACCCTTAGTTAAAAAAATTCTTGGTGCTTGGTTCAAAAGTCATGTGCAAAAGTAGTTGTGAAAATTCTTGGTGCTTGATTAAAAAATGTTGGTGCTTGATTCAAGTCGTGTGTGAAACTAAGCAGTACAGCTTTGTTTTGTTGTTTGTGATCACATTACAGAATCAGTCATTTTTGGCCCTCATGCTCAAACATTTCAAGTAATTGTTAGAACTGTGACCCTCTGTTTTTATCTGCTCCTCTGTCAGAAGATGAGTTATCTGTCTGGTAGCCACTTTGCTTATCTCAAGATCATACCGCAGGATCTGTTAAGCTGTGCCATACGAAACATTTTACTTGTTTCATAAACTCAGATACTTGGATGCTCTTCGGCTACTCTCTATACAAGCTGAACAGTTTGAGTGTTCTAGATCTCACTTGGACGTTCATATCAGTACTTGTCTTTCAAGAGTTTTCCATCGCTGGAAACTATCAATCAAGTGGCAGATTGTCCTGTATGACAAACATGTGTCTCCATATATGACTATCAATCTCTCCAAGTTTGAGCTTCCTGAAGACATAGCATCCAAGCTGCTGTATGCTAGGATCTCTTTTCAGACACAGAGATATTTACATCATATTTTCGGTGACATCTTGCAGTTAAATAGATACGATGTCATTACAACATTGTGCATGTTATTAGTGCAAAGGTTATTTATATTTTTTTTCTCCATACCAATTAAACGTTTACACTATAGACAGTTCCGAAATGGCAGCGAAACTGACCAGACTTTTAGCTTATAAGAAACATAATGTGTGTATGCATGTATGTCTGTGCATATGTACATAATTGTATGTGTGCATAATGCGTGTAGTATTATGTATGTAATCATTGATGAGTAGGTTTCTTGTTATGAAAATGAAAATTTATTTTTAAAAAAGTGATTTTGGTCATCAGGCCAGAATGCAACCCCATCAGCTGTTTCAGCAAGCATATGTAAAAGGATATCTGGATTTCAAATGAGAGGAAGACTTAGGAAGATATAAATCACCCGCAAAAAAGAGACCTTAACATCACATGGCATTTCTTTATATCAGGCTTTACAGCTTTCTGCTGTCTGGCAGCTCTTTCTTCCCACAACACACATGATGGTACAAGCAGACAGGTAAGAAAAGAAAAAAGACCATATCAGTACTATTTTCATTCCAGTCTTTTTTCTTGTTTTTCTTCTTCCTCTTTTGAAGTTTCTTTTTCTTCTTTGTTTTTGTATGTGTCTGTTCTATGAATTGTTCATGTGTTTTTTATTTCATTTATTTTGTTATATTTAGGGGCAAGTTTTTGATGCAGTGAATGATGAGAAAGCACAGCAGGATATTGTGTCTGCCATGTGGAGTGGCTTGGAGCAAGGTGTGAAGTGCTTACCCGTGTTAAAATTCATCCGTGTGAACAAGGATCTTGCTGTGATAGCCTTTGATGTGCGGATCTTTGATCTTGGCTCCCAGATTATTGCTAATATGCAGGCCTACAGGGGTTTATTTGGGTTTGTATGGAATTTTTTTGTCTTTTGATGGGGTGTTTGTGTGTGTATGTGTGGTGAGGTTTTGTGTGGGTGTTTGTGTGATAGCCTGCATGCAGACTTACATGAGTATTTAGGTTTGTGTAAGTTTTGTTTTGGGGTGGTAGAAAGGGGGGTGGGTTTATATGTGTGGTTGTTTTTTAAATGGGCGCACACATACTTAATAGCCCACATGCAGGCTTAGAAGGGTTTATTTAGGTTTTGTAGTTTTAGGTAGGAAGAAGGGGGTGTTTGTGTATATGGTGTGATAGTGTGTTTCAACATGCATGTGCCATAATCTGCACATATGCTTTCAAGGGTCTGTGTAGGTTTGTATAGTGTGTGTTTTGATTGATCTGTGTGTGTATTGAGCATGTGTGTGTGTATCATTGTGTGTGACCTTTCAGATTTGGTGTACAAGTCATTGCCAACATGCTAGCCTACAAGGGTTTATTTAGCTATTGTATAGAATATTGTCTTTTTTTGTAGTTTTCTTTATGTCTTCCTAACTCAGAATGTTTGTGTGTAACAAATCATTTGATGTTACCTCCCCTGTAGGGATGCAGGGAGCTCTTTCGGTATAAATAGTATCCCCACCTGCAAACTTCTGTGCAAGAAATTTCTCTTTTATGTCGCTCTCTTTGTTTCTTTCTTTCTCATTTGATTTCTGTCATTTCTTTCTGTCATTTTCTGCCTTTCTGGTCCATTCGTCTTTATGTGTTCAATAAAGTCTGACACTTTTTTTTTTTGATTGATAATTGGGTACATGTATTAAGTGCAATTTAGGTCTAGGAATCAAGATATGCGGAAACAGTTTTAGGTAGTTTAGGCCTGTTCTTATCTATGTTTAGTAAGATATGTTTTTGCCCCCTGTGCGATAAATTGGATGGAATGGTCAGCGCCAGAGGCATCTCTGTAGGTTATGTGCACGATTGCATTGATAGTGTACTTAATTATGTTTTGCTTTTTTTCCAGTTGAAGTATTGTGTATGTATTGAAATGGTTATAGCCCTGATATGGCTCTATACAGTCAGCTGGGCTTTAAACAGAAATAACAATAACAATTTGGTGTTACCCTATAGGTGGAGCCCGGGCATGGAAGCGGTGGCCTTTCCTCTCAGTCCCAGCAAACAGCGAAGGGCTATACAGACTGAAACTCTGGCCTTGAAGGTGTGGCTCACCAAAATCAACCCCATCACAGACGTTGTCGTTCTCCCATCTGATGACCTGCTTCTTGAAAAGAACAAGTGCCCTGCTCATGAAGAGTTCTTTAAGCTAGCTGACTATCTCAAGGAAAAGACCCAACTACCTATAGTTGTGGAGGATGCTGGAGGCAACCCAGTGCACAGGTTTTTGGTTCCCTTGTTGGTGTTTCAGCCAGTACAGGTGTTCTTGCTCAGCTTTCAGGAGTACTTCCAAAGAGCTTGTGAGAAATTCTTTCAGACGAGGGGGATAGTCTCTGGTCTTGCTCTAGTGCCTCTCAGTAACCTATTCAACAGTGGATATAAGTCTATCTCGTCATTGTTGAGGTCTGGTAGTGATTCAAAGGACGCCTACACTGTGTCAGTATACAGTTCATTTTGTCCTGCCAAGCATCCCACCACCATGGTCTTGTTGGAAATTTCATATCAGCCACAGTTGGGTAAGTGACAGGGTTGTTTTTGTGCATGTGTTCTAGACTTTTATAATTTTTAGAAACGAGGAAGACATGAAAATAGAGTGAGCATGCATATTTAATCAACAAAACAAAACTTAATCGATTGAATACAAGTTCATATTCTATTTTCATGTTTCTGGATTCTGAATGCTTCAAAATTGAAAGTTCCTTTAATTCAGAACTTTTGTCCCAGTAACAGTAATACAGCCTCCTACGGGAATGCCATGGGCTCTTTTAGTTTTATTATAAATAGTATTCCCACCTTCTGGAATTTCTGTGCTAGAAATTTCTTTTCTGTCACTCCGTTTCTATATTGCTGCTTTGCTTTCTGTTATCTTCCTGTCATTTTCTACCTTGCTAGTCTATTCATCTGTCTGTAAAATCTTACATACTTTCTCCTAGGATTGGTAGTTTAGTACAAAAGTAGTGACTGCATTTTTTGGCTTTAAGGAAATGTTATGTAGAGAAGCAGTGTTTTGGTAATTTAGGCCAGTTTTTACCTATTTTTTGTTGGAACCATGATAAGGTCTGAACAAAAAGACAAACAAAAAAGAAGTTATACCTCACAGACACAACTCACAACGAATTGAATCTCAAGAAGACGGGTCAGCAAATTCAAACAATGTTTATTTATAAAATATGTCATAAGCACAGTAAAATAAACAACCTCACAGTGTTAGACTACACACACACGCACGCACCACGCACGCACAGCACGCACGCACGCACGCACCACACACACACACACACACACACACACACACACACACACCACACACACACACACACACACAACACACACACACACACAACACCGAAAAATATGGAATAACGTGCATCATACAATACTACAATTAGCTTATTATTTTTGTAAACCCATGGGAGGTTCAAAACCTGTATGTGATCCCCCAGGTACACTATTTCCACTTGCATGTATACCATCTTTTCCTGCACACGCACACACACACACACATGTATGTGTGCGCGCGTGCATGTGTGTGGTTAAAGAACCCTACACAGTTTAAAAAAAAAATTTTTTTAAAGGAAAAGAACACAATATCTGAACAGCCACAAGTGATGTCCTGGATGCCTGGATTATCAGTAGCTTAACATGAGTGATGTTCAAAACACCACTCTGTAGAATGTGCCTTATCAGACATACTAATGTGCTTTGAATCATCAAAAATATGATGTGACTGACTGTTCGTATCACATGCAGATGCCACAGGGTGGCATATGTCATTTCACATGGTCACAATCTCCCAGTAGGGCTGAAAGTTATTCAGAAGATCTTTGGCACTGATACTAGCTCCTGCACTGATGGCCTGCTGACCGTCTCTTCCATGAGCTGATGGATGAATTCCACCAGCCTCTGCTGGCACCAAATTCGATTGTGCTGGTGACACCCTGCACTGGAAGATTATAATAGAGCCCCACCCAGTACATATACACAATGGAACTGCTACTTTATCGTGGTAGTCTAAGTCTTAAAAAAAAAAAAGGGGAGGGGGGGGACAAAAGAGATCCATCTGTCTTACAAAAACCACCTCTCTCATCAAAACTATTTCACAATAAAACAAGAATGTTTGTGACATACTATTGACAATTTTTTTCTTCCTAAGGTAATGTCGTTACATGATTATAAAATACTACAGTATGTTGGAGTAATTCACTGGAAATTGTTTTGATGAAACGATCACTTAACTACTTTTACCATAAACTTAACCCTTTGACTCCCGGACCCTATCCACCAACTGCAAAAACTAAACCCTTTCACTCCCTCACCCTTTCCACCAGCTTCCTGCAGGAAGCTGGTGAAAAGGGTGAGGAAGGGTTAAGTTTTTGCTTTGCTGCCATGCTTGACAATGCCGAATACTGATGGACGAGGTGCGGGAGTCAAAGGGTTAATTTGAATCAAAATAGACTGTTTACATAATGTTATCAAACATGCACACACATTAAACAACCAGAATTATCCTTTCCCCACCAATCCAGCGCATTTCTGCATGTAAATTAACTCTTTGATTGCTGAAAATCTAAAACCATCCTCTACCCTTCATTACTGGCAGCGAGTTTAGCGGGAGGCAGTGCGTCTATCCTTCCTACCGGCTTCCCGCTTTCCTTGCGGTAACGGCTATGCGGTTAACGGGACACGACCCTTGTGTTTATACTCTGCATTCCTGGATCAGATTGCCTTTTGCGGGTTTCCCTGTTCTACTCGGCGTGGTCAGTTAAGACACCCAGGCATGTTTATGAAAAAATAAACATTTTCCTCCGTTCCCATGGGACAGCAGTGAGGCTGTTTAGGTACCGTTTCCTGTTTGTCAGACCTACTACAGCTGCTTTCTGCTGTGGTTGTCCATGTCATTATAACTCAGTCCAGTTTCCAAGACTACCCCCTCTCCATACACCAATCGTCTCCCACCCCCTTGGGAAAGTCGCTGTTGATTTAGAACAAGCGAGAGAGAGAGAGAAGTGTTCACACACACACACAAACACACACACAAACACACACAGACACAGGTGAGTGTGCAAGCACACACACACACACACACACACACACACACACACACACACACACACACACACCCACACACACACCACACACACACACACACACACACACACACACACACACACACACACACACTCACACACTCACACACACACACACACACACACACACACACACACACACACAACACACACACACACACACACACACACACACACACACCACCTCAGCTCCATAAGTCGTGGGATTTTAGCAGAAAATTAGTATTTTTCTACCTTTGGCCAAAAGTGCATGTGGACCTCCCAAGCTGTGCCCCCTCCCCTCCATGTATCCCCCACCCCCTTCCAGAATTATTTTCCCACACCACTCCTCATCTCCTTCACTACTGTGCCAATCTTCACAACCACCCACCCACCCACCCCCCTCTGGCTCTCAGACTGCCCATCTAACATATACATGTATTCTGCCAGTGTCTTCTGCCCTTTTTCTCATCAGGTGTCCCCCCCCGGCCCCTCTCTACGTCCACTTTTCCTCAACCCCCCCCCCCCCCCCCCCATGCTCTGCTCCCTCCACCACCACCTCCCCCATCTTTACTGGCATAAACTTCACACAAAGTTCTATGTGTTCTCTCTCATTCTTACTTTGTAAAATGGAGGAAGAAGATCGTGATCAGTTTTCGGACACCGAATTATACGATAATCTTGGTGATGATTTTGATTTGGTTCAACTTACAGAAGAAGAAGGGCCAATTTTCAGGCAATAATTCACCAAGACAGAGAAAATGACAGTAGTGATGATTTAGACGATGAGAATCTGCCACTTTTCTACCACAGACGCCCTACCTTTGAGTGGACAAGTGGGAATTATGTTCCACCACCTATGTTTGTGACAATCTGGTGACAATGACACCAACAGCCCCTACATGTAAATAACTCTTAGAGTAGCATTTATAGTCTATACCGTCTTTTGTTTTATGTTAGTCACAACGTAATTTTGCAGCAAAACTGTTTATAAAGAGACTTTGTATTTGGAACAACAGGCTCGTGCTTTGATGCTATTATGTGGTGACAACAATGACACAGTGACATGTTGTGTGACTGGATACCTCGTTCAAATGAGACAGTGACATGACAGAAAGATGAATCTGTAAGTACCAGCATGCGTTATGCCATTTCGGCTGTATATGTTGCTGTCTCTGTCCATGTAATCATTTTGTTTATCTTGTGATGCAATAGTGTCAACTGTTTTGTCTCCCTTGGCGACACCACATGCACGCAGGTCTGTTAAAGCATGCTATTTTTATTACGACTTCAGTTCCGTACACAACGGTATATCACATGTCATGTTTGTTAATCATCCACATTGAGTAGAGAAACAGTAACATAAGTACCCTCTTTTCACAGTTTTACTCTCTCAGGAAACGAAAGACAGCGTATGTACAAATTCAGTTCTTACTGTAAGATAATACTCTCCCGCTAAAGCGGGAGTTCGTAACGAAAGAGTTAAATAATATATACCCTCGAAGCAAACACAGACATGGCACAGTTTACACAGCAGAGCAAATTCGCTTTCCTCTCATGATAATCATCCCATTCACTTATCTCACTTGCATTTTGGTACATGAATTCAATCAAATGTACCCTCACAGCTAGCACAGAATTTGGTGCCTAAACAGCAGCCCCATTTTGCTTCCCAAGCATGTTAAACATGCGGAGTTGCCAGTTACTCATGAGTACCAATATAATTTAGGTAATCTCTTGCAATTCTCGTGCATATTTCCGCACATAAATATGAAAATATATACACTCACAATGAACACAAAAGTTGGTGCCATAACAATACATAGTTTACTTCTCAACTTCTATGGGTGAACATGTTTTTATTCATAAAGACATTCATTAAATGTCCGCAATACACATGATACTGGACAAACATTAACACACCCACGAAATCAAGTGATATGAATGGTTAAACACTACATGAACATTGCTGCACAAAGCACATGACACACAACATGACACCAATATTAGGTTACCAACACATTACACGCCCTAACTACCAAAAGCCACACCAAATAAACAAAATTTTGGGGTACCTCATAAAGACGATAAATCAGAAGATGTAGGACTGGAACTTCAGACAGACTGGCACACCCTCTTCACAATGACGACAGCCAGATGACGATAAAATAACAAGAATGTAACAGAGGGGCCGACTCTTCACCTGGTGTTGACATCCCAAGATAACATCAAAACAACTTCTCTTCAATGATGACTGATTAAGATACAAAGATGTGACAAAAGGGGGCCCACACCTCGCCTGGTGTTAACATCCCAAAGTGACGACGACATCTTTCTCTTTAAAGTTCTAGAGCAGCAGTCCCATCTGCAACACTGGACTTTACTCTTAAATGACAATTGACAAAAACAGACATGACAAAAGTGGGACTGCACCTCGTCTGGTGTTAACATACCAAGGTAACAGCAAAACGATGATGACTTCTCTTAGCATTCTAGGGTGGATTGCCCATCTACAACACTGGACTTGTTCTCAGATTGACATGACAAATCACTTGCTGCCATCTGCATACAAGGGCTGAAACCTCGCTACTTGTACTGGGATATCTTTCTTGATATAACACACAAGTTGTGATCAAGAGCTTTCAAGAATCCAACACAGATGTATGTACAAGTAACATGATTCTCAAAGACTCCCACAAAACTAGCATACAAGGAACTTTATAAATGTGTCACACACACAAAGATGCACATAAATGTAAGCACATAAACATGCACAGGAATCTGTACTTGTGCACATGTACACATGGCTTACACAAGTTTGAAGCAGAATCCAGCGCATGGATTTTTTTCTTTGAGGAAAGTGAGGGAGAAAAAAAACAACAAGTGACTACATGAGCAGGCCTGTACAAGGTGTGCATGGTGAAAAAAGCGGGGACAGTTGTAATTCAGCTGTTGCATGGATGAAACTTTTCTGTCTATAGACAGAATTCTGTCAAAATGAGTTTTTGTCTTGACAGAATCAGAGAATGCCTTGATCTTTTTTATTTTTTTTATTTTAAATCAAATAAAAACATCCTGTCAGTTTCACTTTTCTGTGTTTCTGTCCAATCCGTATTTTGTTATCTCCGACATGTCTACAAGTCTTTTCTCAAAATCTTTCACTGACTGCTGAGCCAACGTTTTGCGAGGTGAATTTGAAAGTCAAGTGATCATGGGTTTCTTGAAAGAAGGTCATCCAGTAACATCTGTCGAGTCGCAGATCAAGACTAAATGGAGATGGCAGTGGCTAAACGAAACCGGTGATGACAGCAGTTATCATCGTGTGTGGTGCAAGAAAATGAAAACGGCATTATGTGAAATCAATCATATTCTCAGGCACAACTTAAGTATTTTCATGGGAACAGTCAAACGAATTCAGAAGCTCTTTGTTTTCTGAAAATTTCTGTGCTTCAAGCATGGCGAATAGGACACGAAAGCTGCCACCTGAACAGCAAACATTATCAACATTTTTCCTCATGTTATCTGGCATAGACAAAGCAGAAAATCTTTGTACTGAGTTGCAACAGATGCACACTGCTTTGGGAAGCACTGTTAATTAGATACATCTTCCCAATCAGAACATGCATGCATATCAAAAGAAGTGTACTATGTTGTTAACTTACTGCAACCTCCTTCAGCTTCATGAGAATTCCTATCAGAGTAATTATCAAATTCTGAATGGTTGGAATACAGTAAAGTAATTATGTTACATCTTGCAAATAATGTCATACAACTTTTTTAGCCACAGAGTGCTGGAAAAACAGACTGTGCAGAGTGTTCAACTTTCAATCACGCATCTCTGACAGCTCACTCCAGAACCAGATGACATGATTGCAGATGACATGACTTGGTCCATATTTCCTATAGCCCAGCTGACTATGCCGCAACATCAGGCTAGGTGCCATCTTGCAAATACAAAGTTTTGTTTACTTGACAATGGTGCTTCGTCAAAAATACGATTATATAGGGCTGAACAGCGGGTGGATTTAATATTACAGCTTAAAGGGGCAATATCCGATCCAGTGGATCGGGACGCATGTGCAGTAAGCATGGGTGGGGCTAAACTAAATAAAGAAAAGCACGTGGCAGAGGGTAGTAAACGAACACACCAACAGTGACGAACAGAACAGACACTTCTTAGTTACTGAAAAGAAATTGAAGCAAATTCCGTCCACACAGCTCCCCAGAACTCAAACGTTTTCCTACGTAACACACGGCCGTTATATCCCCCCAAAATTATGTCCTTGTTGCCATAGCATGTAATCATTACTTTCTCACAACTGCGTCATGATAATTGCGTTTTGGTGCATACAATGACGCACTTCTTTGACTTTTAATGTATTTCCATTACAAAGAGACTTGTATCCTAACCCACCTGGTAAACTGTACATGGGACATAAGTGGTGGTGACTACAGGTCAGTGTTATGTTCGTATTGTGCTCCGATGTGTGTTGCGACAACATGCCTTCGTTGTTTTCTTTTCACGTGCTTTTCTATTTTTGGATAGCGTGCCTGTCAGATGTCTTGTAATGTTTTGTAGCCCCTTCACCAAGTTCATCCGATTCAGATTTTTTTCCTAATTAATGCATATATATACACACATTTTTCAATAAGAATATTACACCAGTTTAAAAGCACGTATTGAGATTGTACTTTGTAACAAATATGAGCCAGGTAGCTCTCTGACTGCGTCCGAAATCTGTAATTAACTCAGAGCAGACAGCCGGTGTTGCTTTGGCAAACGTTTGATTTCAAGTGACTTCTGAAGTACCTCCTGCCTTACATAGTCCTGCTGTCCCTTTAACTTTTTCACATCGTAAGGCTAGCCCGCTAGCGTTCTCGCGGAGAACCGCAGGCGCCGGAACGCTAGGGGTATAGCGTTCAGCAAGCTCGCTGCTGACAACGTAACGCTAGGATTCTTGCGTTAGAAAATTCCTACTTGAAGCCAGTTACAGTCTAAGGAAAAAAAACCTCTATTATACTATAGTATCAAGTAACCATATCTAAGTACTGTGAGAGTGATTTCTCGAGTAAAAAGTATTTGAAGATTTTTTCGGGCGCAAGAACAATGCCACCTGAACCGTGTGCTTCACTGAAACAAAGGCAAAATGGAGCGCCCTGCGAATGCGCAATGTCGCTGTTCACTCAGGATTATGGAATTTGTGTGTGTGTGTGTACTTTTCTGAGCTTCTGGTCAGATGATACTAGTCATGGAGAATTGGTGTCTCTTTTTTCTGTTTTGTTTACATCTGCTGAATGGATGAAATGCTTGTCTGAAATGCTCCTCAACCATGATATTTCATTGCACAAATAACCTCAAAGCATGTCTGAATAAACCTTATACTGTAGATATCCTAAAAGAGGATTAAATTACCTTTCTAATCATACCCTATTTGTTGATGTTAGTCATTTGGGGCGCCTGTGAAAATTAATTCAAAGTGGCCTAAAAATGCACGTTTCCAAGGAAAGTAGTGGCTGCTGGCACGTCTGCAGGGAAGTAGGTCAAATAGCCAGCTGGCGATGCCAAAGTGTTGATAGAGCCTATGATGCAAGGTCGCAGATCTCAAGTTTAGTTTCAGCCTGCTATATAATAATGACATTCACTGACCATTTTAATGCTCTGAAGCCCTGTGGTTGACATAAGTCACCTAATTAGTTTGATAGCTGTTTTGTCCAGCATTTATGAAATGATGACTACTTTTACAGTACAGTTTCATCTCCACAGATTCCATGCTGCAGACAGCAGAAACACCTACCCAGTCAGAAACTGAAAAGCTGAAAAGGAAGAGGGGACGACCAAAGAAATTTTTGCCTGACTGAACCTTTGATCCTGCAGACTTGGCCTGAAGCCTCCTGTTGATTTGAACTGATCCTCAGCTCAGTCTTCTCGATTCAATATTGAAACCATGACCCTGTTGCCCGTACAGAATCATGGGTCCTGTTTACTCAGACCAAAGTCTTAATCCTATTGACTGGTTTTACTGCCACACACATGGCATTACAACTTTTAGCAAATATCAACCACTGGTGTTCATTTTTGCCATATTGGGAGTGTCTTTCTGTAGAACTTCATGTTTGGTGTTTGCCTGCAGGTATGGATTTTTTGTTGTTGTAGATATTTTTTGCAATATACGAATAAATATATTAAACACATATAACATTTTCATCATATGGCAGAAAAACAATAATAATTCTGATAAGACCATAGGAAACAAAACATCCAGAAATAGCACATGTATTCACAAGAATACTTCACATGACATTGATAATACATTTCTATCAGTGATAAATCTGGTATGACTTATCAGGTGTATCTATCTGTTTTTTGTATCCTGGAAACCAGTCATTTTATTTTGTTATGACATATTTCGTAATGATATGTGTTTTGATGTGTCAGATACTGTTTTTAAGTACCTTTTGAAGCAGTTTAGCTGTGGTATACTTTCTTTGTATTTACTTAAATAGAGTTTAGTGTGGAACGTAATTGAGTCTGAAGTATTTTCTTATCTAAAGTTGGTATCATATCCAAACAGTACAATCATTTCAGTAACATTGACAGATGTAACATTGAGGCAGATATTGTTTAGAATCCTGTGGAGCTGTTGCCAAAATATGTGGTCCACTGCACATCTCAAAACATGTTGTAAGCCATCTTGTTCACTTCTACAAAAAGATCAAGTATCATCATTTTTCACACCTGTTTTTGTCAAATCAACATTTTATTTTGTTGCTAGAACATATTACATCAGTCCCATTTGAAACTACTTGATTTTAATTTCCTTGATCTTCTGACTTTTGCTAAATGTTTTACTCAATTTAATATCTTTGCTAAGTATCATCAGATGCACTTAGATATATTGGCTGGAAACAAAGTGCAAAGAAATGGAAGACTGACACAAGACAGATCCTCAATTTATGTACAGAAACATTGAAGAAATTGCCCACAGGAAAAAGACGTGCACATCAACTGGTTGCTTAAAATCTAAAGGTATGATTATTGTGGAAAAAGATGAAATAGTAGATAGATGGGGAGAGTACATGAAAGACCTTTTTGACAATTATTGAAACGAGGAATACATTATAAGAAAGAATGTTAAAGGACCACCCATAATAAAAGATGAAGTTAGAGCAGCATTGAAAAAGATGAAACCGGGAAAAGCCCCATGACAGGCAATATTACCACATGAATGATTGAGGCTCTAGAGGAATTTGGTATCGGTAAACCTGAAGTTATAGATTGTGTACAGTGATACAGAATGATTGCAAGTGGTCTTCATTGTCTTTGTTATAGTCATGTCCATATTATCTTTGTTCAGTCAGAGGTATTCGAGATCTACAGAGATAATAGTAAAATACTTCACATATATATTATGTATAGGAGTCAGTTGAACAACCATGCGGCACTTCACTTTGTAAGTATGTGTCAGTATTTTTTGGTATAAAGTATTTTTTGGTATAAATATGAGAAAGACATTTGCTTTTATTACAAAACCACCAACTACCTACTGCCGCTACCCACCTCATCCGCAGTTTATGCTGAGAAACTGATATGTTGGTGCTGTCAATGATAAGGGCTTTTCAGATTTTTTAGTTTGAAGTCTGTGGTTTCTGATTGTCAGAATGCAGAATAACATCTTGGTTAGAATTTGCATTCCCACAGTGAGGTACTGCAGATGCACAAATTAACTGGGTAAGTGGGTGTGTATGAATTTATAAGCCTCGACAAGGAGTGCTGTTAGAAATTCATTCCAGTGAAAAGAAAGAAGATTAGTGTTCGCATGAAGTGACTGCCATGTTAGCACACTGTGGCTAATTGTCTCATATTGTGTGAATGTTATCACTAATATCAGTTATCAGTCAGAAAATATGACACTACACACCATCCATTATAAAGGAGAAGTGTTTTTGTGGATATTGCTTCTCAGTTGATATATTAACACTTGGGAAAAGTAGTTACCTTGCACAGCCTGTTCTTGTTTTCCGTCATCTTGAAGAGGCAGCTCCAGGGCCCCTGCCAGTTTTTTTTCCTTTTGTTGTTGTGTTGCATCATTTCAAAGAAATTTTTTTGTGATCACATTTTTAAACAGGTGAACATTGGAAAATTATGATGAAAAGTGAATGCAACAACAGTATAAGATAAATAAAGAAAAAAGGAAAAAAAAAGAGATGGACATCACAGGACATTGTGTTACATATATCATACAGTATTGTAAGCTTATAAAGATTAAGTATTTATATACTTGTCAAAGAGGTTACGCTATTCCCTGCCATGAAACATGGTTTATAATTATGACAGTCCATGTTAAATTTTAACATTTCAAGGTTTTACTTGGCATTGACATGTTTTATTTTGAATCTCATGATGAACCGCTTTGGGAAGATGGATATAATTGGATGACACTAGTCAGTTTTGCATTTATAATTTACATGATTTGCAGGAAATACTCTAATCTATTTGTGGTGTATCACTTTTGTGCCTTTTTCTCGACAGAAGAGTTGAAACTTTTTCAACTGCATTTTTTGATTGCTTTAATAATTGAAAGCTCTTGTCATGAAAGCACAAGTTTGTATTGATTAAACAAGAACATTTCTTGCGTAGGAAGCAAAGGAAATATATTTCTTTTTAAAAAAAAAGGTTTTTACAGTCTCATTGTTCATTCTTTGACACTAGATTATCAAGGAAACTGCTTTCTTAAGACAATAAGTATTTTCTTTATTGTAAGGTGTTGTTGAAAGTGCGTTGTTTGACAGCAGAGATATCGGTGACATATCTGATGTCAGTGTATACTGTGTGTGTAACCTTTTGTAGAGTTGATGCAAGACATGGATGGATCTCATACTTTTGCAGCTAGTTGAAAGAAATATTGACACTTTGTATTTTATCAAAAGAAGTAGTTGTGATGTTGATTGTTGTTTACTTCTGTACCTGTTTATATGTCTCCAAGGACCCCCCCCCCCCCCCCAGTCCCAACTTCTCTGCTGCCTCTGTGGCATCAGCTATGTGCAACTCATTCCAGCTCCTTTATGTGCCACCAAATCCAAGTTTGTTTGGTCAAGATCCCTGTGCCAAGATGCCCACAGAAGCCTGAGATCTTAAGCAGATATGAGGCCATTGACCAGAGGAGACTGCTGGATCCCTTCGTTGGAGTTCAAGGAGTGCTTGTTCTGATCCAACTTACTGAGGACACTATCTACTACTACTAGTAATAATACTAAGCTCCCTGCTAATGACAGTGATCGTACAGATGTGGAGCCAGACTGAGCAAGAGCCACTTTTCTTTTCTGGTAGGGACCCTCCAAGCATACCTCTCATGAGCCATTGACATCCATGACCCCTACTTGAATTTATCTCAGGCATGAAAGTGATAGGGAAAACCGAGACTGAGGTCACCATGAGCTCAAGGCATGAAGGGCCACAGAATCTGGTGTCCCTGATGATTTTTAACCCTTCGACTCCCACACCCTGTCCCCCAGCATCCTGCATCGTCAACCATGCTAACAAAGCGAAAACATAATCCTTTGACTCCCTCACCCTATCCACCAGCTTCTTGCAGAAAGCTTGTAGATAGGGGAGAGCGTCAAAGGGTTAAGATTTTGCAGTTGGTGGATATGGTATGGGAGTCAAAAGAGTTAATGATAAACAGCAAGTAAGGAGATAGAAAAAGTGCAGTATGTAACAGACTTGACTGAAAACCATTATCTGTCTGTAGCTGTATATTTATTGGCAAAGTCCGACTCAGGTATTTTTATGTTCAGGTCGACATTGTTTATCTGATCACATCAGTGCTGTAAGCACTGCTGTACCAGTTCTTCATCATGTCTTGTCATATTCTGCATGTTGTTTTTGGACTTGTTATTTATGTCTTTTCTTTGTATTGAGTTCGATGGATTGTGGTCAGTAGTGCTGTTGAATTTATTTATTTTTGTGTGTGTGTGCTTTTGCTATTCAGTAGGCCTACACATGTTGATGCACACACATGTATAGGTACTCGCACGCATATTCACATACCTTGCATGCATACGTGTATGAGCGCATTCACTCCCATACTCTCTCTTTCCCTCTCTCTCTCACTCACACACATATATGTAGATATAATACACATTTATATGTGTACTCAAGCGCTCACTTGCTGTCACTCTCTCACTTGCTCCCTTTTGTACATAGGCACAGCTTGCATGCAATTAGTCGACTGAAGTTATACTCTGAAGTTTTAACTCAAATGGTTATGTTAATTCCTGGAAAAGGATTTTTATTTTGTGGCCAGATTCATTTAGTATGATAATCAGCAACAGTCAGGTATATTGAAGTATCACCTGTGTCAAAGCAATTTCTCCTCTACAACTGGATTTTATTCTGCATTTATATAAACAAGCTGATATAATTATCTTGTCAGCTTATTATTGCTAGGTATATCTCATTTTCAGCTGTTGTTCTGTCCACTGCTTTTATGGTCAGGCCACATATGGTGATGAATGGCTGTTCCAGTTCATAGAGCTGTCTTAGAGCTTGGTGGTCAGCAGAAATGTCAGTTGCCCACACCTGTCACTTCACTTGATGGAAATGACATTGCTGAAAATGTGTTCAGCTGTCTGGTCCTCTTGACATCAGGGGCATTTCGGTGAAGGCATGAGATCAGTTTGAATTGTAGTTCATGTGTGTAGCAAGCAGATTGTTGCTGATGCAGAGCACCAGTAGAGATCGTTTGCTGCTGTAAACAGAAAATAACCTCAGCTGAGATTTCATGCTTAATATGTTCCATTTCTGTTGCTCAGAAAATGTTTTTCTGCAAAATCTCATCTGCATGCAATGTGTGTGCTCTTGCATGTTCCAGTTTAATGCCTGCTCAGTAGATAAAGTTTGTAGTACAGATATAAGCTAGTATGTTAAGAGACATTAGCTGATGAAGTGTGTGTGTGTGTGTGTGTATATATATATATATATATATATATATATATATATATATATATATATATGTGGGTGTATAGATATAAGCTAGTATCTTAGGAGACATGGAGACATTAGCTGACAAAGGATATATACATACTAGTATCTTAGGAGACATTAGCTGACAAAGCAGATATGTGTGTGTGTTATATATATATATATATATATATATATATATATATATATATATATATATATAGGCTAGTGTCTTAGGAGACATTAGCTGACATAAAACAATATGAAAATACTTTACAGTGATACTTTAACATGAAACAGTATGTAAAATATTAGATCACAGATGACACAGTGTTGATGTTCTTGTAGTTCAGTACTTGGTTTTTCTGAAAAATGAACTCACTTGAGCAGTGCTTCCACTTTTTGTTTGAAAATGAAATTGGCATGAGTGGAAGTCAGAATAGATAATGGAAGGCTTAAGTTATATGGTAGTATTTTGATTATTATGAAAGTTAGATGACAGTGCAAATATTTGAACACATTTTATCAAAGCCCATGATTTGGGTGTACTTTTGGAACAATTTGTGGAAAAAAAACTAACTTCCCGCACTGACATAGACAGTCACTGAGTAGATTAAGAAATGTTTTTATCTGGTGTTAGGAAACTTGATACTTGATTTGGTTATAAATAATTGATCATAGGTAAACCAAAATGGTATTTTGAGCCAGCAAACAAAAAACTTGTGACATTATAATCTGTTGTGTCAGATACTACATCCTTTTGTACAAGTTCAGTTTCATTGTGTGAAGTTGTTCTGCTCAGCTAATGATACTGTACATGAAATATTCATAAAAAGTAGGCAAAAAAATAGAACAGTATGTTTGTGAAACATAAAAATCGCACAAATGTGGAAATTCTTCCAGTGAAATTTGAGGTAAAGATTAGTAGTTTTTACAATTGATAATGAATATTCAAATAAAGACACAGTGAAAATAGTGTTTGAGGTATCCCAGAACAGAAATTTAGTTTCCTGTGCCAAATTTCAGAATACATTAAAATAGCTGAATTCTGTCATAAAAATGTGTCAAGACATGCTGTCAAATGCAAATAGACTCGAGGCATCAAGAATTCTGCTTTCCCCTTGGGGATGCCAGGGGCTCTTTCAGTAAAAATAGTATCCCCACCTTCCGGAAATTTTGCGTTAGAAATTTTCTCTTTTCTGTCACTCTTTTTGTTTCTGCTGTGCTCCTTTGCTTTCTGTCATTTCTTCCTCATTTTCTGCCTTGCTGGTCCATTTATCTAGATATGTGTTCTGTAAAGCCTTGCATGCTTTCTCCTACGATTGATAATCGGGTGCATGTATAAAGTGCATTTTTGGCTCTAAGGAAATGTGATGTGCAGAAGCAGATTTGATTAATTTAGGCCCATTTTGTATGTTTTAATGTCCTTAGTTATGTTCATATTTGTATTCAAGTTTGATTTTTTAAACCCCCTGGTGATAAATTGGACAGAATGGTCAATGCCAGGGACTTATCCTTTAGATTATTTGCACAAATCAGGGCTTAAAACGTTCCGCGTCTGGGCAGAATTCCGCGATATCGATTTGTCAAAAAACAACAACAACAACAAAACGAAAGGAGCAAGGCATCTGTGATCGGCTTGCAAGCGTTCATAGCAAAGGTGCGCAAGTTATGGCCCCTGATTTTTCTTGGAAGAAGTTTATTAGTATGTTTTTTTTTCCCCTTTTCCCAAATATATCTTCCTGTAATAATTATGTGTTTACAGCAATTTTTATGCACTAAATATCTCTTGAAATTATGTCCAGAAAGTGCGAAATGGCAGATTTACACTTGGTTTTTAAAAAATTTTCCCCGGGGTAGCATGCCCTCGGACCCCCCTAGTTTCAGTGGTTTTTTCCTCATCCTGTTTTAAGCCCTGACATATGTATTGATATGTGTACTGCGATTTTCTTTTCTAGGTGTTCTTTTTTTTTCTTCAGTTAGGTATGGTTTACATTTTGAGATGGTTATAGCCCTGATATGGCTCTGTGCGGTCAGCTGGGCTTTAAACGACAGTAACATGAATTCTACTTCCATCAAGATTGAATCAAGTTAGTTAAGCTCACCTTTAGACACTGAGAATGCATTGTGCTCCTCACGCACAAACAGCAGACAAAACCAATCAACCTATGAGACAAAACAAAATGATTGGTATCCAGAATCTTCTTGATTTGTCAAATGTAAGGTTTGAAATTTGTATAAAAAAAGGAGTTGAAACACATAGTTGTAAGTTCTGTTTTGGTGTAATTGCCGTTCACTTTCTTCACTGTTTTAGTTGCTGTGCTCCCATACTTTTCATCTTAGCTGGTGAAACGAAATTAAACTAAGTTGATTCATTTAAGGCCATGTATATTATTCTCTACATTTTGTTTTTGGCCTTCATTCATTTAAGGCCATGTATATTATTCTGTAAATTTTGTTTTTGGTGTTCTCTTGATGGACAAACCTTTTAAAAACGGTGTCTTCTTTCAATTTTAAAAAGAAAGTTTGTAACAATCACAGGGTAGTTTGTGGTTTACAGAGCAATTGTGTTTCCTATCTTTTGTTGTTGTTGTTGTTCTTTTTGTTGTTTGTTTTGTTGAGTCATGATCTTATGTAAATTGTGTAATTAGCATGTCATAATGTCTATTCAGTAATCTTTTGTACTCAAAATGAAAGCTCTGTATCAGAGTTATTTGTAATAATCATTTTGAAATGTATAAAACTTACTTGTGTTTGATTTATGGAGTGGAGATGCCTCTGTCTCTACTATTATTTTCTTTTCAAGAAAAACTTTGTATAATACATATATTGTATCTGAAAGTAGTATTAAAGATAATGACAAGTTGTCTTCATATAATCTCGTCATCATGAAAATTAAAAAGCAGATCTGTGTCAGAAAATAAAGTGCATGTCTGTCTTGATGTAGTGCAAAGTGTGATAGGATCATTGTCTTTTATTAGTCTGTACTGAGATGAGGATTCTGATTTTTGAGCAGTAAACATGGTCAATATTTTGAGAATGTGGACTGGTTCTCGTTTCTCTTATTGAGGCAGAATCTGCCTACAGTTTTCTTCCAGATGAAATGGTCTGGTGGTCTTGGGACAAGGTTCACAATTCACCAGAAGAAAGGGGCAAACCAGTGAACCTGTCGAAAGTTGCCAGAACAATGGGTGACTGACCAGGAGGGGGGTCATAGTTTGAACCCTTTGTCAGAAAAGTTGTGTTGACTTTTGTGCCCAGTCAGCTTCTGTTCAGAGTTAAGGATGCTGTGGGTTCATAGGGGGGACTGGGACCAGACAGTTCAGTTTTTATCCAGTTTACATGTATCTTGGGCCTGACTGACACCAGTCCATGACATGAAAGTAAACAGAGCACAACCCTGTCATACAGTCTCAACACGATATGAAAGTCTTATTATACAACAACATAATCATCCCCATTCACATCAGCAAATAATTGTTAAAAGTTGTTCCAGATTCTGTGGCTGTTCATGTCCAGTTGTCATGAAGACCTTGGCTTCATTGGATTTGAAGGTGTGTTGGAGAACTTAACCCTTTGACTCCTGCACCCGGTCCACCAGCATGCTGCATTGCCAACCTTGCTAGCAAAGCAAAAACTTAACCCTTTGATTCCCTCACCATATCCACCAGCTTCCTACAGGAATCTGGTGGATAGGGTGATGGAATCATAGGGTTAAGGTTTTGCAGTTGGTGGATAGGGTGCAGTAGTCAAAGGGTTAAGTGAATGGTAAGGGGATAGTGACAAAGGATCCATGTGGAAGATAGGGCAGTAGAGAAAACTGGTAGATTCTGTATAATTATTGTTACGTTGTCAGAATTGTTTTTGGCTTTAGAACGAGAATCCCTGTTGCAGAAAAAGACTGATGACAGAAATAATAAATATTTGAATCTTTTTGTTAACAGTCAAGCATTAGTTCATTTATCAAGGATGGTCTCTCATGGGTAAGTTGTGATAAGCTAAGGTTGAACATTGCATCTTTTTGTTATCATTCAAGTATTAGCTCATTTATCAGTGATGGTCTCTTATGGGTAAATTGTGATTTGCTAAAGTTGAACATTGCTAAAATTAAAATTGTAGTAGTATTCATTATCAAGCTAAACATGTAGGCTGTGAATTAGAAGAGTCTAAAGCTTTGGCAACATCATATATGTGTATAACTATAAGTAGTAACATAGATTTACTGCACAGCAGGCCCATGGCGTATTGCCAGCCTCATCATCGATTCCAATATGAACTTAGTACTTGCTTTGTTGCATTAATATCTTTATGCTTTCAAGCCAATGTTAAGTGAAATTAAAGATTTTTGGTAAATATATTGTATTTATGTGGTGATGGTTTGCTCCCATTTGTGTCTTTATCCAAGATGGTACCTTTGTATTAAGTTTCTTTTGTTGTTGTTTCCACCAGCAAGTTATAGTTTTTACATGTTTTGTTTATTATGAACTCCATGCAGAATAGTTTTTAAGCTGATTCACATTATGTGACATCTTTTTATTTTTCTAGTACCACAGATTTGTTGCAAATAGAACTGAAGCTAGGTGAATGACACAGTAGTGTTGTTTACCTCATAGTTCTCAGCAAGGCATAATGAGGCAATAATAGCGGAGATCAGCGCCTGTCACCTTAGGCAGGCAACTGTAGCAACACTGGTTTGGTTAATCCAGCAAAACTGAAAGAAATGAGTGCAAACATTGACCAAACCTAGTCAGCACAAGACACATGCTCATTAAGTGAACTTTCTCCTATGCAGCTCCTACAGTCTGGAATTGTGTATCCATTGAAGTTTGATAACCAGTTATTTTTTCTTTCAGAAATGTTCTGAAACCTACTTTGTAACAATAATTATTGAGCTTGGTCTTCAACAAGATCATTGATTGGAATGGTGTTTGTCTTCTGTTTTTTTGTTTGTTTGTTTTGTTTTGTTTTATATTCTTTATCCACAACATGATCTGTTCCTATAGTGGAGGTTCACTATTGTTTACTGTTCATATTCACATATATATTTGTTTGTTTGCTTACTTATTTTTTAGTTTATTTCATTTGTGGCAGCACCAACTAGTTGACATTTCAGGTGAGAGTTTTTCTCCATTTTTAATGGCAAACTGAGGAAATGGTCTTCACGTTCTTTTTGTATTGTGTTTATTTTCATTTTATCCCCCCCCCCCCACAACAGTGGCTTTACTCATGAAATTCAGGCTGCTGCCCCTGGGGACAGCACATCATTGCAGTGCAGCACCGTCCATTTTTTTAATCTTTTTTCTGCGTGCGTATATTTGTGTTTATCTGTGAAAGTGGATTTTGCTATAGGACGATACCTGCGACAGCTTGTTTGTTGCCTTGGGATCTTTAAATGGGTTGAGTGCATGCTGCGCACAGAACCTCAGTTTATGAGTGGAGTTTGCACCAGCTGGGTGGGAGTGGGGTGGATCCTTATGTGATCCATGACTTGAACTTGGGTTTCTCATATCCTGGGCAAGTGCTTTACCATTAGGCCATACACTCCACTTTGTTGTTCTTGCTGCTATGGTTTTTATTGTTGAATTCAGCTGTGCTGTGAGCATATTTCAGGTTGTTGTTAAACATGACCCCTTTTTGTAATCAAATTCATTTAGATTAAAATATGAATGGAAGAGAGAGAGTACTAGCATGCTTGATGTTAAACTACTGAAATTTTGTTTGGTATTAAACTACAGGAGTTTGTAGTTAACCCCTTAATTTTCCATTTTAGTTTCAGTGTGTGCAGGTCATTGTTTCAACTCTTACATGAACTTCATTTGGTTTTAACACAGAGATACCGTGTAATGGACCAGGATCCAAAATGATTAGGGCAATTACCATAGGCCTGAGCATACACCTTGTGTTCTGGTGAAGGTTTGAGGTTCTGCTCAGGTTTTACTTGTGCCTGTCTCCCACCACATGTTGTTGAAACAATCAGTCAGTTGAAATGATGTGCCTGTTTCACATACAGAAACAAATTCGCAGTGGAAATGATCTGCCCACTGATAGCTTCACATAATGAAAGTGCTCAGCTATCCCCATGAATATGAATGCTACCAATTTGACTACAGATCTGTTAATAGAGCCATGGATTTTAGGTCCATTGTCTCAAGTTAATCTTATTCCACATCCTAAAAGCTGGTTTGTTTGCTGCCAATCTTAACGCTCCATTTATTCTGGTTATGTCAAACAGGTTATCCCCCCCTCTTCATTTCAAGACCTTGCCAGTATACAGGATTTTTACACCGGCTGATTGAATCTGCCAGCTAATTACCGGTGGATTTGGGTGGAGCCCTTAACGGAATTGTCTGAGTGCAATGAATCCCTCTTGAAGAAACTCCAGCTAATAAATACCTTTCTTTTCTCCCCTCTAATTTACTGATATTCACTTCTGGTTTCCATGTTTTTTCTGGTTTAGGAAGAACCCGAACAGTTTTTATTCCACATTGTGGGATTTGTGCAATGTCACTTTTGCTTTCCAAAACTGAAAAGATTTGATGTTTTTCTTAACTTTTTTCCAGTAATATTTTTCATATTTGAGACTGAAAATAATTTATGCTGTTTTTATCATGTTTTGTGGTTGAGTTGGTGGTTCATTGTAAACTCTGTGCAGTCGGCTTGGCTTTAAACAATAATATAAGATCACATTTTAAGGAGGCATTTTATCATCTGCTTTTCATTAGAAGGGAACAACTCATCTCAGAAACTTGAATACATATGGGTGTGATGGAAATAATGTAAAGATTTTTCATATTTTCTTTATTTCTATACTGTGAAATAATGTACAGATTGGTTATGTTTTATCTATTTGGATTATGTGAAATGATATATCGGTTGGTTATTTTTTTTTTATTTGGATCATGTGAAATAATGTATAGGTTGTTTATATTGTCTCTGTTTAGATTGTCCCTTTTTTTTTTTCTGTCTCTCTGTCAACACTTTTCATTCATTTTAATTATTATGTCTGTCTCCTAGTGGGGATGCCGGAGATTCTTTCAATAGAAATAGTATCCCCACTTTCTGGAAATTCTTTGCTAGAAATTTCTTCTTTTCTGACTCATTGTTTCTGATTTCGTTCCTTTGCTTTTTGTCATCTCTTCCTTTCTAATTTTCCTCTATGCTGGTTCATTCACCTTTTTATATTTTCCATAAAGCCTGACGTACCTTCTGTCTCTTAGGATTGATGATTGGGGTATATACGAGGGTGAGTCAAAAAGTAATGCCTTTTTCTTTAGTACAGGAGCAATTTACCTACAAAAATTTCATCTGCATTACAGTTTGACTCACCCTCGTATGTATATTTATTGCATTTTTATTTTTAAAGAGATGTGAACTCTTTAGTAGCAATTTTAGGTCTGTAGACCAATTTTTATGTGTGTTTTTGAAAACTTGATCATATTTTCAATTTTGCATTCGTATTCTGGTTTGTTTGTTTTTTTAATCTGACTGATGATATGAATGTTGGAATAGCCAAAGCTAGGAGCATATCTTTAATTTGCATGGATGCAATGATATGTGTAGGCCTGTTTAATCATCTTGTCTAGATTTTCTTTTTTCCAGGGTCATCAGTATGTTTAGATGTATATGTTTTGTTTTTGATGGTTATAGCCCTCATATGACTGTGCGAACAGTCAGCTGGGCTTTATACACAAGTAGTAATAGTAACAACAGTAATGATAGAAATAATCATAGTAGTAATTACAGTGTTAAGATTAATGATAGTGATAATATATAATAATGACTAATAATAATTAGTCTGTCAATACTTTGTTTGAAATCTTATGTAGAGATGCGTTTTTCAGTCTATATAGGCAAAGATCTATTTATAGAAAATTGGTGTTCATCCAGGTATCTTTGAAGTATGTTATTAATGATATGCTATGATTCTCGTTTCCTTTCTTTCCTCCTCAAGTCTTGTACACATATTTGAAATGGTTCTTTTTTCTTTTAGTATATTTGACATTGCTTGGAAAACTAAAACTACTCCAAATTTTAGCAATTACCAGCCTCTGTTGTGTTATAGACCTACTGTCTTATTTTGCCTCAGGAAGTATTTCAGTTCTTAAACTTGTTTTGTTATTACTTGTATTTTTTTATGATCATAAAATTTGGATAATGTCAATTCTGTGACGTTGATACTTAAAGGACAGAAACTTAACTGTTAAAGCCATTACATCCTTTCAAGATTGGTTGAATTTGTACCAAATATTGGGTTATGGTAGGCAGTTGTGATGGTCATAAATATAAGAAATGCATGGGTCATTTTCAACGTTAACAATCTTTACAAAACATTTCTAAAATCTTATTGACAGCTTTAGAAAAGATTGTTAGTATGGCTAGTCTGTTTCAGTTCATTTTTGTTGTTTTTCGTTCATAGCATACAGTATGCACAAATGGCTATCTGAAATTTCACTTGAAGTATTTAATTTAATTGATTTTATTCAATTTTTGGCATGAACAACTGACATTTATGTACCTTAATATCTTATGTACTTTGTTGTTTATGCACTTTGTGGTAAACCATTTATGTTCTTTGTTGTTTATATACTCGGTGCACTGTTTATATCCTTTGTGGTTTATATACTTCACGATTTACTGTTATTACCATGCAGTTTACATACTTTTGTCATTTGACTCATAGCTGTATACTTTAATAGCTCATCACGTGTTTGTATTTTATGAATAACAGTGTGGATGATTAATAACAGTATGTGTAATAAATGTACAGAGAATTATTTTATTAGAGAAAAAAAATCTGTCACTTCACCCACTTTAAATAAGATCTTTATTTCTGTAAGAGAGAGAGAGTGTGTGTGTGTACTTCTATGAACTGTACAACATTGTGAGAAGAGAACTTCAAAATCAATCTTGCATGGATTCCTAATATGTTGGCCAACTCGCCAAAAATGCCATCAAAACTGTCCCACACTGATATTCTCCACATGGACTTGAAGTCTAAAACGCGTTTTATATAAAAGGTGCTTGGCAAGAAAAATGGAGTACCCAGCCAGGTAACAAGTTACACCAGATATACGTCCATATCTCTTACAGCGTCTTTTGGTTGCATTTGAAACGAAGAAAGTAGTGTTACGTAGGTTACACACAGTTCATAGCTTGTTTTGCTTCTTTGTATTAATCTTTTAACTCCTGCACCCTGTCTTTCGGCATCCTGCATTGTCAAACATGCTAGCAAAGCAAAACCCTAACCCTTTGTCTTCCTCGCCCGATCTACCTGCCTACATAGAATATAATATAAAGAGTACTAAGCCTCCAGGGTGTAGGGGGCTCTGGATAGAGGTAGTACCTTTGGTGTGTGGCTGCTGCACTCTACCCGGTATGGGAGGGTGGACGGGCATCACTGGTCCTCATCCATCCTCTAAATCTCATGTGCTGGCTCCAAGCGCCACATCCCGGGACCTCACCTCAGCAGGCGTGCCAAACCACATGGGGGGGTGATATTATCACTGCATCGGGTAGATGGGACTCGTCAGCCCGGGAAGGCAGCCTGTCTAGGAGAAGGAATACTCCGACTTCAAATCTCCGCTGCCTCGCGGCTACACCCATTCAAGAGAAAGGCTTCAGAAGTAAATCTCAAGGAAAAATCCGGAGTCGGAGTCCCTAAGGCAGTTTGTCGTTGTCTACAACATCGTTCTGGCAACTCCTGCGTTGGCCCTGGTACCAGGCGTACAGACCTCTGTCTTTCCCCTGGATTCTACTAGTGGCGAGGAGAGGGGGGATCTGCTGCATGGGCAACAGCTCGTCCTCCATATTCACTTGCCCAGGCCTGCACCTGGAGAGGTCACTCCAGCTTCGCTGGTAACACAGCATCGACACAACACGGAGAGTAGCAGTTACCGCATGGCTGTTTTAGGGTGATCACTTAGTTTCGTCCCGCGGCGGCAGCTGTAGCAGCGCGAAGTCCACTGAGTGCTGCCCTGACCTAGAAATACGAGCTCTTAGCTCCGCCTTGTTACCGGCGATCTCGCTACGCTGTACAAGCGCAGTAGTAACTATTAAAAACAAGTAACTTCAGTTTTCCACTAATATTTTCAAGACCTTTGTTTGTATTGGTCTGTAATGTGCATCATTAAAAAGCTGAGATTTTTCTCAACAAAATGATATGTAACTCAACATGTTACGTGCATATAAGTGTCTAACTAAACGCACAGAGAAGAAAGAGAATGAAAGACGGTGTTGACATGATTTTCAATCTTCGACCATGAAATGATCAATGTTCCAACGCGGGTAAAATCCAAATGCCAGTTCTCGAATTAAAGTAAAGGCACACATTAGAAGAATGTTGTCTGTAGAGGACTGCTGTTTTTCATTTTTCATGTTTCGCGGATCAGGGGCCACGTATAGCGTATCGTAATAACACATGTGACGGCTAAGGTAAACAGGGATGCCGGCAAGGCAGATGATGGTTACTCAAGACAAACTGGTTCCGGCAGCTCATTAATCTTTAGAGTCTTCAGTGAATGTTGGTTATCATTTCAGTCCTCTGGATAACGCTTACCATGTACACACTGTGGCAGATTTCCTCTGTGCCTGATAATTGTGTATAGTGTTGCCTTGGACATTCAGTGTACTGAGACGACCAGAGTCAGGTTTTTCATGTTGTAGTTGTTATCTCTGTTTATTTTCTTTGTTTTTGGTATGTGTGTGTGTGTGCGCGCACATTTCATGACTGAGACAAATAATTAGGGCCTAAAGATATTAAGCGAAGTGCAAAGTATTCCTCTCTCTCCCCCCCACCCCATGGTCTCGGCTTAATTTAATGTCAGTGATTAGTTTATGTTGAGGCTGAAACAGATAAGACAACTGTATCAACATACGTATGCATACATCATCATACATCATCATCAAGTGCCCTGCCACATGGCACTGGCGATCATGGCCCTCCATATGCATCTATCCCTTTTGCTGCAAACATATCTTTGACCCTCTCTGTCCTCAGCCACTCTGCAAGTCCGTCCAATATTTTTTCCCTGGATCTACCTGGTGTCTTTCCCTCCACCTTTCCTGTTGTGACCAGGGGCTCTAATTCCCCTTTCCTCATAAAATGGCCTATAAATGTTGCCTGTCTTTTCCAAATCTTCCTTATCAATGATCTTCTTGTGTCTGCCTCCAACAAGACAGTCTCGTTTTGTTTTCTTTGCTGTCCATGCATACACACATAGAGAAAAGACAAACACGTGCAGACAAGAACGATTAAGACGGTGATGGCGTGCCATTGAGTGAAGACGTCTTCAAATTGTCCATTATGATCATGAGGTAGATGGACAGTTATGTCAAAATATTGATCAACTTAGAGAAATTCAACAGACAAAACGACAGAGGGACTAAAGACAACCGGATGGGCAGAAAGGCGGACAGACAGGACAGTTGACGATGGTAATGGCGTGCCCATAAGACGAGACAATGGTTAGATCATGATGGGGCTGAATTGTAGATGGGGAATTGAATTAACAGGAAAAAAAACATGTTATTTGCTAGGGGAGTACTATAAGCAAAAAAAGTTGTGCTTTTTTATATCTAGCATTTGCCCATGGAGGTTTACACCAACACATGAATTACAATAACATGAAAACTTCAAAATAATGTATACTTGAAATATCATTAGTTCTGGAAATTTGCGCTGACAATAAATAAATAAATAAACAAATGAAATAAAATAAAAAAGGAAAAACGTATTGAAGAAAAGATTAAAAGACATCATACACTTTAAATTGATAACAGAATAATTGGAAACAAAATCAGTCTTCGTGAACCCAACCCCCTTCGAAGTAAGGTCTACAGTTCATACAAACAAAACATTACTATCATCAACTGATGCTGGCATACAAACCAACACAGGAAAGACTAATCGATTGAGCAATTGTGTGAGCGACAAAGAGATGGAGACAGCATAGACACGTAGACGGACATCTGTATCAAAACGGTGGCGGCACTGTATATGGAATTTCTTCCGAGCGCGGAGGCGCTGTCTCAAAAAACTGAAACTGAATCAGCAAACAGAGCAGCAGTTTGAAACCCGATGACCCGACAGAATGATCAACACGCAAGACCATTCGAACACCAATTCCATGATCACGCAGGTAAAACTTGTGGCCAAGTCATTTATGTTGATGGTTTTGAATCTACTTAAATTGAAAATGTAAAGGGGAGGAGTTTGCATTAGTTTACTTTCAATTATTTGTATGTTGAATGTACCTTTGACCTTATCACTTAATACATTTGTTGTAAATTAATCTTACATTCAGGTTAGGTGAGAAATTGTTCTCTGCTATTACTAAGTATTAGTAATCATGTAGCCACCCAACAAAAACATTGGATCTGGAGAGGGATGGGTTCTGCCAGGTTCGAATTGCTTTAAGACATGCCACATGATTCAAAAGCATATACAATCCATACTGGATCGTTTGCAGCCCTGGTCAACAAATCACCATGTCCACCATCCACGCTAAAGATTTGTTACTAGGGCTGCGGTAGGGAGGGGAACTCCAGATCATCCATGAAGTGAACATCATCACTTTCGCCAGGTAGAACGTAAGAACACTCAAGCAGATCGGAAAACAGAAAGAACTGATCCATGAGATGGACAGATAATCTCGGCTTATTCTCGTCGTCTGTGAAGTTGGATGGAAGAACAGTGGGGAGGTACAGATAGAAGAAGGGCATGTCTAGTGCTAAGTGGAGAACATGAACATGGATTTTTTTGTCAACAAGATCAGGAACGTTGTACTGAGATGCTGTGTTTCCAGCAGGATCATGACCATCCACCTTCGAGCGTAATTATTCAATATCACAGTCGTGCAAATATGTTTCCACATCAGATTATGACAATGACCAGATTGACAAATTCAATACCCACCTTCAAACGGTCATCAACAAAGTTGACAAGAAAGACATCCTCGTCGTTCACGGTGACTGGGATGCCAGGGTTGGTATAGATGTCCAAGAAGACTGGGGGAATTTCTGTGGCTCCTACTGTAACGAGAGTACAAGTGATGGGGGACTATACCTGCTAGAAGTCGCCAGCTATAATGACTTGGTCCTTGCTAAAACTCTTGGTGAACATAAAGCAGCCCATGGCACTCCCCAGATGGTCAATTTCTTAGCTATATAGGATAATTATATTCTTGTGAAAAAAAACTGGAACAGGTCAGGGATCAATAGGATTAAAACAAGGACGTTTCCAGTAGCTGACCTGTTATGCACGACTGAAGGACAATAAGAAAATGAAAAACAGTCGTCAGGAATTCAACATTGACAAACTGAAAGATCCTGATATCGCTGAAAAATTCTAAGCAGTCATGGGAGGAAAATTTTCTCCACTACTACTGCGTGCAGTAGACTTGAACCTTTCATAAGCAATTTCAACCAAGTGATGACTAAAACAACAACAGAGGTGTTAGGAATAAACTGATGGAGATCCAATCCATGAGTTGCAAGTGATATCTTCGAGATCTGTTACACTAGAAAGAGCTTGAAACAACAACAGAAAATCGAGAAAGGAAAAGAGAAACGCAGCGCTACAAAAAGGAGGACTGGTCAATAAATGAAGAATGTGTAGGAAGGCTGGACTGAACAACCATATGAGCTTGAAACAACAGCAGAAAATCGAGAAAGGAAAAGAGAAACGCAGCGCTATAAAAAGGAGGACTGGTCAATAAATGATGAATGTGTAGGAAGGCTGGACTGAACAACCATATGAGCTTGAAACAACAGCAGAAAATCGAGAAAGGAAAAGAGAAACGCAGCGCTATAAAAAGGAGGACTGGTCAATAAATGAAGAATGTGTAGGAAGGCTGGACTGAACAACCATATGAAGACACTGAAAAAAAAACGACAACTATAACACAAAAGAGTTTTAAAGACTGTCAAAGGCTTGAATAAACACTGACAAAGTAGAATCAGCACCATTTAAGACAAAAACGGCAACTGTCTCACACAGGAAAGGATGGACCGAGTGTTGCTCTGAAATGTAGAACAAAGGAGACCCAAGTGTGCTAACAGCACAAAATTCATTATGTGAAGATGATCTCCCTATACTCTGTGAAGAAGTAGTAGCAGTGAAGTCACTGAAATGTGGTAGAGCGCAGCAGGCATTGATAATAGCCCTGCAGAACTCTTGCAACACAACCGAAATGACATCCAAACTGCCATGTGCAACAAAATGTGGTGCAAGGTCACGCCATGGACCAAACACTAATCGTCACCATTCCCAAGAAAGGAAATCTCCCAAACTGCCACAACTACAGCATTTTCAGTTTGATCACCCAAGCCAGCAAGGCAAAGCTCAAAATCATTTTGAATACATTACAGCTGCATTATGATTGAAGAACAGGCCGGATTCTATACCATTATGATTGAAGAACAGGCTGGATTCTGCAAAGGCAGAAGCACCATCGAATAGTTCTCTAACCTGCGTACCCTTTGCAAAAAACACCCTCAACACCAGAGGAAACTCTACCTCGTCTTCATAGACTTCAAGAAAGCGTTTTACAAAGTTTGACGCTATGGCCCATGATGAAGATACTTAACGCCGGGCAAAAACTAATCAACTGCAGGCAGCAATTAGATACCAAAGCAACTAGTGTAGTGGTTACTTACTTTGGTTGGATTTCGACAGAGTTGTCTTCTGTCGCCCATGCTTTTCAATACATTCCTGGAACGCATCATGACAGCCGCTCTTGAAGAGCATGTCAAGTCAGCAATGGAAGAAGAACTATTACGATCATTCGCATCGCAGTTGACATTGATGGACTGGAAGGCAGTCAGTAAGAACTCGCCAACCTTCTTCAAAGACAAGATGAAACATCGACAAAATATGGCATGGAAATCAGCGCCACAAAGACCAAATTGATGGACAGCCATAACACCATCACTACTGATATAGCTATCCATGGACTGAAGCTATGAACTGTTCAACGACTTGCTTATTTACGATCCATCATAAACAATGAGGAATCCAAACCAGAATTCCTCTCAAGGGAGCAAAGACAACTCAGCCACTGACCGAATTGAAACTTGCATGGAAGGACAAAGACATCTCAGGCTCTTGCGTTTCCATCTTCCTCTAAGTATGGGAGACATAGTCCTTCACAGCAGATTTGGAAGACGAATTTAAGCCATGAAAATATGATACCAAATATCATATACCTAATCATATCGCCAAAGAACAAGTGCACCAAACCATCAAGCAGTCCACTGACTTTAGTTAAGAAAAGAAAACTGCATTGGTGTGGCCATGTAACAAGATCCAGTAGCCTTGCCAAATCAGTCCTCGATGGTACTGCTTAAACAGGGAGATGGAGGGGAAGACATAAAAAAAAGATGGACTGACAACATTGTGGAATGGACATAGACCCAGGCTTTGGCACACAGCCAACAGAACTGGTGGTATCTGGTAAACAGTTCTTTGGTGCAGCGTCCTAATGTCTCTTCACGGAGCTGAGGGAGAAGAAGAAGAATAGTGCATATAATTTGCTATCTGCGTGCCGTCTCACTTTGTTTTCATGTACCCAAATATTCATGCTCAGATATCTTTTTAAAATCAAAGAAGCAATAAATAAAAATAGGGCCGTGACCGACGAGAAAGGGGCTTGTCATGTTTGGCGACACCAGCGATAACGCAAGTGGACAGGTGTACTGATTCACATCAAGACAAGTGTATGTCATGAGGGCAATAGATAAGCGGTGCATATTTACGTTACATTTCTTGACATTTAAGAGATAACAACACGAATCACTAAGACGTAATAAAATTAAGATGTGAAATGAAACTCAACACATAGATAGCTAGACAGAAGTTTAGTTCAATTTTAGTTTCAGTACTCGACATTTAAGAAATACAGTATGGATCAATAAGACGGAATAAACTTAAGATGCGGAATAAAACTCAACACATAGATAGTTAGACAGATAGTTCAGTTCAAATCGATATCATCATCATCATCATCATCATCATCATCATCGTTGGTGATTATGGTCCTCCATACGAATCCTTCTTTTGTCGCTGTGAGCATATCTCCTATCCAATTTATTATACATTTTTTATAAATCTTATGGAAATTTATTTGTGCTGTTACAGGCTCGTAATAAACACGAACACAAACTCAACAAACACACATCGTAAGGAATTATAACTATTCAAATAAAATTTATCTCATGAAATTCACGGACCTACATGAAATACCACTTTTCCAGGCACGCACTCCTGTAGATTAGACAAATCAGTCAACTACAAATCTGAGCTTCTAAGGTCCCTTTTGCAGGCGTCTACAAAGGGTAGCTGTGGACGGCCTGGAGTTCGCTTCCGGTTTGCGAGTTCGCCGTAGAGAATGTCTTTTGGGATGCGTCCATCCTCCATTGGACGCACATGGCCAAGCCAGCGTAATAGGCGTTGGCTTAGGAGGGCAAAAATGGTCTGTCTTGCCATCGGATGCCAAGGATGCGTCGCAAGCAGCGGAGATGGAAAGTGTTGAGCCTCTTTTCTTGGCTGGCGTATGTGGTCCAGGCTTCACTAGAGTAGAGAAGTGTGCTCAACACACATGCTCTGTACATCTGCATTTTGGTGTTCGCAGTGAGATTGCAGTTGGACCAGACCTGCTTATTCAGTTTAGCCATGACTGATGAGGCCTTTGTAATTCTGGCGCTGATTTCAGTGTCCAGAGAGAGGTTGTCGCTTATGGTGGACCCCAAGTACTGAAATTTGTGGACAGCGTTGATGTCGTAGTCTCCAATGTGTAGAGATGGTGGTTCTTCACAGCCTTGGCCTAAGATCTCAGTTTTCTTCAAGCTGATTGTGAGACCGAACTCTGCAAGCGTGGGCGAAGCGATCAACGAGCCTCTGGAGATCTTGTTTACTGTGGGAAGCCAGCGCAGCAACATCTGCAAAGAGAGCTTCTCTGATGATCTTTTCCATCGGTCCTTGTATGAAGATATACACCTTCTTCAGATTTGCAGAAGGCATAGGTCAGCAAGTAGGACACAAGTAGATCACTCATAAGGAAGATTAGGAAAAGACAGGCAACATTCATAGGCCATTTTATGAGGAAGGGGGATTTGGAGCACCTGGTCACAACGGGAAAGCTGGAGGGAAAGAGAGCACCGGGTAGACTCAGGGAGAAAATGCTGAACGGACTTGCAGAGTGGCTGGGGACGGGGAGGGTGGGGGAGATGCTGGGGGCAACGAGAGATAGAGGCAGATGGAAGTCCATGATCGCCAACGCCATGCAGCAGGGCACCTGATGATGATGATGATAGGTCAGCAGCTTCGAGAAGAAGATCCCGAATAGAGTTGGGGCCAAAACACACCCCTGTTTCACTCCGCTGCTGATCCTAAAAGGCTCTGATGTGGCAACATTGTAGCACACAGTGCTATGCATGTCCTCGTGGAAAGACTCGATGACAGCTGATAGTCTTCGGGGGCGGCCGATTTTCTTCAAAAGCTTGAAAAGACCTCTCAGACTGACCAGGTCGAACGCTTTCGTGAGGTCAATGAAGGCGAGGTAAAGGGGCATGTGTTGCTCGCGGCACTTTTCCTGTAGTTGCCGGACAGACAAGATCATGTCGATGGTCGATCTTCTGGCCCTGAAGATGCACTGGGACTCAGGGTAGATGCGAGCTGCCAGCCTCTGAAGACGGGTTAAGACGACTCTGGCGAATGCTTTCCCAACAATGCTGAGGAGTGAGATTCCGCGATAATTATTACAATCACTGCGTTCGCCCTTGTTCTTATACAGAGTTACTATCCTCGCATCTCTCATGTCTCTTGGAATGAAGCCTTCCTTCCAGCACATGCACAAAAGTTCATGCAGGTCGTTGTGAAGAGCACGCTTCCCACACTTGATGACCTCTGGAGGTATTCCGTCTTCACCAGGGGCTTTTCCGGTCGCCAAACCGTCAATTCTTAGTTCTTCAAGGGTTGGCTCAGCATCCAACTCCAATGACAGGCAAGTCCTCAATGGCATTTAGGGCTGCATCGGTGACAGAGTTCTGCGTGGAGTACAGCTCCAGGTAGTGCTCTACCCATCTCTCCATCTGCTTTGCAGAGTCTGTGATGCTCTCTCCTGCTTTGGACTTAAGAGGAGCTGACTTAGAGGCTGCTGGGCCAGTCACTTGTTTGATGCCAGCGTACATGCTGCCAGTGTTGCCGGAATCTGCTGATTGCTAAATACTTGAGCTTAAATGTAGCCAGTAGTCGTTGGCGCATCGCCGAGCAGTTTGTTGAGCCTTGCTGCGGGCAGCTCTGTAAGCATCACGAGTAGTTTGGCTATTGTTCTTTTTATACGCCAGTTCGCCTCAAACCAGTCGGGATTCTTTCGTTCTTTTTTCCCAAATATACTCAGGGCAGACTGATAGATTGTGTCCTTCACGTGATTCCACCTTTTCTCAGCGTTTTGGATCTCTGAGCCACTCTTGAGCGCTTCATTGAGGGTTTCTACAAACTTCCCGGCCTTGGTCGGATCGGACGTGCGACAGGCATCAATCCTTGGCGACCTTTCTTCTTTGAGTGGTGCAGTCTTCTGGATAGAAGCTTGATCTTGCTGCGTACCAGGGTGTGGTCTGTGTCGCAATCAGCGCTGTGGAAACTCCTCGTGTTGAGGACGCTGTTAATGTCCGACCTCCTTGTTAAGACGAGGTCGAGCTGATGCCAGTGGTGGGATCTGGGGTGGCGCCATGACACCTTGTGCTTCTCCTTATTGTTGAAGGTGTTGGTGATGGCCAGCTTGAGGTAAGAGCAACGCTCCAGGAGTCTTTGACCGTTCTCATTTTGCTTCCCAACACCATGATGTCCAATGCTGGTTGGCCAGGCCTCAAAATCAGCACCTACGCTCACTTACCTATCTAATATTAAGAAAATATTGGCTTCACTTAGTTGATAGATGGCTGAGCATTTGGGCATTGACTAGGGAGGTGGTCTGTCACGTGAGATGAGTTTATACAGAATAGCTATTGTGTTGTGATTCAGACTTATAATGATTTATTTATTTACTTCATATGTATGTTCCTTTTTTGAAGGTAAAAGACACACATACACATGTCATTTACATGTAACCAAGATTATTCCAGTGGTAAGCTAATAAAATACCAATATAAAATATAGACTAAGTAAAACATGAGCTGACCTGGTCAGCTCATGGGTTTATGTGCAGGCTTAAGGCTTGTGCCATGATACCCATATACATGGCACCTGTGCCGTTAGTGCATGTGAAATTCGTTTGAGGTCGGAGACGTCATCTTGAGAAACTGAAACTGAAACTGAAGCTAAAAATGTCTGGTCTTCTATCCACCATCTCTCTTGTTTCTCAAATGACTTTTTCAAACCTGTTTTTGGTCATGTTAGATCAAATTTCCATATGAACTTAAGATATACAGACTGATAGTTAGACCTTGACATTACACAACATTTCTCCACTGTCTGAGTGTCAGCTCTTTCTCCCGAGACACGCAGAGGGAGAAAACAAACGAAAGAAGTTACACAGAGTGATAGCCAAACAACAGAAGCACAAAAGCTAGACAGTCAGATAGAAGACATAAAATTTGTTATCGATTAGGTCGGTTCACTGAGGGCTTGTTACTTTTGGCAAAGTTCAAAATGACATAGACAGATGTACAGCTCAACATCACACGATTTTTCTGTAGGCTGATAGATAAGCAGCGTCATTGTGTGTGTGTGTGTGTGTGTGTGTGTGTGTGTGTGTGTGTGTGTGTGTGTGTGTGTGTGTGTGGTGTGTGTGTGTCTCTGTGTGTCTGTTGTGTTGTGTGTGTGTTGTGTTGTGTTGTTGTTTTTGTGTGTGTGTCTGTGTGTTGTGGTGTGTTGTGGTGTGTGTTGTGTGCGTGCGCGCGCGCGCGCGCGCGTGTGTGTGTGTTGTGTGCGTGCGTGCGTGCGTGTATGTGTGTGTGCTACGATTACAAAAAAACAACAACTTTTTAACCTGAAAAGAAGGATTGGCTGCGGCACACAATAAGAAGAAATAAAACTGACATGGAAAATAAAAATCAGCTGCACAGATATACGAATGAGATAGACAGACCAGCAGGCCAGTTAACGTTTCGAAGTGGTTAGCGCCACAGAGTACCAACTCAGAAGTCTTGGGTTCGAATTCTCATCAATCCATCAATATAAAAATAGATAAATAAAAAAAAAGTTGTGGCATTTTTCGGCACTGACTGGTTCCTGCGTAGAGTTGAGTTTGCTATGGACTTGTTCGAAAACCTGGGACCACACGGTCGAGTCTCATTCACTTTATGGTTTGTGTCATTGAGGGTGTTGGGGGTCAAATTTCTTGACCAACACTACAGATGTCTGTATCTCTCGGGCCTGCTACACGCCAGGATATATCACGAAAGTACGCATAGAGTGTAGTCCTGTCACGCAGTTTCAACCCCAAAATGGAACTTCATTATCATCGTCATCATCATCATCATCACCATGGCACTGTGAAAAACTGTCCCAGATTCTGTGGCCCTTCATCTCCTTCTGTCATGGTAACTTCAGTTTCTATGAGTGTGGAGGTGTTTTAGAATCCCAAAAGAGCAGTGTGGGGGTAGTGACACAGAAGAGGCGCAGAAAATGGAGCGACTGAGATAGAAAAACAACAACAATAGCAACCAGGTTGACTGGCAGTTTGACACTTAGGCTGACAAAGCAGGAAAGCCAACAGATAATCGAGTCACCGATAAAGACAGAGAATGAATGCACATTACACATAATCAGACTTTTTAACTGAGCGAGGAGAAATCAGACAAGCTCCTAGGCAAGCTGACTACATTCCATCATGTTGCTGCATAGTCTGCATCTTTGGTGGGTGTGCATGCTGCGTCTTTCATGTTTGCATAAGCCAGCCTCTGACATGACTTGTGGATGTTTAGCACGTAAAATTGATACTCTGCATGCGTGTACACACAAAGGCAATGGTACATCTGCATACATGTTGACCTGGGAGGTTGGAAAAATCTCTGTCCTTTACCTAACTGGCGGAGGTGTCTAGGGGGGTCGAACTCATGAGCTTCCAACTGGAAGTACGACGTTTAACCTTTTGACCAAACAATTCCATTTGTTTGGCCTGGCTTGCCTGGCGTAGATTTAGGACTACTGCCTTACAACAATCTGGCTGCGCAGGATTCCATGTGTGCAAACTTCGCCTCAGGAAAAGTACACGTGCTGACACCAGTCCAGTAAGCTGTGAACAGAAACCTGACCCTGTTTAGGATTGGAGAAGGTAAAGCAAATAGGGACAAGAGATGGACACCACTCTCATAATACTGACCCAAAGAGACACTGAGGCATCTACAACTTCACTTACCTACGACGTTTGGTCATGGGACAACCTTCACCCCAGTTCAGTCCAAGCCCGCAACATAAAGGCATGGTCATAGTTGTGAAACGGCCCTTGTCCGGATTGTAAATGATCTCCTTTCTGGACTGGATGATGATAAAATATCTGTTCTTGCTCTCTTAGACTTATCAGCTGCTTTTGATACTATCGACCACTCTATCCTCTTGAGCAGACTTGAAATTTCTTTTGGTATTCGTGGCACTGCACTTGCATGGATCGCTTCTTATCTGACTGACCGTACATTGAGAGTTTGTGTGAATGGTGTTTATTCTGACTTGTCACCCCTGAAGTACGGTGTACCGCAGGGTTCTGTGCTAGGCCCAGTCCTCTTTGTGCTGTATGCCTCTCCTGTGTCCGATGTCATCAATGGTCACGCCATGTTGCACGAAAGCTTTGCCGATGACACTCAACTTCATCAGTCAGCCTCCATTGCTGAAATTGACTCGTTGATGGTACGGACGCAGGAGTGCATTGCAGACCTAAAGACCTGGATGACTCTTAATAAGCTTCAACTAAATGACGACAAGACCGAGCTCATGTTAGTCTATCCGAAAAAACTTCAACACTCTGATCTTCCTGATTCTATGCTGATCAATGACATCCCTGTTCCTTTCTCTTCAGCAGTTCGAAGTCTCGGTGTGACCCTTGACCAGTCTCTTTGCTTCCAACAACATATCTCTAATGTCTGTAAGGCTGCCTATTTGGAACTGCGCAGGATTAGTTCAATTCGTCAGTACCTCCAGTGAGGCAACGAAAACACTTGTATGTGCTTTTGTTCTGTCTAGGATAGACTACTGTAATTCACTCCTGGCAGGGATTCCAAAATATTTGTTAGACCGACTCCAGCGAATCCAAAACAATGCTGCTAGGCTCGTCTGTAAAGCTTCTAGATCTGAACATATCACTCCTCTTCTTCGCTCTCTCCATTGGCTTCCTGTACCTGATCGTATATCGTACAAAGTATCTACTTTGACCTTTTCTGCTGTTTGTGGTTCTGGCCCAGAATATCTTTCTGAACTACTCCCAGTGTATACTCCATCCCGCCAACTGCGTTCCTCTTCTGACACTCGACTTCTCACGATACCATCTGCAAGAACTAAGACTTATGGTGAAAGGTCCTTCTCTTTCCAAGGTCCCAAAATATGGAACAAACTCCCTGGCAGCCTTCGTCACTCTGACTCCCTCGTCTCTTTCAAATCTGGTCTAAAGTCACATCTCTTCTCGAAGAGCTCGGATACGACTTAACAGAAGACATGTCTGTGAGTCACTATCACATGTGCATAAGCGAGTGTGTGCATGCATGTCAGTGTGTATGTGGGGGGGAGGAGGGGGGATAAATGTAGCTGTGTGCACGTGCGTGTATATTGTGTGAGTGGAAAACTTGGACATTGCTTAGTCTGTTAGTGACCGTACTTAGAATGTGTGTAAGTAAGTGGGAATGTATTTTATGTGCTTGTGTGTATAGGATGCTGACGTATGTGCGCATGTTAAACACGGTATTTTGTATCGGTTTGCTACCCTCTGTTGTCTAATGACTAGAGTGTTTGTGTCGATTTTGTAATGCAATACTATTTTGTATGTTATTGCTCATGTCATGTTTCTTTTTGTCTACAATGCCATGTCTATGTCCACGTAATGTGCTACAATTGTGTATAGATCTAGCATCGATTTGTGAAGCACCTTGAGCAGTTTGTCTGGATAGTGTGCTCAAAAAGTACCCATTATTATTATTATTATAAAGAGTTTTCTATTCACTGCCCATCTTTTTATACATATATACATTTTTTTAGGATCATAGCAGCCAGGGATGTTACCTATGTGCTCACCTCTTCTTTGCTTTTTTTTTGCTTTTTTGTTATTTTTTTAAGGATCATCGCACACAGGGATGTTACCTATGTGCTCACCTCTTCTTTGCTTTTTTTTTGCTTTTTTGTTATTTTTTTAAGGATCATCGCACACAGGGATGTTACCTTTGTGCTCACCTTTTCTTCTTGTTTTCTTCGTCCCATTTTATACGCCACCTTAATGGCCACATAAGCGGGCACAGTTTTTTTTTACAATGCGATGATGATGATGTTTATGAGGATGATAATTGTGATGCTATGGAGTTCCATCTAGGATTGAGACGGCGTGACAGGAATATACTCTACGCTTACTATCATAATATATCCTGGCATCAACCAGGCCCGAGAGATACAGACGCCCGCGGTGCTGGTTAGAAGATTTCAGCAACACCTTCCATGACATCAAATTAGTAGTTGACGGTGATGACAGGTAGGGTGTTCACGTCTTGGCTCACCAGGTTCGTCTTTTTCACGCTGATGGTCAGACCAAAATCTTTGCAGGCTTAGAAAAATCTGTTTTTGAGGCACTGGAATTGTTGCTCAGTGTGTGAGGTAACAGCAGCAGCATTGGCGAAGACCAGGCCTTTGATAATGGCCTCATGCACCTCTGTCTTTGCTTTCAGTCTTGGGAGGGTAAAGAGTCGCCTGTCGGATCTGGTGCATAGGTATGCTCCTTCTTTAGCAGTCCCAAAAGCATACTTCAGGAGTATGGAGAAGAAGATGTCAAACAGGGTGGAGCAAGGATACAGCCTTGTTTGACGCTGCTTTTGATGTCAAAGGGTTTGGACATGCTGCCCTCGTACTGGATAATTGCCTTCATATCGTCATGGAATGATCTGATCTGACTGTGCAGCTTTCGAGTGCATCCTATTTTCAAGAGAATGCGGAACAGTCCATTCCTGTTGACTAGGTCAAATGCTTTGGCGAGGTCGATGAAGGTGATGTAGAGGGGCTACTGTTGTTCTCTGCATTTCTCCTGTGATTGACGAAGGGAAAAAGGATAATCTGAACAGAAGCCACACTGGGACTCAGAGAGGATACGCTCAGCTAGCTTTTGGAGACGCACCAACACGACTCGGGCGTACAGTTTGCCTACGATGTTCAGTAGGGAAATGCCCCTGTAGTTGTTGCAGTCGCTTCTGTCTCCCTTGTTCTTATAGAGGGCGACGATCTTGGCATCTCTCATGTCTTGTGATACTGCCCCTTCTCTCCAACACTGACAGAACACTGACAGAGGACATGTAGGGGCTGCAGGAGGATGTTCCTGCAGTGCTCTGTGAAGAGTCATTGAGGCGAGGCACTAAAGAATTGTACACTAAAATTTTCCAGCTCTGTTGGTTGTGTGCCAAAGCCTGGATCTCTTCAAATGGTTTTTCTGTTCATTCTGCAGTGTTGTTAATTGCAGAAGCAATTTTAGGTAATTTAGGCCCGTTCCTATGTATGTTTTAGTGTCCTTAGTTATGTTTAAATTTGTATTCAGGTATGTGTTTTTTAATCACTTTGCGATAAATTGGACGGAATGGTCAACGCCAGGGGCATCTCCTTGGATTATGTGCGTGAATGCATTGGTATGTGTATTTAATTTTTTGTCTTTTTTGTCTTGTGGAAGTACTGTTTATGTTTTGAAACGTTTATAGCCCTTATATGGGTCTAAGCAGTCGGCTGGGCTTTAAACAAAACAGTAACAATGCACAGTCATCAAATGACTGGATATAGGCATATGAAAAAAGTGAAGGAGAAAGCAGAGGAGGGGGTGAACAGTGGAGACGAAAAATGGGAACAGAAGAGGTGAACAATAGTGCACGACAAGCTGTTCTGTTTATCACAGCCAAAAACAAGAAGCAAACAAAAAAGAAAAACAACAACAAACAAACAGGAGCCAAAGATTAATATAAAACCAGGTCTGAAAACTGACCCCACTTTTTCTGTATAAAATCGGTATTGTTACTGGAGAGGAGACAGATCGGAGAGAGCAGAAACCTTTGAGACAGAACAGTCATGATGCTGTGTATGCTGGGTTTTGTCATGATGGCCCTCACGGCCAACGGCCAGGGCACCTCCACGCCGCCCCAGAAATGCTGTATTAGCCATCAGTTCACCGCCACACTGGGAGAGATTGGGGGCATGGTTGAAAATGGTATTGGTGTGCCCATGGAGGTAAGACCATATGGTAAGGGGCGAAGAAGATAGATCAACATTAAGATCATATGGTAAGGAGCGAAGAAGATAGATCAAAATTAAGACCATATGGTAAGGGGCTAAGAGGATAGATCAACATTAAGACCATGTGCTAAGGAGTGAATAAGATAGATCAGCATAAATATGAAGCCTATATGAACAGAGACTAACAGACAGACGAACAGATCTATTCACAGTGATAATACCACGTCCCTGGAGATGCTACAGTGACTGGGATGAAGTAGATGATTGAATGTATGAATGAATAGATGACATTTGGCGTGTAGATAAAGAAACACGTGATCAGTCAAAACGCTCACGATGCCAGGCGTAATGCCATGCCTAATGACGTCAGACAACGGTTAGGTGACGGCAAATGCCATGTAGGCCTACCTTTCTATCAGTATTTTTCAATCATTTGTTCGAGCATGGTTACGCCTCAAATACTCAGGCCGGTGGTCTGGACGAAGGATGTGGTTTTCATTAAATCCTCCTTGTTGCCCCCAGAGCTGCTCTTCCAGATTTGGTCACTGCTCATTTCTTCTATTTCTGAACAATGGACAAAACTGTAGAACGCGTTCTGGAGGCTGAGGTCCTGTCTGGCATGGCCACCCATCCGTGTGGGACATCCGCATTTGGCACATATACTAGAATAGTTGGCACTGTCCAGTTCTCAGAGAGAAGATTGTGGTTTGTTGTTGGCACAATGAATGGGATCATTTCTGCCAATTACGGGGTGGAAATGTCAGTGATTAGTTTATGTTCAGGCCGAAACAGATAAGATAACTATATCAACATACTTATGCATACATCATCATCATCATCAAGTACCCTGCCACATGGCGTTGGTGATCATGGCCCTCTATAGGCATCTGTCCCTTTTGCTGCAAGTATATCTTTCACCCTCTCTGTCCTCAGCCACTCTGCAAGTCCGTCCAATATTTTTCCCCTGGGTCTACCTGGTGCTCTCTTTCCCTCCACCTTTCCTGTTGTGACCAGATGCTCTAATTCCCTTTCCTCATAAAATGGCCTATAAATGTTGCCTGTCTTTTCCTAATCTTCCTTATCAATGATCTTCTTGTGTCTGCCTCTGTCAAGACTGTCTCGTTTGTTTTCTTTGCTGTCCATGCATACACACATAGAGAAAAGACAAACACACGTGCGGACAAGAACGATTAAGACGGTGATGGCGTGCCATTGAGTGAAGACGTCTTCAAATTGTCCATTATGATGATGAGGTAGATGGACAGTTATGTCAAAATATTGATCAACTTAAGAAATTCAACAGACAAAACGACAGAGGGACTAACAGACAGCCGGATGGGCAGAAAGGCGGACAGACAGGACAGTTGACGATGGTATTGGCGTGCCCGTAAGACGAGACAATGGTTAGATCATGATGGGGCTGAATTGTAGATGGGCAATTGAATTAACAGAAAAAAACATGAACAAAAACAAATCTGTTATTTGCTAGGGGAGTAAAAAGTTGTGCTTTTTTATATCTAGCATTTGCCCATGGAGGTTTACACCAACACATGAATTACAATAACATGAAAACTTCAAAATAATGTATACTTGGAATGTCATTAGTTCTGGAAATTTGCGCTGACAATAAATAAATAAATAAACAAATGAAATAAAATAAAAAAGGAAAAAAGTATTGAAGAAAAGATTAAAAGGCATCATACACTTTAAATTGATAACAGAATAATTGGAAACAAAATCAATCTTCGTGAACCCAACCCCCTTCGAAGTAAGGTCTACAGTTCATACAAACAAAACATTACTATCATCAACTGATGCTGGCATACAAACCAACACAGGAAAGACTGTAAAGACTAATCGACTGAGCAAGTGTGTGAGCGACAAAGAGACGGACAGACAGACAGAGACGGAGACAGAAAGAGAAAGACATCAACATAGACACGTAGACGGACAGTTGTATCAACAAAACGGTGGCAGCACTGGATATGGAATTTCTTCCGAGCGCGGAGGCGCTATCTTGAAAAACTGAAACTGAATCAGCAAACAGAGCAGCAGTTTGAAACTCGATGACCCGACAGAATGATCAACACGCAAGACCATTCGAACACCAATTCCATGATCACGCAGGTAAAACTTGTGGCCAAGTCATTTATGTTGATGGTTTTGAATCTACTTAAATTGAAAATGTAAAGGGGAGGAGTTTGCATTGGTTTATTTTCAATTATTTGTAAGTTGAATGTACCTTTGACCTTATCACTTAATACATTTGTTGTAAATTAATCTTACATTCAGGTTAGGTGAGAAGTTGTTCTCTGCTATTACTAAGTATTAGTAATCATGTGACTACCCAACAAAAACATTGGATCTGGAGAGGGATGGGTTCTGCCAGGTTCGAATTGCTTTAAGACATGCCACATGATTCAAAAGCATATACAATTCATACTGGATCGTTCACAGCCCTGGTGAACAAATCAAAATGCCATCCGTCTACCCCCATCAGGCCACACGCTAAAAATATGCTACCTGGAGGGGGAAACCATTCAAATAAAAATTAACTCATGAAATCCACGGACCTACATGAAATACCACTTTTTCAGGCACATATACTCCTGTAGATTAGACAAATCATTCAACTACAAAAAGTAACAATAACAACCATTACATCACGCATACGCGTAAACCACTGAAAGCATAAATCCAAAAGACACCAAATATTACTCTTAAAACTAAGCATTTTCTACGCATATAGAGAATGTAAAAGAAAGGCGGATCTCACACTATAAAATCACCCTTAAATTATGTAAATGTATAAACCATCACAGATTTCAAGCCCATGTACCCGCACACTATGATTCTGTCGTCCCTCGTCCTCTTGCACACGAGACTTGAACGCACGGTTAAGAAAGAGCACGCCCTCCAAAACTAATATTGAAAAGTTAAGATAATGACTTCAGTATAACACTCGCTAACATCCACTTGCACGAGTTTCTCTATACGCACTCACAGCGGGTCTGTATGTACATGTACACACTCACTTACAGATGAGGTACAGTTTCAGTCTTATCGGTGAGAATATTGCAGGTGTTTGTTGAATGTGCGAATGGCCATAGGAATGAATGAATTCATGTAACGAGATGTTTTTGTGCTTGGAGTTCTAAACCTAAATCTTCTGTCCGACCGCCTACTACTCTTATTTTTGTGAAATGGCTGTTTCATCTGTCAAAATTCTCTTGAGTCTTTCGGTAATTTTCCTCTTGTACATGTCGCTAAAAGCTAGCTTGCTTGCTTACTTGCCTGCTTACTTCCTTGTTTACCTACTTACTTACTCACTTACTCACTTACCTTCCTAAGATTAAGAAAACATTGGCTTCACTTAGTTGATAGATGGCTGAGCATTTGGGCATTGACTAGGGAGGTGGTCCGTCATGTGAAATGAGTTTATACAGAATAGCTAGTTGTGTTGTGATTCAGACCTTTAATGATTTATTTATTTACTTCATGTATGTGTTCCTTTTTTGAAGGTAAGAAACACATACACATGTCATTTACATGTAACCAAGATTATTCCAGTGGTAAGCTAATGAAATACCAGTATCAAATATAGACGAGGTAAAACATGAGCTGACCTGGTCAGCTCATGGGTTTATGTGCAGGCTTAAGGCTTGTGCCATAATCACCATACACATGGACATGGCACCTGTGACGTTAGTGCATGTGGAATTCGTTCCGAGCGCGGAGACGTCATTTTGAGAAACTGAAACTGAAACTGAAGCTAAAAGTGTCTGGTCTTCTATCCACCATCTCTCCTGTTTTCTTAATGACTTTTTCAAACCTGTTTTTGTCATGTTAGATCAAATTTCCATCCCAACTTAAGATATAAACTGATAGTTAGACCTTGACATTACACGACATTTCTACACTGTCTGAGTGTCAGCTCTTTCCCTCGAGACACGCAGAGAGATATTTTTTAGGACCATCGCACCCAGGGATGTTACCTATGTGCTCACCTTTTCTTTTCTTTCCTCCTTTTTTTTTTCGCATCCAGGAATGCTAACTTCGTGCTCACCTATTCTTCCTTTTTTTTTTGTCCCATTTTCTACGCCACCTTAATGGCCACATAAGCTGGCACGTATTTGTTTTCTTTTCTTTTTTTTTTTAACAATGCGAGATGATGATGTTGATAAGGATGATAACTGTGATGCTATAGAGTTCCATCTAGGATGGAGACTGGGTGACAGTGCTGTACATGTACTCTACGCTTACTATCATAATATATCCTGGCGTCAACCAGGCCAGAGAGATACAGATACCTGCGGTGCTGATCAGAAGATTTGAGCAACACCCTCAATGACGCATCCGTCAAGTGGATGAAACTCGATTGTGTGGTCCCAGTCTTCCCAACGAACCCAAACCACGCCCAACCCTGGGCAGGAGCCGGTTAGAGCAGAAAAATTCGACAATGATTTTTGAAGAAACTGATGGGGATTCGAACCCACAAACTTCCATTCGATAGTCCGTTGCGTTAACCACTACACCTCGACGACTGGCTTCACTGCCCATCTTAATGCTTCCATCATTCTGATGGTGTCAGTTTTGTGTCTCATACATTATAGGTCCTGTTATCCCACCCCGTCCATTTCAAAATCCTGCCAGCGCATAGGTTTCTGTACAGTTTTAAGGAGTTTAACAGAGAACAGATCGTAGATTGAATGGAGCACATATGGAATTGTCAGAGTGCCATGAATCCCTCTTGAAAAAAAAAAAACACCATAAAAAACGACCTTTTCATCTTTTGACCATGCAGAAAGCCGATGGATAGGGTGAGGGAGTCAAAGGGTTAAATTTTTGCTTTGCTAAAATGGATGAGAATGCAGTATCCTGGTAGATACGATAAAGGAGGAGCCGGAGTCGAAAGGTTAAATTAAAGAATGAAGCAACAGGTTTCTTTTTAGGCAGTCATGGATAGGTCGAGGGAATCAAAAGGTTTTAAACGGTTTGGTTCTTGAGTAATATGGGGACATTCAAAGAGGAAAAGCGATGAACGCATAATTATCATTTTAAAGCAAATTGTATGTGGCAGGGTTACGAGTTCCTGGTCTACGACTACGACGCCAAGTTGATGTCCATACAATCTGTCGACAAGGACATAGCCAGTGGCACCTTCTCCAACTCCACCATTATCGTGGACTACAACACTGTCAGTTACCACTTCTCTCTGATACATTCATAGGGTATAGGTGTGTGTGTGTGTGTGTGTGTGTGTGTGTGTGTGTGTGTGCGCGTGCGTGCGTGTGTGTGTGTGTGCGTGCGCGTGCGTGTTTGTGTGTGTGTATGTTTGTGCGTATGTGTGTTCGTGTGTGTGTTTGTGTGTGTGTGTATTTGTGTGTGTGTATGTGTTTGTGTGTGTGTGCGCGCGTGTGTGTATGTGCGTGCATGTGTGTGTGTTTTTGTGTGAGTGTGTGTGTGAGCGCGTACTGTGTGTGTGTGTGTGTGTGTGTGTGTGTGTGTGTGTGTGTGTGTGTGTGTGTGTGTGTGTGTGTGTGTGTGTGTGTGTGTGTGTGTGCATGTGTGTGTGTATTTGCGGGCGTGAGTGTGCGCGCGTGCGCGTGTGTGAGAGCACGTATTATGTGTGTATGTATGCATGTATGTGCGTGCGTGCGTGTGTGTATTTGTGTGTCTGTCTGTCTGTCTGTCTGTCTGTCTGCCTGTGTGTGTGCCTTCCTGCCCGTCTGCCTGCCTGTTTGTCTGCCTGTTTGTCTGCCTGTCTGTCTGTCGGTCTATATTGTCTGTCTGTCTGCCTGCCTGTCTGTCTGTCTGTCTGTCTGCCTTGCCTGCCTGTGTGTGTGTCTGTCTGTCTGTTAGTCTGCGCATTTCTGTGCCCATGTCCTACTGTCGACAACCTGGACGCTAATGCATAGCCCATCTTAGATGGTACCGGTAAGTTCGCTTTGGGCCTAAGAAAACTTAGAAAAGACGAGTTTTGTGCGTGTACTCTCAGATGCAGTTAAGTTTCAGTTCCTCAAGGTGACGTCTCTGCGCTCGGAACGAATTCCATATGCACTAAAGTCACAGATGCCATGTGATGGTGATCATGGCACAAGCCTTAAGCCGGCCAGCACATAAATCCATGAGCTGGCCAGGTCCTACTTAGCCTGTTTTACCTAGCATACAATTTTTTTATACTAGTATTGTATCAATATACTCTCAGAAGGTAAGCAAGGCTATGCAAACCGATGTTTTCCCCTCAACATTTTTTAACCGATAAGCGCAGCTAGGGCACCTTAAGATCCGCTATGCAGTCGAGTCCATTTAGCTTTTTTGATGTCTGATGTAAATCAGTCTTATCTGAATCAAGCGATTACAAGTCCTTAAAAAAAAAAAAAATTACCGAGACCACAATTAACCCTTTGCTTCCCACACCTTATCCACCAACAGCAAAAACTTAAACCTTTGACTCCCTCACCCTATCCACCGGTTTCCTGCAGGAAGCTGGTGGATAAGGTGAGGGAGTGAAAGGGTTAAATCTTTGCTTTGCTAGCATGGTTGACAATGCAGGACGCTGGTGGACAGGGTGCGGGAATCAAAGGGTTAAACCAAGCATGAACAATTTAACTAACCAGATAAGGCATGTAGCCTATATTTTCGGCGGAATGGCTGCTCTCAGGCGCACCAAACAAAACGATAAAAGACACGAAGAAACTATTTTTAAATGTATGTTTTGAGGTTTTGTCCCTTTGAT
>CM060306.1:94552116-94577116 GCA_030674185.1 Monoplex corrugatus | reverse complement strand
TTTATTGTGGAACTACAGTCTTCATGTATTTACATTTTTTCCTGTGTGTTTTCGTGCGCGTGCCAAATAGCCAACTCTCAGTACCTGGGGCGAGCAGTTTTTGGATCAGGAACGAGCACTCTGGAGGTTGACGTATGGGAGTTTCAGACATCAGGAGGTAATGCGGTGAGCAAACTGGCGGTGTCCACTGACAACTGTACTCCTATTGTTGAGGCCAGCTATGGTACCATCCATGGTGGTAAGTGGACATGACTTTTTATTCCTATTCTGGCAATCAGTTCAACAATCACTGATATTATTTCAGTAGTTAATGCTACTCAGTATAATAACTTAAAATCTATTTCTTTGAACTTCAATGTATCGGATACTGTTTGCTTTGCTAAAATATTGACGTATACGTTGTGCATAGTGTAGAGCCTCTTTAAGAGATGACTGGATGTGAACTTGAAAAGAAAGCAAGCTACCTATTACTTATTTCATACTTTCGTAAATAGTGTGTGTTTGTGTTTGTGTTTGTGTGGTGTGTGTGTGTGTGTGGTGTGTGTGTGTGTGTGTGTGTGTGTGTGTGTGTGTGTGTGTGTGTGTGTGTGTGTGTGTGTGTGTGTGTGTGTGTGTGTGTGTGTGTGTTCTTCTTAACCATAAAACATGGCATAGGTACATGTATGCGTCTCGAGGCTTATTTCATACTTTCGTAAATAAAATGTTTTTTCTTGTTCTTCATAACCATGAAACATGGCACAGACATATATGCGCTTCGAGGCCTGTTTGGCACAGAGGCAGGGTTTCCATCTTCTGTTTGACTACAGTCTGACTCGAAAATAAACTTTCTGCGTGTCTCCTCATGTCTACCCAGCTATGAATGGATACCTGATCCTGTTCAGGGTTATGGAAGGTAAATCACAGAAGGATAGGTGATGGACACCAACGTCATCATGTTGAACCTGAGAACAGTTGAGTTTTCTATAGATTCATTCCCCTGTGATCACGGGTGTGTGAAACTTTACCTTTTCTATAGTTTAGGCAATATATGTTATGCCTGAAGATTTTGGGCAATAGGTGAAATGGCTGAGACCATCGCCAAACAATCTGCATAGTAACAGAATACTTCAAGGTTTAATGCGCAATGCCTCAATAATTGTACCAATTCCTTTATTGCCTGTTGTCTTCATATGGTTCCAGGCAATGTGTTTCGTTGTAGAAACAATCAAAAAATAAACTAATTACGATCACTAGTCCATATATCTAAATAGGAGACATGCTGATCCAAGCTTTCAGGTTGTGGTATATTACATGCACATGAATGCTCTCATCTACTACTATGATAAATGCTGGCTGGCTATGTTGGTAGAGCCCTGGTCTCTCGATCTAATGCCTCAGTTTCAGTCTACAACATAAAAAATGGCCTGTTTGCTGCCCATTTTTATTACTCCAATCATTCTGGTAAAAGGCTGGTCTAAAATTGAACGCAAAAAAAACAAAAGTGCTACATATCAAAGGCAAAGACGCTGAAAACAATCATGACATCTTACTTTCAAATATCTTGGCTCAGTAAAAACTGATGATGGAACCTGCTCCAAAGACATCAAAATAAGAATTTGAATGGCAAAGCAAAAAAAAAAAAAAAAAGGGTCCAAATCAACAATATCTGGAAAGACAGAAGCATTCCAAATGGCCTGAAAGTTAGACTTTTAAAATGTTTGATTTGGCCAGTCATGATTTATGGCTGCGAAGCCTGGACTCTAACAAAAACTGATTGCAGAAGAATTGAGGCAGCAGAGATGTAGTTTTATCAGAAACTACTATGTGTCAAATGGACAGAAAGAAGAATAGAAGAACTAATGAAAGTGTCCTGGAAGAACTTGATACCACCAGAAAATTACTAGCAGACATCAACAAGATAAGACTAAAATACATTGGCCATATGTCATGCAACAAGAACACGGATCTTATGGCAACCATCTTTCAAGGAAAAACAGTGACAAAAAGGAAGAAAGGCAGACCCCCAATCTCATACATCAAGAAAATAACCAACATCAGTGGCCTAAATATTCAAGAAAGTGTCCACAAAAGTCAAGACAGAGCGGTCTGGAGGGAGATGGTGGTGTCCAGGTGTGCAGTGGCCAACACCAAACCCGGTGACGCCGACAGGTGAGACAGGTGAATCATTCTGGTAGTATCGGTATTCTCACGTCACATTCTCTTTCCTCTCCGCCCCCATTGTCAGGCTTGTTGCCCACATTGTCAGGCTTGTTGCCCCCATTGTCAGGCTTGTTGCCCCCATTGTCAGGCTTGTTGCCCACATTGTCAGGCTTGTTGCCCACATTGTCAGGCTTGTTGCCCCCATTGTCAGGCTTGTTGCCCACATGTCAGGCTTGTTGCCCACATTGTCAGGCTTGTTGCCCACATTGTCAGGCTTGTTGCCCACATTGTCAGCTTGTTGCCCACATTGTCAGGCTTGTTGCCCCCATTGTCAGGCTTGTTGCCCCCATTGTCAGGCTTGTTGCCCACATTGTCAGGCTTGTTGCCCCCATTGTCAGGCTTGTTGCCAACGTACACTGTTCTGCACAGACTCATGCAGTCTGACAGATACTTACTAGCAAATTTGGGTGGAGCGCATATGGAATTGTCCGAGTGCCATGAAGCTCTCTTCCCTTTACTTCTCCTTGTTTTCTCTTTCCCTTCCTCTTCCTCCTCCTTGTATTCCTCTTCTCCTTCTTCGTCCTCTTCCTTCTCTTTGTTCTGCTCCTTTTTCTCTCTGCACCTCCCTCTTCTTCTTTATTCATTGTTCTTTTTCTCCTCTTCGTTGTTCTTCTCTTCCTCTTTATTGTTCTTCTCTTCCTCTTTCTCCTCCTTACTCTCTCTTCCTCCTCTTCCTTCTCCCCGTTCTTCTCCTGCTCTTTTTCCTCATACTTGTTCTTCTCATCCTCTTTGCTGGTCTTCCCTTCCTCCTCCTTGTATTTCTCTTCCCCTTCTTCTTCCTCTTCCTTCTCCTTGCTGTCCTCCTCCTCTTCCTCCCCTGATCATCCTCTTCATCTTCCTTGTTCTTCTCTTCTCTTCCAACTCTTCCTCCTCCTTGTTCTTCTTGTTCTCTTTTTCCTCATCCTTTTTTTTTCTCTTCTTCCATTCTCGTCTTCTCTTCCTCTTCCTTCGTCTCTTTGTTCTTCTGTTTCTCCTTGTTTTTCTCCCCCTTCTTATCCTCATCTCCTCCTTGTTCTTCTTTTCCACCTCTTCCTCCTTCTTGGTATGCTCTCCCCTTCCTCCTTCTTGTTCTGATCTTCCTCCATTTCCTCGTCCTTGTATTTCTTTTCCGTCTTCCTCCTCTTCTTCATATTCTCGTCTTCGTTTTTATCCCCTCATCCTCTTCTTTCTCTTTCTTGTTCTTGTCTTCCTCTGCCTCCTTCTTATTCTTCTCTTTCTCCTTTTTTCCTCCTTGTTCTTCTTCTCCTCTGTTTTTCCTTCTTTGTTCTTCTATTGCCCTCGTTATTTTCTCTTCCTCTTCCTCCTCCTCTTTGTTCTTCTCTTCCTTTTCTTCCTTTTGGTTCTTTCCTTTCTCCTCTGTCTCCTCCTTATTATTCTCTTCCGCTTTCTCCTTGTAGTTCTTCTCTTTGTTCATATCTTCCTCTCTCTAACTTGTCCTTTCCTTCTTCCTCATCTTCCTTTTCCTCGTTTTTCTTTAACTCATCTTTGTTCTTCTCTTCCTCGTTTCTTCAGTCTCTATGTCCTTCCGTTCCTCCTCCTCTTGGTTCCTTTGTTCCTACTCCTTGTTCTTCCCTTTTCTCTTCTTCTCCTCTTTGTTCTCCTCTTCCCCCTCTTCGTCTGCGTCTTCCTCTTCTTCTTTGTTTTCTTCATTGTTTTTCTGTCTCTGTGTCAATATTCAGTTGAGTCTGTGCGCACACTGTTTTTCACGGGTTTCAAGGCCACAATAGATGACAGATCCCCACTCACCATTCCATCCAACTGTGAGCCCCTGGTAAGTGTGTGCTACATTCTGCTCTTCCTAACGCTGCTGCTGCTGCTGTTGCTGCTGTTGCTGCTGCTGAAATGTGTGTGTGTGTGTGAGTGTGTGCGCGTGTGCGCGCGCGCGTGTGTCTGTGTGCTTGCTTGTGTGTGTGTCTGTGTGTCTGGGTGTATGTGAATTGTGTGTGTGTTACTGATTTTGTTGTTGTTGTTGTTGTTGTTGCTGTTGTTGTTGTTGTCTGCCTATCTGTGCACACGTGCTGATCTCTTCACCTTTTGCGCTGTGTTGTTTATTTTACTAGTTTTGTCACTTTTTTCTTCTTCTTCTTCTTCTTTCTTTTTCTTCTTTTTCTTCTTCTTCTTCTTTGTTCTTCTTTTTCTTTTTAAGACATGATTCATATTGCCTGGAGAGAGAAGTACGTGTGTGTGTGTGCTTGTGTATGAGAGAGAGAGACAGAGAGACAGACAGACAGACAGAGACAGAGACAGAGACAGAGAGAGACAGAGAGACAGGCAGAGACAGAGACAGAGAGACAAACAGACAGACAGAGAGATAGAGAGAGAGACAGAGACAGACAGAGTGTGTGTGTTGTGTTGTGTGTATGTGTGTGTGTATGTGTGTGTGTGTGTGTGTGTGTGTGTGCGTGTGTGTGTGTGTGTGTGTGTGTGTGTGTGTGTGTGTGTGTGTGTGTGTGTGTGTGTGTGTGTGTGTGTGTGTGTGTGTGTGATCGCGCGCGCGCGTGTTAGCTGTCTGTCTATCTGTGACAAACTGTGTTGGCAAGATTTTCTCAGCTGTCTCTGGAGGGACCTTAACCAAAAATGGCTCAAAAGTGCAGACCGTAAAGGCTTCACAAACACATAAGCAGAAAAGTCATGGCGCCAAAATCAAAGTCGCACGGGATTGAAAAAAAGATGTAGATAAAAGTAGCATTGTTACAGGCAGGCGTGTGAACAGAACTTTTTCAGGAATTTCTGACAACATCAAATTTTCAAACTTCTTTCACTGACATGATAGTCCACCATTGTTCTCCATCTCGACGAACGTCAAGTTTGATTTCACCTGTAGCTACTTCAATGTCACAGTGACCTTGAGAAGTACAAAATCTGGGATTTTGTTCAATAGTCTTATTTTTTAATAAAAAGGTAGATTGTTAGAGTAGCATGACCATGTTGTTTTTCCTCACTGTTTCAAGCTCACTGAGAAGAGAATTCAGGTCTTTGATTGCGAGTTCCAGAGCAATTTGCTTTGTATGTTATGTCCTGCTTCAAACGTACGATGAACAAGAAAGTATGGAACAAGATCAGCACTTTAGTAGGCCGAGAAGGTGTTAGAATCTGGAGTTTGTACAAGAAGGGATCTATCACAATGGTGTTTGTACAAGAGGGATCTATTACAATGGTGTTTGTACAAAACAGATCCATCACAATGGTGTTTGTACAAGAGGGATCCATTACAATGGTGTTTGTACAAGAGGGATCTATTACAATGGTGTTTGTACAAGACAGATCCATCACAATGGTGTTTGTACAAGAGGAATCCATCACAATGGAGTTTGTACAAGAGGGATCCATCACAATGGTGTTTGTACAAGACAGATCCATCACAATGGAGTTTGTACAAGAGGGATCCATCACAATGGTGTTTGTACAAGACAGATCCATCACAATGGTGTTTGTACAAGACAGATCCATCACAATGGTGTTTGTACAAGACAGATCCATCACAATGGTGTTTGTACAAGACAGGTCCATCACAATGGTGTTTGTACAAGACAGGTCCATCACAATGGTGTTTGTACAAGAGGGATCCATCACAATGGTGTTTGTACAAGACAGATCCATCACAATGGTGTTTGTACAAGACAGGTCCATCACAATGGTGTTTGTACAAGAGGGATCCATCACAATGGTGTTTGTACAAGACAGATCCATCACAATGGTGTTTGTACAAGACAGATCCATCACAATGGTGTTTGTACAAGACAGATCCATCACAATGGAGTTTGTGCAAGAGGGATCCATTACAATGGTGTTTGTACAAGACAGATCCATCACAATGAAGTTTGTACAAGACAGATCCATCACAATGGAGTTTGTACAAGAGGGATCCATCACAATGGTGTTTGTACAAGACAGATCCATCACAATGGTGTTTGTACAAGACAGATCCATCACAATGGAGTTTGTACAAGACAGATCCATCACAATGGAGTTTGTGCAAGAGGGATCCATTACAATGGTGTTTGTACAAGAGGGATCCATTACAATGGTGTTTGTACAAGACAGATCCATCACAATGGAGTTTGTGCAAGAGGGATCCATTACAATGAAGTTTGTACAAGACAGATCCATCACAATGGTGTTTGTACAAGACAGATCCATCACAATGGTGTTTGTACAAGACAGATCCATCACAATGGTGTTTGTACAAGACAGATCCATCACAATGGAGTTTGTACAAGACAGATCCATCACAATGGAGTTTGTACAAGACAGATCCATCACAATGGTGTTTGTACAAGACAGATCCATCACAATGGTGTTTGTACAAGACAGATCCATCACAATGGTGTTTGTACAAGACAGATCCATCACAATGGAGTTTGTACAAGACAGATCCATCACAATGGTGTTTGTTCAAGACAGGTCCATCACAATGGTGTTTGTACAAGACAGGTCCATCACAATGGTGTTTGTACAAGAGGGATCCATCACAATGGTGTTTGTACAAGACAGATCCATCACAATGGTGTTTGTACAAGACAGATCCATCACAATGGAGTTTGTACAAGACAGATCCATCACAATGGAGTTTGTGCAAGAGGGATCCATTACAATGGTGTTTGTACAAGACAGATCCATCACAATGAAGTTTGTACAAGACAGATCCATCACAATGGTGTTTGTGCAAGAGGGATCCATTACAATGGTGTTTGTACAAGAGAGATCCATCACAATGGTGTTTGTACAAGACAGATCCATCACAATGGTGTTTGTACAAGACAGATCCATCACAATGGAGTTTGTACAAGACAGATCCATCACAATGGTGTTTGTACAAGACAGATCCATCACAATGGAGTTTGTGCAAGAGGGATCCATCACAATGGTGTTTGTACAAGACAGATCCATCACAATGGAGTTTGTACAAGACAGATCCATCACAATGGAGTTTGTGCAAGACAGATCCATCACAATGGTGTTTGTACAAGACAGATCCATCACAATGGTGTTTGTACAAGACAGATCCATCACAATGGAGTTTGTACAAGAGAGATCCATCACAATGGAGTTTGTGCAAGACAGATCCATCACAATGGAGTTTGTGCAAGACAGATCCATCACAATGGAGTTTGTACAAGACAGATCCATCACAATGGTGTTTGTACAAGACAGATCCATCACAATGGTGTTTGTACAAGACAGATCCATCACAATGGTGTTTGTACAAGACAGGTCCATCACAATGGTGTTTGTACAAGACAGGTCCATCACAATGGTGTTTGTACAAGACAGGTCCATCACAATGGAGTTTGTACAAGACAGATCCATCACAATGGAGTTTGTACAAGACAGATCCATCACAATGGTGTTTGTACAAGACAGATCCATCACAATGGTGTTTGTACAAGACAGGTCCATCACAATGGTGTTTGTACAAGACAGATCCATCACAATGGTGTTTGTACAAGACAGATCCATCACAATGGAGTTTGTACAAGACAGATCCATCACAATGGAGTTTGTGCAAGAGGGATCCATTACAATGGTGTTTGTACAAGACAGATCCATCACAATGAAGTTTGTACAAGACAGATCCATCACAATGGTGTTTGTACAAGACAGATCCATCACAATGGTGTTTGTACAAGACAGGTCCATCACAATGGAGTTTGTACAAGAGAGATCCATCACAATGGAGTTTGTACAAGAGAGATCCATCACAATGGTGTTTGTACAAGACAGATCCATCACAATGGTGTTTGTACAAGAGGGATCCATCACAATGGTGTTTGTACAAGACAGATCCATCACAATGGAGTTTGTGCAAGAGGGATCCATTACAATGGTGTTTGTACAAGACAGATCCATCACAATGGAGTTTGTGCAAGAGGGATCCATTACAATGGTGTTTGTACAAGACAGATCCATCACAATGGAGTTTGTGCAAGAGGGATCCATCACAATGGAGTTTGTGCAAGAGGGATCCATCACAATGGAGTTTGTGCAAGACAGATCCATCACAATGGAGTTTGTACAAGACAGATCCATCACAATGGAGTTTGTGCAAGACAGATCCATCACAATGGAGTTTGTACAAGACAGATCCATCACAATGGTGTTTGTACAAGAGAGATCCATCACAATGGTGTTTGTACAAGAGGGATCCATTACAATGGTGTTTGTACAAGAGAGATCCATCATAATGGTGTTTGTGCAAGAGGGATCCATCATAATGGTGTTTGTACGAGAGGGATCCATCATAATGGTGTTTGTACAAGAGGGATCCATTACAATGGGACTTTTACATACGCGCCTTCCCCTCCCTCCTCTCAATCTATCAGAGTCCTTGAGATTGCTTAACTGTATGCGTTGGCGAAGTCTTGAAATAGGAAGAAGGTGCGAGAATAGGACTCATGAAACGCTAAGGCTACACCATAAGAATGATGGAGCAATACGATGGACAGCAAACAGGCCAGCTTTTTATGTTATGGACTGCTTTTGAACTCGAAACATAAAATCATGGTTCTATCAACTGAGGCAGCCATCCCGTACAGAAAAGAACTTGCCTTTAGCTTGTACAGTGAAAGGACGCAAGCTTGTTCGTCTTAGTCACGTCGCCTGCCATGATAATGTCCTTCAGGCTTGCCCTGAAAGGAGGCCGTCATCGAGGTCAGGAGAGGAAAGAGGAAGAACGCACGGCAAATATGATAGCAGCCTTAGTAGACCTAAACGTCTTGTTGCCATACATCAGAAGCAAACTTGGGGTGTCCTGTCTGCTAAAGCAGCCCTGCTACTCCACCGGTTACGGGATTAGATGATGATGACGATGATGATGATGGTGATGATGATGATGAACACGACGACGACGACGACGATGATGATCATTATGATGATGATGATGACGACAACAACAACAACAATAACAATTACAATAATAATGATAATAGTAATATGATAATTATGATGATGATGATGATGATGCTAATGATAAAAATGATGATGATGACGATGACGACGACAACAACAATACTAACAACAACAGCAACAACAACAATAAGAATAAGAATGATGATGATGATGATGATGATGATGATGATGATGATGATGATGATGATGATGATAAAAATAATAATAACAATAACAATGATGGTGGTGGTGATGATGATGACGACGACGACGACGACGACGATGATGATGATGATGATGATGATGATACTTGTTCAGAGCCTTATCTTACTGGAGACTTTAGCTCTTTACAAAATAATAAGTGACAGAGGCATAGGAAATACATGTCAACCCCAATAGCTGGGATAAAAGGGACAAACCCAAAAGGTGAAATACTGATGAAGCAATCAGAAATGAATTATATTAAAATAAAAACCGTCACATGTCAGTCCCTGATGCAACGGTGATGTAAACGACTGAAAAAAAAAAGTACAAGAAATCATAAGCCTTTAAAAGAAATCACGAATCTTTAAAAAGTGCACAGCGTGATTACGTCTCTTCTGTCTGTCTGTCTGTCTGTCTGTCTGTCTGTCTGTCGCTCTTTCTTTCTCTCTCTTACATACACATACTCACACACACATACATACAAACATACGCACACACACACGCACGCACACACACACAGACACATACACTCACATACACACACACACACAATATATATTATATTATGTATGTATGTAATGTATGTATGTATGTATGTATGTATGTATGTATGTATGTATGTATGTATGTATGTATACACACAGACAGACATGCAGGGTTGAAAAATATGAACCTTGAGAAATAAATGGCGATTATGATAAGGAATAGTTATCAGTTTCTTTGAGTGTTTTCTTGTTTGTGTGTGGCGGTCATGTGATTCTTACCATTCATCTTTCTTTGAGTGTTTTGTAGTTTGTGTGTGGTGGTCATGTGATTCTTACCATTCATCTTTCTTTGAGTGTTTTGTAGTTTGTGTATGGTGGTCATGTGATTCTTACCATTCATCTTTCTTTGAGTGTTTTGTAGTTTGTGTGTAACGGTCATGTGATTCTTACCATTCATCTTTCTTTGATTGTTTTGTAGTTTGTGTGTGGTGGTCATGTGATTCTTACCATTCATCTTTCTTTGAGTGTTTTGTAGTTTGTGTGTAACGGTCATGTGATTCTTACCATTCATCTTTCTTTGAGTGTTTTGTAGTTTGTGTGTAACGGTCATGTGATTCTTACCATTCATCTTTCTTTGATTGTTTTGTAGTTTGTGTATGGTGGTCATGTGATTCTTACCATTAATCTTTCTTTGAGTGTTTTGTAGTTTGTGTATGGTGGTCATGTGATCTTACCATTAATCTTTCTTGAGTGTTTTGTAGTTTGTGTATGGGTCATGTGATTCTTACCATTCATCTTTCTTTGAGTGTATAGTATTTGTGTGTAACGGCCATGTGAATCTTACTATTAATCTTTCTTTGAGTGTTTTGTAGTTTGTGTGTAACGGCTATGTGAATGTTACCATTAATCTTTCTTTGAGTGTTTTGAAGTTTGTGTATGGCAGTCATGTGAATCTTAACATTAATCTTTCTCTCCTGATCAGGACCATGGCGATGTCATTGGCCGTCGCTTCGTGCCCTTGAGTTAGGCTGCCATGACGTCATTAGCCCCTCCACCCGTTATGACCTTAGTTCATCCTTATCGATCACGATTCTGCAAATAAAGATATCTGTTGAAAGTGCAGTTCTTTCGTTGTATTTCGTTGATTTACAGCACAATAAGTTGGCCGGCACGTGCACCCACACAGGTCTTGTGTGTATTTCTTTGATTTAGAGCACAGCGCGTAACCAGGCGCGTCACACACACACACACACAAACCAAACACACGCGCACCGCACGCACACACACACACACCATACATACACACACACAAACACGCGCGCACACACACACACACGCACTCACACACGCGCACGCACACACACACGCACACGCACCCACAAAATTCAAGGCGATGCGTGTACAAGTCTCTACGTGTGCAGAGAGAAAGAGAGAAGAAGAGAAGAAGAAGAAGAAGAAGAAGAAGAAGAAGAAGAAGAAGAAGAAGAAGAAGAAGAAGAAGAAGAAGAAGAAGAAGAAGAAGAGAGAGAGAGAGAGAGAGAGAGAGAGAGAGAGAGAGAGAGAGAGAGAGAGAGAGTTCTATTATTAGGACGACGGAGTAAAAAATCAATACTTTTTTTTTACATCTAGTCTTCGTTTTATGCATGGTATACACGACAAATCACTGATCACTGAAATACCACTTAGACTACAAGTTAAGCATCAAAATATTTCAATAAAGTGCAAAATTTCACAAAGAAAAGATGGGGAAATGGATAGTGAATAGCTCTTACATTGTTTCATGTTTGTAGGTAACTAGTGAACACATAGGCCAGCTGATCCAGATGGACTGTTTTTGTCGTGATAATTGATGCTTGATTTTTATGAAGCTGAGTGTATGAACTATGCAAAAGACTCTAGACGTCAGATTTAAAACAAACCCTTGCAGTTCTGTGCGTCAGTATCCATCTGCTGTATCCATGTCAGAGGTTGAATGGTAACATTAACATTTCAACTTTGATGATTAGATGAAAATTTCTATGCGCATCCACGTCTAACTACTAACCATCATGCATGCGCTAACACTTTGACTCCCACACCCTGTCCACCAGCATCCTGCGTTGTCAACTATGCTAGCAAAGCAAAAACTTAACCCTTTCACTCCCTCTCCCTATCCACCACCTTCCTACAGGAAGCTGGTGGATAGACTAAGGAAATGAAATGGTTAAGTTCTTGTAATTTGTGGATAGGGTGCGGGAGTCAAAGAGTTAAAGACAAGAAGGACATGTGTGTATCCATGGTTAGCGTGTGCTCATTTGTGCACTTGTGTGAGTGTGTGTATTCTGATGTGTGTGTATATTTGTGATGTATCAGTGCTCTCTATGTATTACACTATGCGTCTTGTAAGTGTGTATAGTGCGCAGTGGGTTCAAATGAGTTTGCTGGAGAACAGCGCTTTACAAGAATGATTTATTATTAACCAGTCGCCGTGGTGTAGTGGTTAGCGCAACGGACTACCGATTGGAAAGTTGTGGGTTCGAATCCCTATCATTCCCTTCAAAAATCATTGTGGGATTTTTTCGGCTCTAACCGGCTCCTACCCAGAGTTGGGCGTCCTATGGGCTCATTGGGAAGACTGGAACCACACAGCCGAGTCTCATCCACTTCAGGATGTGTCACTGAGGGTGTTGCTCAAATCTTCTGACAAGCACTGCAGGTGTTTTTATCTCTCGGGCCTGGTTGATGCCAGGATATATTATGATAGTAAGCATAGAGTACAGCCTTGTCAAGCGGTCTCAGTCCAAGACGAAACTCCATAGCATCATGACTATCATTCTCATCGACATCATCATCATCGCACTGTGGCCATTAAGGTGGCGTAGAAAACGGGACGGTAAAAAAAAAGCATGAGCACAAGGTGACCTACCCGAGTGCCATGATAGAAAAAAAGATTTATTATTATTTATTATCATTCCTATTCTGTAGCCAGAGTCTCTCATTGCGTCTGTTTTTAAGTAGACCAGTTCGTTTAGGTACAGTTTGTGAAAAGTTAAGAGAACGTTACCATTGGCTTAATTTCAAAGGGTAGATGCAGAGCATAAGATTATTACAGTATTGATCTACATGCACATGAAGAAGAGTTTTCTTGTTTGAAGGGTTAGTAATATCTGTACTTTAGTCCATTGAAATAACTTTATTATTAAAATAATGGAGGCCTATATATGTGTTTCTGCAGTATTGTTAAGTAGAAGTTGCCCTGACTTTTTAATTTGAATTTTTTATGTTTGTTAATGTAATAATTGCTTCACTCTGTCACATCCCCAAGAGAGATTGTTCTCTCCTTGGGTGTGTGTCAGAAACAAGAAACATATGTCTGCATACCATATTTGTTAGCCTCATGACTACACACGAAGAGGACCTGAGTCTTTGATCTCCGACCAGTCAGTGAACTCTTCCTACATCTTCCAGTCGACTGATCCCGTGGCAGTGTCAATTGGTGTGCAGTTTACGGCTAGTAAGCACCGTCTGTTCATGTTAAGTCCCCCTACAATCGACAGCTTAGCTTGGCTTCGCGTGTGGCTGTGGATATTGTGAGAAAAGATGGGTGTCAGTTAGCCAAACGTCCTTTTCTCTTTTATCTAGGCATCACTTTGCGGTGGGTCACTAATCCAAGGGAGATCACTTTGCACGGCGCCCTACTGGTATCAGTAACGTCTTCGGTCGCTGCCAGTGTGAAGAAGACAGGAGGCCATATTGACAAGATACAACAGTGGGTCACCCTAACGTGACTCCTTTCTTGGCTGTCACAGGTCCACTGATCAAGGAAACGCTTTGTTGTAGAATACTACCTGCAACACATTTGTGAGAATAAGTACTAAGTTACAGTTGGTTCTCTGCGAGTGTGCCAACGGACCAACACACACGCACACACACACACACACACACACACACACACACACACACAGACACACACACAACACACACACACACACACACACACACACACACACACACACACACACACACACACACACACACACACACCTTGTGGGCAAGATGGCGTGCTTCTTGTTAAGTTTTGTCAGTCAAGGCGTGTTCGTTTAAATTAAATCTTTGTCAAAGACAACATAGACTTAATACAGTGTTTCACATGTCGTGTCGGCTCTTACTAAGGTTGACCTTTAACCTCATCTTTGTCCTCAACATCTGATAAAAGGGCCACACGCAGAACCAGCAGTCGGTGACATCACTTACCTCCTGCCCAGGGGTCGCACAACATAATCTTCTTGCCCTGACAAAAATGTGTCAAACGAGGGTACAACTTTTCCACGACACTGCATACAACCCTTCTCGGTGTCTGCTGTCTGGTCGGTATCTTTTGTGCTGCTCGCGTGCCATGGTCAGAAACAGAACGTGATTGGTGACATGATCGCCATGTAGTGTATGAAGTATCATTGGCTAATGTGTCTATGACATGTGGCGGCGTATTGCGTGTGACCTGTCTTCTTGCCTTTGCCTATGCCACAGACTGCGTATTTATGAAGTCTGTGACTTGCACTTTGTTGTGGGTCTGTCTGCATCAGATAAAAGGCTAACTTCAGATCCAGTGGCCACGCCTGTGGTCAGTTACCTCCCTGCATGCAAGGCTCGTGTTTCAAAGAAGTTTGCAGGTGGAATGTGACGGATAGTAGTCTTCCTGTTACAATGCGCGTCCCAGAACGGAAAAGGGTTATATGGCAGTGTCAAGGATCAGAACTATCTCTTTCTGCCTGATGTTAGCTGAGTAAGCTTTTTTTACTGCAGCCTGTCTGTCATTTCTGCTGACTGGCTAATTGTGTAACAAGTAATACAACCACCATCACATCTCTCTCTCTTTTTCTTTCTCTCTTCTCGCTCTCTCTCTCCCTCCCTCCCTCTCTCTCTTCTCTCTCTCTCTCTCTTCCTCCTCCTCTCTTCTCCCTCCTTCCCTCTCTCTCTTTTCTCTCTCTTCTCTCCCTCCCTCCCTCCCTCTCTCTTTCTCTCTCTTCTCTCTCTCCCTCCTTCCCTCTCTCTCTCTCTCTCTCTCTCCCTCCCTCCCTCTCTCTCTTCTCTCTCTCTTTCTCTCTCTCCCTCCCTCCTCTCTCTCCTCTCCCCTCTCTCTGTCTTTCTCTCCCTCTCTGTCTCTCCCTCCCCTCTCTCTCTCCCTCTCTCTTTCTCGATTTTTTCTGCACACTACTCATCAACATCCAATTCATGCGCATCAGTATATAGTTTTAATCGAAAGCTTCACAAATATCTCCTTGAAATAACGTCAACAATCATTTTGATTGAAACTCCTTTTCTAGAGCTACATTGTGCTATTAAAAACCTTTAGCCAGCCTCCTTACTACAACGGTTCCATTCTTTTTTCTTTTTTTTTGTCTCAGTTTTAAGCTATTATGTTTCTGTATCAAACCACTGAATCTCTTTGTCTTCTTTTTACTACTTCCCTACTGATTTGATAGTACATGATTTATGGTTCACCTATTTTCATCGAAATATTACGGTTGACGTATTATAATCGCCGCCTCCCCCCCCCCCCCCCCCAAAAAAAAACACACAACAACAAACAAACATTGTTTGTTTTTCATTGCTTTATTCTTATTATTATTGTTATGGTTTGAAAAATTGTTACTACTAATATTACTGCCGTTACGTTGTTATTGATAGTATATTTGTTATTTTTGTTGTTACGGGTTAACATGTATTTGCTTTACGTGTATCTACCTTTGTCTCGTGAAGTATCATGCTTTTATAATGCACTGGATCAATTGACGTATGGAAGTCGATATTCATTGGAATACATTTTGCAACTTCTGTGAATTTTGCGTGTGTCATGAATTTTCTATTTTCATCATCGCATTATCTGACATGTCCTTCCTATCCCTTGTTTGTTTATTGATACTTTCTTTACTTTCTTCAACTCTGTTGTTATCTTCATTCTTGTCGTTTTGTTGTTATTGTTAATGGTAGACATATATATTTGCTTCACATATGTTTGCCTTTACCTCTTATGCTTTTGTGAATTGCATGACCTGTTGGCGTATAATAATAATAATAATAATTACAAATTTATATAGCGCAAAATCTTGATAAAATCAAATCTAAGCGCTGAAACAGACACACACACACGCACCACGCACGCACGCACGCACCACAACGCACGCACGCACCACACACACACACACACACACACACACACACACACATCCACACACACACAACACACACCGCACACGGCTATAAATGGGGAGAAAGAATAAAAGCAATGGAAAATTATAGAGAGCATATTATATACAATTATATATTACAATGTGATTCCCCTCCGAGTGGAGACAGGCTGCAGGGGGATTGAGTGAGGTCAGGATTTTATGCAGAGGAGAAAAGGTGAGTTTTGAGAGCGGACTTGAAGGAGACAAAAGTAATAAGTGATAATTGCTATGATTCAGGGAGATATATATAAACAAGTTAGTGTTATCACAATTCATTTTCATGGCAATACTTTGCATTTTCTCAAAGTGTACAAATAATATCTACTTCTTCACTTTTATCTTGTTAGTTTCTGACACTCTCCTGGTTAGACTGGTACTGTTACCTTACTGTTTTCCCTTGTAAAGTTAATGTTACTTTCAGCTACGGCGACACTTTTTAAACTTTGTCACAGGTTCAGTGTTGTTTGAACAGAGTTGACGAAACTCATTTGATAGACCGGGTTTGTTTCTAGACAACTCCATCCTGTTTGAATGTGACATTATCTTATTTACTCACCGATAACCCGGCAGGAGAGCCAAACACGCCGGCACTGGTCGACTTGTAAAGAAAAGCTACATGCCAGAGGTTACAGGGAGCTTAATGAATTTTTCATCTTCGATATCATGGCCGCTAAAAAGCAGTTCTATTCTATAGCAGTAAAACTGGGGAAATGTCCTCTATGAGAGTGGCTAGTGAAAACGGTGTATTCAAATTATGTAAGTTGATGACTGCATTTATCTGGCCAAGGTCTTGCGTTTGCACCTGAAGGCACTTCTTCTATACGAAGAGAAAGAACGTTTTGGTGAAAAAAAGTCTTACGTTACCACCTGAGGTCACTTCTGCTATACTTAAAAATAAACTTTTTTGTGAAAAGAAAAAGATTTTATGTTACCACCTGAAGTAACTTATACTAAACGAAAAAAATAACGTGTTGGTGATTAACACCAAAAATTCCGTTCCTAATTCTCCCTGAATCATAAGAATCATCACTTTTTACTGACTTGAATGTGATGTGTGTGTGTGTGTGTGTGTGTGTGTGTGTGTGTGTGTGTGTGTGTGTGTGTGTGTGTGTGTGTGTGTGTGTGTGTGTGTGTGTGTGTGTGTGAAGCAGGAAAAAACTCTGGGGGGAGCTGGACAACAGAAGGTCTTCAGAGGAAAAGCTTCGTGAAGCAAGTCTTTGCCCTAAATTCTGTTCACTCCAAGGGAACCAGACCATATTTAGCTCATGACTGCTAGATAATAATAATAATAATAATAATAATAATGTTTATTTGTATAGCGCATATTCCATATAAAAACATGCTCACCAGCGCTTTACATTTCGCAAGAAAGGCAAAAGGTGATAAAAAATGTTCACAATTACATACACAATAAGATAACAACAAACATTAAAGCTATACAAGTAAGAAGGCACATAAGAAACCACAGAATATTAAAATTTAAACACTGACTTATGTAATGAAGAAAGATTAACAGATTTTTCATATGAATAAAGAGGCATACTGTGTTTATATATTGCTGCGTGTGTGTGCTTGCGTACGTGTGTGTGTGTGTGTACGTGTGTGTGTGTGTGCGTGCGTGTGCGTTGCTGTGCGCGTGTGTGTTTGTAAGAATGTGTGTTGTTGTGTGTGTGTGTGTGTGTTTGTGTGTGTGTGTGTGTGTATGTGTGTGTGTGTGTGTGTGTGTGTGTGGTGCGTGTGTGTGTGTCTGTAGATACCATCCTGCTGTCGAGATTTTCAAAAATAGAAACTAGTCCTCTACCTGGGTTCGAACACGCACATCTAAGGTGGTCAGGTATCTCAGTGTCAAGTCCCCCTTGTGTCTTAATCACTTAGCTAGAGGACACCAGCAACATAAGGGAGTATTTAAGCCTTGTAAAGTTCATGTTTGTTCTCCCTCGATCATATCCAGCTGCTTCTGTAGGGCTCTAGTTCTCTTCTTCCCAGAATCGACAGCTGTTTCATGAGGCCATAGGCAGATGTGTCTATCAACCCCCTTGCTCCAACGTCTATGGCGAGGTCATTGGCTTAAAAGCCAGATTCCTCAAGTAGCTGGTTAGACTGGCATACTTTTCAGTGTTGCAAATATGGGCTTCCTACATTCTGCTTTCATACAGTACAGTGAGTTTGATCAAAATCATTTGTTTTGGTATGAGAGCGGAGAACTGTTATCGGTCTCATGACACTCTTACAAATGATTTCTGAGTGTGGTTTTTTTTTTTACGTAGAAGATCTGTTGTGCAATTACAGTCGTCAGCTCCATCTAGCGGATCTGCTTCCTTGCTCCGGATGTTACAGCTTTTTCTGGCCACAGTTTGCTGCTTCGTGTCGTGTAGAAGGTTGACGGAGGTTTCTGTTGCATGGTTTGACTTCAGGCAATACTGATCGCTTTTGCGATCTCTTGAAGCGCTTGATCGTGTCTTCCTGTGTGCCTTCCTAGAATTAGCGTTACTTTGCAGATTTCCCCCATTTCACCAGAATTGCATTCGAGGGCAAAATTTTTTGTCAGATCTGAGGATGAAACTATCTTTAAAGGCCATATGCCACAAGTCATTCCAGGTTAGATTTCTTTTGGTGTGCACTTTCCCACGTTGTCCATGGTGGATTGCGCTTCTGGATTCTTTTGAAAATTTTCCTTTCTTCATCTCTTGAATCATTCTGTCTCCTTTTGCCTTTCAATTGCCCTTTGACCACTATGCCATTTTTGTTGATCCCAGTCCCTGCCTGTTGGTCTGCGTGTGACCTATTAGTCTTTTTAACCATAGGGTTAACTTTCGCTGCGTCCATTACCTCCCGGATTTTCCATTTTTTGCCAGTCCTCAGCCTGGGCTGATTGATCTCACATCCTTATCTTCCAATTCCTCAAGCAAGCTAGGAAGCCTGACCTTTCCCAGCTTATACCGTTCGATGATGGATCTGAGGGGTAGCTTTAGATTTGCATGGCGACAGTAGAGCGCAACGTCAGGGAGACCAGACGGGACACCAGGTCTTGGAAATGATACCAAATGCCTCGTTTAAAAGTCTTCGTGGACGACACAACAACAAGCAGAAAAGAAGAGGATACGCACAAAACATTGAAGCAGGACGAGTTTCAAACCGAGGAAATCTTGGGGCCTGTCACTGAAAAAAGTCCCACACATTCCTTTACTGCACAGTGGGCGGCAATTTTAGTTTCTGGTGCTTAGGCCATTTTATGAGGAAGGGGGATTTGGAGCACCTGTCACAACGGGAAAGCTGGAGGGAAAGAGAGCACCGGGTAGACCCAGGGAGAAAATGCTGGACGGACTTGCAGAGTGGCTGGGGACGGGAGGGTGGGGGAGATGTTAGGGGCAACGAGAGATAGAGACAGATGGGAGTCCATGATCACCAACGCCATGCGGCAGGGCACCTGATGATGATAGATGAGTATCAACAGCCTGTACAAATTTCTCGTCTGAGCCATCAGCGTGGATGTCCTTGGTACTATGGTTGCTTCCCGACCTTGGTTTTCCGACGTCTTATGTGCTGGTGCAGGACCCTCTTGTTCATTCATCATCGAACTGTTTTGTAGCCTCACAGTTCAGTCTTCTTTTTTTTTCTTTTTTTTTTTTCTAATGACCAGAAGATATCTACATACATCTATATCTATATTCATATATATCTATCTGTCTATCTATCTATCTATCCATCTATCTATCTATATCTATCTATCTATCTATCTATCTATCTATCTGTCTGTCTGTCTGTCTATCTATCTATCTTTCTTTCTATTCAGCTATCTGTCTGCTGTCTGTCTGTCGTCTGTCTGTCTGTCTGTCCTTTCTGTTGTCTGTCTGTCTGTCTGTCTATCTGTCTGTCTGTCTGTCTGTCTGTCTACCTATCTATCTATCTGTCTGTCTGTCTGTCTATCTATATTTTACATGTATATAAATACTTTTGTTCATTTTCTTAAAATACGTGCTTTATATAAAATTCATTAAAACCAAAGTTAGATTAATGATAAAATTCAACACAAGCATACCTCTATCGCGAACAGTTCGATTTTTTTTAGAAGGCAAACATAAGAACATTAAAAGCATCTCTCTCTCTCTCTCTCTCTCTCTCTCTCTCCTCTCTCTCTCTCTCTCTCTCTCTCTCTCTCTCCTCTCTCTCTCTCCTCTCTCCCTCTCTTTCCTCCCTTTTCTCTCTTCTCTTTCTCTCTCTCTCTCTTCTCTCCTCGTCTCCATACCCTCCCCCTCTCATTCTCATGCTCTGTGTGTGAGTGTGTTTGTGTGTGTAAGTGTATGTGTGTGTGTGTTGTGTGTGTGTGTGTGTGTGTCCCTCTTAATGACGACCACTGAACGACCTCCCACACCAAAGCGTTTCTCCCGCTCCTCTTCCTGTACCATCCCTCCCACACCCTCCCAACCCCCACACTATCACAAGACGACGGATGCCCATACTTCAGAGGCCAGCCCAAGACGTGTGTGTGTGTGTGTGTGTGTGTGTGTGTGTGTTGTTGTGTGTGTGTGTGTGTGTGTGTGTGTGTGTGTACACGCGCATGCGCACATGCGTGTTTCTGTGTGTGTGTGTGTGATTTTGTGTCTGTGTCTGTAGGTTTGTGTTTCTGTGTGTATATGCGTGTGCGTGTGTGAGTTTGGTTTTTTTTCTGCAGTCGTCGACACTGCCGACTGTGTGTAGTACTGGACTGTACAGTTGACCCAGTGAGGGCCAACTTAGTAATGAGAAGTAACTGGGTTCCTTTCTTCTCTTCCTTCGCTGCCTGCCGCTTGCATGACAACCCTACACTTCCTCGCCTAGACACTGGCAAGGGGTCATCACACGCTGGATTAAGACCACCAGACAGTGGGATGCTAGATTTTCAGATTAGCCACAGTGGTGTCTGTATAAGAGGGTTATCGTCTGGCACGTTCTCACTGCCTCTGCGACACCGCTGGCATGCTGAAACCACCTTCTTCTTGCTGATCACCTGAGTGTTTTGCCTGCTCTTGGTAACAACTTTCGTTTGATTTCATCATTTTGTCCACGGTACAAGTCTGGGAGTTCCTAGCGTAGTCGTTTCCTTCATATATCTTCTGCTGTAAGAGAATAACTTTGATGCCTTGAGAGCTTTTTTGATTCTGTTTATGTTGAGAACATTTAGACTCTCTCCAAGCAGATAACGCTCAGTTTCTGTAAAAATTCGTAGGTTCGTAAGTCTTGGTGAAAACTTCAACACAGTATTGCTGATTTTGAAAGTTTCGTTTGCGAACTTGTGTCAGTGAAATCTTTAGTCAACCAGTTCTTACAAGATTTGTGAGAAAGTTCCAGAATCAATCATCATGAGTATACGGAGGCAGCTTGCATTGAAGGATTTGGTGCGGCTGGTGTTGGTACTGGTGATGGTGGTTGTAGGAGGGGGAAGGACTGAGCTGGTGGACATTAAGCCCTACTACAGTCTCATCCTGGAACGCCACAACGAGCTGAGGAAAAGTGTGTCCCCTGCTGCCTCTGACATGAGAGAGATCGTGAGTTGATTTCTGTTTGACTTGTCTTCCTCCTGTCTTCTCTTCTCTGGTCTGCACTTGGATGTGTGGCATCTACTACCGTCCAATCTTCGGCACCCAACAACTGATATCGTCAGTTTTTGAGTCCAGCTCACAGCATAAAAGCTGGACTGTTTGCTGTCCATGATAATGTTCCAATGAATTTGATGGTATCAGTTTAGTTTTTTTTTGTCCCATTTCCCATCCCAGCCATTTCATTTCAAAACCTTGGCATGGTAGTGTACACGGTTTTCGCAGGCTCGAGAAGACTGCCAGGTAATTGCTGGCAGATTTGAACAGAGCGCATAAAAAGCCATGAAACGATCAATCATATGAGTTAAAGCCTTTTTGAACAAAATCCGTTATGTAACTGCCCTCCTTCCTCTAGTAAACAAAACTTACATACATTAATTTGAGATAAGGCAGTGTTCTTTGGCTGCAGACAAGCATTTTCCCCAGATGTTTCTGAATAAACATTTTTTGTAACTTGGAGTTACTGATAGAGCTCAGTCTAAGGTCTGTAGACACAAGTGTACACAGCTTGAGTTGGAGGTCACACATACAAAGTACTGAAAGTTTCAGCCAAGAACCCTATCAGTTTTTGCATTCTGTAGTTTTAATCACATAACTTTGTTGGTTTATATAATCTTTTAAAAGTCAGTTCAGTTTTTATTCGTTTTCAATTTTAACAAACGTAATTAGTCCCATGAAGATCATAGATATTAGATGTGATAATTCCAGTAGCAATGGCGTGTCTTCTTTACAGAATTTTTAAAAATCATTCTCTCAACAAACTGACATTAAACATATAGTTCATGTTTTTGAAAGATCTTTGTATAAAAATATCACGAGCTTCTTGATATCATTTTGAAGTCTGGCCGAGAAAAATAATGACAACTGGAACATGCTCAGATTTTCATGGTATCTACATGGAATTAAATTATTACGTATATCATGTAGGCTGGGACAACATAAAGTAGCATGTACTTCGTCTTCACTATGACGGTGATAATATCTTCATCCCTGTTTATTTCAGCGACATAAACTTAATTCTCACATCAAAATGTAAACATTCCTTTACCCGATTTTAGTTTCCTATTTCCTGTAATAAATCACTTTTCTACTTCTTATTCTCTATCGGCTAAGATTCTCTGAAGATCAGTCATCAAACAGTCATGATGTAGTTCATTGCCTTCCAACTTCGCATGAAATACCGGAGAACGTAACAGCCAACTGAGTTACATTGCAGCTGCTCCAGTAATTTGTAGCAATAGACACAGATTAAGAAAATGAACTGGTTGGTTAATACGAAAGTGTTCGCTTTGGCCACTCTGAAATGAGATTTAAGTAGAAGCAGTGTAACACGTAGAACTATTCCAAGCCATTAGGAACTTTATACGTTACCATTATCATCATCAATGATAGGCTTTTAAATAGCAAGTGAAGAGTACCCAGAGAGTTTGTGACACTTTGTTCCCTTTCCTGAATTTCTTAAGCGTGGCATTTTGTGGGTGCTATTTAGCAGAAAGAAATGCATTTTAGTTGAGGTTTTGATAAACTTTAGCTACATGCATGCCCATTTAAATAATTTCCCTATGCATGATGCAAAAGTATGCAGATATTCCTTTGAATGGCTGACGAATATAAATGCTTATAATGGTAAGAACCATAGAAATAAGAATCATAGACATAAACAGGTATATTTCCCTATTTAGCAGAGCAGATATCAGTTGGTACATGTGCAGAAAAAATTCCTTTAATTTAAAGAAATGCGCTAGATAATCACTCAAGCACTTCTGGGTTCCACTAAGTGATCCTTTAGCAATACAGTCTCGTCTGAATCAAAGACCAATCGTGCGTTCTGGACTATAGAACATATATATATATGGAATATTTCATGTGAAGGTTTTGGGTGTGTGTGAAGGACTTGGTGGCATCTTAACACCGAGGGAACGCTCACTGAAGTGGCGATAGAAATGGGGCAACAATGTTTCTGAGATTTTGAAGTAACACACAGGTCTCCACAGTTTTTCTTGTTCTTATTTCTTTAATCATCATGTGCCCTGCCTCATGGCGTTGGCGATCATGGCCCTCCATATCAATGTGTCCCTTGTCGCTTCAAATACATCTCCCATCCTCTCTGTCCTCAGCCACTCTGCAAATCCTAAATACGCCTGCAGCAACACTCATATGACAGCTTATTTTGTGGTTAGTTTTACTGTGCAAAACACAAAGAGAACATCAAGTTGAAGAGTTGTAAAAGTGTCTTTGGGGAAGATTTTTAAGCACGTATGCTTGGCATAAGGAGGATGCTGTCTGCATATCTGAAAAGAAAGCAAAAGATGAAAGGAAACTAGAATGGATGAGACCAAGCTACCAGTTAAAGCTGCTAAAGCTATGCAAGGGAGCAACTATGCATAGGCTTCGAGTATCTGTAGATTATTTGGCATAAATATGATCATTTTTGGACAAATCAGTGTGTGCAATGCGTAGATTAGTATGTGTATTGTTTAGTGTGGAATGCATTGCGTTTACTGTTTTAAGTAGACACTGTCTGATTGTTGTTTACAAGAATGAAACAGTCGTGTACACAGGTGTTTAGTGTATAAAGGTATTTAAGACAGTCAATTCTAAGGAACGTTATGTTTCATTGGAACTGAATAGGTTCATTATGCAGGCTCTCGTAGAATTTAGATGTGCCATTTCAGGTATTGCAGTCCATTTACAACGATACAAACGCCCTTATAAACAAAATTATGGTTGTCGTTTGTGTTAGACTTCCACTGAAGACGAAGTAGTTCTTCAAAAGTGTGACTGGTTATGCAGTGTCTAATGCATAAGAAACAGTACTGATATGACCTCTCTCTCTCTCTCTCTCTCTCTCTCTCTCCTCTCTCTTCCTTTTCCTTTCTCTCTCAGTCACTTTCTCTCCCTGTGATGTAACAAATGTGACACAATGCCAACCTTTTCTGTTCACTGAAAATAAAAGCAAACCATATCAATTACATATAAATAAAAAAAAAGCAAGATGGTCAAGCAATTCTTTTTTAACCAAAATTCTTAGAGAAAATCCAGATTTTGTACTTTTAAGATATTGAAAAAGAACTGGATGAAGTAAAATTGACATGAAACGAGGACATTTGAAGACTGTCCAAACATGACCACAGAATGTGAACATTGTGAGAAAGTGCTGTTTACACAAGGTCCTCAAACAGTGCGTATTTTAGGCATTTCTTGCAGTCTGTGTGACTTTATCATGGGGGCATGACTGCCAAACTTAAGCATCCGCGACTTCTTAACGGTCTACGTCTTAGACCCAAGTTTGGTAAAGAGCAATCTACATATAGCTGTGGAAATCATCCAACACTTTTCTGTCACACACACTCATACACGCACGCGCACACACACTCATACACGCACGCGCACACGCACGCGCACACACGCACACAAATGCAACACACACACACACACA